>JBBPCZ010000136.1:18607364-18619547 GCA_037974445.1 Brycinus macrolepidotus
CACACACACACACGCACACACACACACACACACACACACACACACACACACACACACACACACACACACACACATACCGTTGTATGCAAAAGTCTGAATGGCAAATTTTATTGCACAATTTCTAGTTATTTGCTCATTTCTATAATAAAATGTATATCATGTATTACTTTTGCAAAAGCCCCATTTTATGTTTCATTGTTTTGCAATATCTTAAATTCAGCAAATAAGTAGCAATTGTGTGCAAAAATGAACAGAAATGTGTTCTGTGTAGAGAATGTGTACTTTTTCCACTTAAAAATCAACAAAAATATATAATTTGACCAGGGGCGCTCAAACTTTTGCATCCTCCTGTACGGTGTATATGTACACAGACTGTTCACAATCGCACACACACACACACACACACACTTGTACATGCATGTTCACATAAGTGCACACACAAACACACACACACATAAACACTCATCCACACACTCTCCAACATCACTTGATGACAGCAGCGCTGCACACTACGTGTGTTTTGTGAGCTTTCGATTGCACTACAACTCCACAGCTTGCAATACTCATTATCATGCAATAGAAAACATGGTAGTATGTGAAAAGGGTGCGTGTTTTGTTTTTGTTTTTTGTTTTTTTTTGTCCACCTACTCTTTCTCACATACACTGAGATTCCTAACAATAGGTTACTGCAAGCTTCACATTCCTTATTTATTATAACACCCCCATTTCGTCCCCAGTGTGATGGCCCACCAGCTTCTGGTCAGTAATTATGGCAGTTTACCCACGAGCATAGACTGGCAGTAGTTTTAGCTGCTTCTCCGGATAACGCACGGCCCCTCCATGTGACGTGAGATGGCGACAAGGTTGGGTGATGTCAAATCGCAAAGCAATCTGGTGACTGGGTGCTTGATTGATGTTGGGCTCTGAAAACTCTTCATCCTCTTCTCAACCCTGGGCTTCTGACTGGCTGATCTGCGGGGCTCCGAAAAAATCTAGCACTCTGAATGGATAGATGGGCTGAGAAGGGTTGGCGTTGTCTTCTACCAAGGCACTGAGGAACCGTGCTAAAGACTACTTAGAGCACCCAGCTTTACACCCACTGACCAATACTGAAGGCCATATAAGCAACAGCCATTGAGGGGCTGTGTTATGGCCCAGTGGGGGCCTATCAGTAATATTACAGTAATGGCTGAGACTGCAGCTTTCTTGAAGTTCCTCCTTCTGTAGTGCAACAGCAAAAAAGAGAGCCGTCCAATGCAAATGAATGCAACATTTACAAAAAGGCAAGTGCAAACAAGACAAACTTCAAGGAAACAGACATAGCTCTGGGTTTAAGGGTGTGTGGGACAGTTTGATCACTGAATGTGTACGGGTATTTGTGTGTTGAGAGATTTCTACCCCGTTTCCCTGATATCTATTCCATAATCGTTACTTCAGCTCTTTCCTGGCACCCAAAAGACGTCAAATAATAGCTTTTACACAGATTTCACATGTTCCACAACAATGCCCACAAAGACATTGGTGCCTTTTAGCGTGAATAATACCAGTTTCAACACTTTAGACGAGGGAACTGAAGAAGGCAGCTGTGACGTAAAGCGTGAGCATCTACCAGACATTGGTCCAAAGCCTCTCAAATGCTAGCTCACGCGGATCCACTGATTTGCGGAGCAAGTGGGGTGTGTGTAAGCATTGAGTCCATGCAGTTAACGGATAACGGGGTTGGGAGGTTGGGGGGCGGCGAGGCCCAGACCCATGTTCAGAAAATAGAATTCTCATATATGTGTATATAATTTCTATATATTCATATATATGTTTGCAAAAAGATAATACAGCAGTAATCACATTAAGGTCCTCCTGCATTTGCTCTGACTCGCCAAGGAAACCAGGGCTGGTCTGCTAATTACGGTACATTCTTCTTGTGTATATTGCTTTCTCTCTCTCTCTCTCACACTCCCTTGCTCATCCTCTCTTACTCTTGCTCTCTCTCATGCGTTTGAGTGGGTTGCTTTAGTTGCTGTTGTTTTGCTTGTTGTGGCCATGTGATGTCAGGAGGGTCACAGTGAAGTAGGGACAGTCTGCGCTCCAGATGAAAGAAGTGTGACAAGATTGAGGGGGCGGGTGTCGGCAGGGGGTGGGAGTCAAAGATCACGGGACCCGTTACACGAAGGAGTTCATGGCATTGACAGGAGACGGCGCCTCTGAGCTCTCGTTGCCCTCAGCAGTGTCCTTCTCCTTCTTGCCACTGTACTGGCCGATGAAAGAGCCGTCTTCATTGAACTGGCCATCGCCTCCCTCGCCGTAGTCCACCAGGCTGTCATCGCTGTCGTCCTTCTTCACTGTGCCATTGGATGGGGTCCGGCTGCCCTTCAGGGGCTTGTGGTCCTCCGTGTCACTGAGACGAGAGACAGCAAATGGAAGATTTTAAAACAACTTTTAGTTTAGGGTAAGCTGTTTTGCTGTTGAAGAGAGCATGCTGTGTAGGTTCACTATTCATATGCTTATTCCCTCAAAAGGGCAGTCGTGCACTCAGGGGTCAGGGCCTTCAAAATGCAAAAAGCCACTGAGATAGAACTTGAAAAAGTAGTAAAATCATTATTGGAAAACTCTCATAAAACGCAAAAAACGCATACAAAAACATACAAAAAGGCAGACATACATTAGTCATATATGCAAAATCAAAGAGAAGACCAGGGATATAAACTGAGGGGAATTAGATGCAGTTAGCAGGTAGCATTTTTCTTTACATTGATTTTTCTTGTTTCAAATATAAACCAAGGGAGTTTTGGCGTGCAAGACTTGCAGTTTCCCTCTTACCTCTCCAGGGACCTACCCCAGATTTCCCCCAAATACAAAGAACATGTGAGGACTAATATGAGGTAAAACACAAAACATTCTGTTTCTACTGATGAGTGAACTGGAACAAATCATCCTGCTTAGTAGACAACTGATAAAAGAGAAATGTAAAATCTCACAGCTAAACCTTGGGAGTCTCTGCAGCTCTAACTCCATTAGTAATGTGATTGTGTTACAACATTACAAAATCCAATTACAAAAAACACAAGGTAGAACACTGCAAAAACTTCAGTGCCAGATCTCATTCTTATTCGTGGCAGGATGAGGAATTAGTGAGCTTCTGAGAACGTAGTGAAAAATATGTGAGGACGGTTAAAAACATTTTTGACAGATCATATAATAGTGAGCTCTGGTTACGTTTGTTATGCACAGAGCACAGAGAATTGGTTCAAGAACAGTCCTGCTTGCCTCATGTCTTCTACTCAGAGGAAAGTGATTTAAGTCCAAAAACCTGAGAGAGGAAACAAAAATACTATGGTTTTATTTACAGCTTTTTTTTCAACTGACATGACTTTTGAGTTGTGTTGGAGGCTGGGTCTTTACACTGATCTGAGGTCAGCTCATATGTCTTATAGAGGTTTGAGTTAGTGGGACTGGTCTGCATAAATGGGCAGCTTTGTGTTGCAGTTCACTCAAACAAGAGCAAGTAATTTATTATGACCCCAAACCACCTAAGGCATCCCATGAAGGGCCTAATAATTACCCGATGAATGGGGTGATCTGGGTGTGTTGGGGTAGGGAAAAAATGAAAATGAAAATGTCCAAAAGTATCCAGACACTCGTTGGAATTAGTGAATTCAAGTACTTCAAGGTTACTGACACAGGTGTTCAACGGTGCACACACAAAGTGTATCATCTATACAGAAACCCCTGCCAGTGGAATGGGATGCTCCTGAGCGGCCACACATAAGCCGAAGTTCACCATGCTCAATACCAAGCATCAGCTAGAGAGGTATAAACCTGCCAGCATGGGGCTGTGGAGCAGTGGAACTGTTCTCTGGAGTGATGCAGTAGCTGAACGCAGTAATGCTCTCATAGCTGAACGTAACCAAATCCTCACAGCAATGTTCCATTATCTTGTGTAAATCCTTCAAAAAGGGAAAGCCAAGGCAAACTCTATTAACTAATTTTCACTGTAGCCATAAAAAGCAATTTCCACTTGTTTTGGAGGTTGAGCTATGCACTGAAATATAACACTGGTATATAATATTGATGGAAATGTGCATGATCTGGTGTTTAAATGGTAATTGCCAACAGTGTCCTAGTTTATGTTCCTCCCTAGTTACGGGAGGAAATAAAATATATTTGATTATATTAATTAAATCACACACATAAAGTTTACTTCCATTTTCCCAGAGCTTACTTGAAAGAGTCTACTACCTTTGATTTCAGAAGAAACATTGGACAAGTGTCTACAAACCTTTGGACATATATCATCAAATATATAAATGTATATTTCATGGCTAATCATAACACACTTCATAATCGCATGTCTGACTCTTAATGGTTCCTCCCACCTGTATTCTCCAAATGTGCCATCGTCCTCTTTCATAGGCTGGATCTCTGGGTCCTGATGAGCCTCTTCCTTTTCTTTCACTGTGTGCAAAAAAACAATGAATCTGAATCAAGAAGCTGTGAACATAGACTCCAAGTTATGCAATGGGAAATTGATTAATTGATAACATTTACAAACTCTGTTTAAAATCCAGGTTGGAGCTCGGTGAAAATTTAAAAGTAAACATTAGAAACCACATAAGCAACTTCATCCGAGACCCCTTAACACAGTTTGGGGTGAGTTTCTGAAGATTTAGGTATGTAGTTTACACCCTGCAGTAAGGTATAATTTTATATTCCCTGTCTATATAATTTACATTAGCCTTCAGCTACAGCATATTAGTTTGGAGTGGTTTTATTAAAAGAAAGTGTTCTACCCCTGAACAGAGGTAATAAAAGATATTTGGCTAGTGTGGTATTTTCACTTTGCCATTTTTCTTCTGGATGTTTGCAGACATAAGCAATCAACATCCAACTTTAGCATTCTTCATACCCTAATAATCAAAAGCAGATCACCACTGAATTTCTTCAAAATAAATTTGTAGAGAATGTAAAGCTTGCTGTATTCTCATGTGTAGTGCATTCACTGCATTTTACAGTAATATTTACAGTAATATTTACTTGTCTTGATACCACCCCAGCTCCTCATATGTTTGATGATACTGCATACACACATGCTTCGAAGCGGACTTTGAAGGGTCTACCAACCAGCCTGAACGGAATTCCAGGGTAAACTGTGCTGCTAACCCTAAACTTAACCTCAGTAACCAAACCTAAGGAAGACAAGCACACACCCACCAGGATATTTGCCTCCTTTGTTTCTCTTGATGAAGCAGACGATGAGGAGGACCAAGATCAACAGAGCAATTGCACACATGAGCCCGATGAACCAGCCTTGTGTGGCAATATCAACTTGTCTGCTGGTCACACCTGCACACACACACGCACGCACACACACACACACAAACACACAAAGATAGCATACAACGCAAGTCATACATACACAAGTCACTCCAAACAAGGTGAATCAGGTTCAGGTTAAATCCACATACACATGCTAAGATAAGATAAGACAAGATAAGATAAGATAAGATAACCCTTCATTAGTCCCCACAGCATAACCACTAAAATAAAAAACAATGAAACAATGAAGGTCACATGTGTGGTATATAAACCTGCAAAGAGAATATATTGAACAATGAGCACCATGCCATCACAAAAAAAGAAAGAAAATCTGAAATGATACATCAGAACAGTAAACTGCTATGACACAGATGTGCTTATCTCTGTTAATAACATCTGAAGCCAAGCTGCAAAGTTCAGAAGGACACAAAAACAACATGAATGAAACAAATTAAGAAACAAGACCACATGCCATGCCTCTATTTCTCCATTGTTATGCCCCCACATGCTTCTGATGTTCTAGTCCAGAGGTGCTCAGTCCTGGTCTCAGAGTACAACTGTCCTTCACATTTTAGAGTGTCACCTGCTTCTAATGTCATCCAAGTAATGGACTAATCTAACAAACATGCCCTTCCTGAGGTGAACTGGGTGTATTAGAGCAGGGAACACATTACATCATGGAGGGCAATGGTACTTCAGGACCAGGACTGAGAACCACTGATCTAGTCTACTCTACGGCAGGACTACAGAAGATCTCCAAGATGGTAACTGGATGAAGTTCCATGGACGCCATCAAACTGGAACAACCTCCACTTTCATGCTCCCTCACCTGGAACCGCAATCAGCAGCTCCTTCGTGATGTAGACGGTCACATCTGCATGGTCTTTGGCCACCACGCGCACCCTATAGGTCCCACCCGCCTTTAGACTCTTTAACTGATACGTCCGGGAGCCATTTATAGCCTCCCGTTTCCAGGATTCTGTACCTGGGAAGAGGTGGGTAGGTGGATGTAGGGGAGTTATGATGATGCGAATCATGCAAAAATTAAGAGTGACAGGGTCAGACCTCACATACTACTTCTGTCCATATGGTGGTTCATTTATATAGGTAACAGCATGTCATACACCGGTCAAAATACATAAGCAGGTCTATTTGATATTATTTACCAAATTACGGTTTGTTACATTTGGGGTAAAGAGAAAACTGTGAGGAAAATTTTACTGAGACGGACTATGAGTGCCATGCATCTACATCCAGGACATCTCTAGAAATATGCATGTTTTGAGGAGAGTGATTAGTTTCTTATTTGCTTTAAAATCAAAAGAATGTCTCTTTTATCTCATCTAAGACGTGTTTATTACAAATTTTGCTTCTTTAGATTAGAACTGGAGCTGTGAGACTCACGTAGCTAACAAACACCAGAAGACAATATTCACCACAAATACATCCCCACAACTTTCAACCCGCTCAAACTGCAGCTCTTTATTGAGGTGGTGCAGATTTATTGATGTAGTTTAGGAAAACAGTCTGATAAAAAAACACCATTGCTGCCGGTGATTTCAGACAACAGGGCTGCAGAGGACTGATCTCGGATCAAATTACTCTGTATTTGCCATGGTCAATGCCACAAAAAACGGTTCTAGATCCGCACTCCTTCTGAGGAGGTTTGTAAAAACAGACCCTGTTGTCTAAACAGGCTGCCCACAGCGTTCACCTCCACAGTTAAGTTTTGCTCAGTTATACTGTGTTCTAAACCACATCGACAAGTCTGCTTCACCTTAATGAAACAGAAATGTGAGCAGGCTGAGAGAAGTTTTAGAGATGTATTTACATTCTGGTGATGACAAACTACAAAGAAGCAACATTTGAACTCCAATCGTGTCTGCTGATCGTTTACATCTGCAGTAAGTGGAAAATCGTGTGCATTTGCCAAATTATTACTTTCTGATGTTTTGAGGTACTACTTTAGTCTCAAATTTCTGACACTGAACCAGCACGGGTCAAATGATGTCTTCAAATATCGGGACATGGAGGGGAAAGACCAGAAGCAAGGAGGCATAGCTTACTGTTGTCTAACATATATTCCACATATACTTTGTTTTCGTCCCCCATGTGTTCCCAGTTTATTGTGGCACGGTCTTCCTCTTGGGAATAGCTCACATTCCGGATCACCGGCCCTACTGGACGTGCTGCCCACAACAAAGACACAATAAAGAAGGAGGGCTAGAGATTACTGTGGAACAGTCAAGCAAAGAGTGGCGCTCAGACACACAACAGGGCTTGACTAAACCCATCTCACAAGGACTTTCTGTACAGGACAGGATCAAGACACAATGTGCTTCTTAAATACAGTTTTTTGAATCATTTAGTATGTTACAGTTGTATAGTATCTTTCATCCGTGCAAAAGAAACAGATGACCACCATCTTATACACACACACATACACACACATACACAATCACACATACACATACACACAAACAGTGTTGACAGAATTTGGAAAGCGGGGTGACAGAGGTGGATGTTTGTACCCTTGTAAAACGGGGGCTGCACAGACTGAGTGACAGGGAGGTTTGGATGTGATGGGGATTCTGTGCCTGAAAGAACATGGAGAAGAGTGAGACACACAACATCAAACAGTACTAAGAGAGACAGAGAGAGAGCGAGCGAGAGTGAGAGCGAGACACAGTTCAAAAAGTTCTGCATGCAATACCATGCAAGTTGCTGGCATGGTATGGACCGTTACGAAGTTATGATGAGAAGGAAAGCAAGGGGAGTAAGAAACAGATGCAGACAGAGAGAGAGAGAGAGAGAGAGAGAGAAAGAGAGAGAGAGAGAGAGAGAGAGAGAGAGAGAGAGAGAGCAGTCGCTACTGGCGCATTCATTTTTAATGAATACTTAAGTGTTTTTTCAATCTAATCTCTACTTCGTCATGTTTTCCTGTACTTAGAAAAGAACAGAGAACCTAATAGTAGTAGCCAGTGGGCAGATGCTGAATTACATCAGCGTACGACAGAATTAACATATTAGAATGTGGCTCCCAACGTTGTTCCTGAAGGCCCTCCTGTCCTGCACATTTTAGAGTTTTCCTGCACCAGCACACTTACTGAATCCAATTAAAAGCTTGTAAATGAGCTGATTAGTTGTATCAGGCGTGCTGGAAGCAGGAAAAAATTCAATTGTGCAGAACAAGGGGGTTCCAGAACCAGGGTAGGGAACCACTGTCATATCACCATATCTTAACTTGATACAAATTTTTACAGCACAGATCTTGTTGTATCCAACATTTGAACACTGCTATTACACAGTAAAAAGCATTTCCAGATTCACTCGATTTCCTTAAAGTCGTCTGTTATTCATTAGTGCTGCTGATCTCTTAGTACCTCACAATTCAATTTGATTTATGGTACCAAGGCACGATTTTGAAACAATTCTCAAAGCAAGTCAATATGGAGGGTCTTTCTGGACAAAATAAATGAAGAAATAATGTATTAAATATATGGCATAATGTTGCAACAAATCAATAATACTTTAATTAAAAGTAAATCTAAATCATTTCAGTATTTAATTTCAGTACCTTGACTGGGTTCAGACCTAAATGTAAATATTTATAGCTCAAAACTGACATTAAGGTAACTGATCTTTTACTTTGCATTCAACATTTATACAGTTATCCCACAATAACGTTTTAAATTTACAACCAAACTGTAAATTATTACTGAATTAGCCTGTCATCTTGATAGCAATTTGCCAAGGTGAGTGTTAAACAAAGAGGCGTTCTTACATATGATGTCCAATTTGTCACTGTAACCATGTGCATGTTACTGAGGTCCTGCATGCTGTACCAAAGTATACTACTTCATAAAGCCCCTAAGTGTCTGTATATTTATTTTACAGCAGAAGCAATGCACAGCTTATGTAAAAATTTGATTATTTTAGGAATTGATTCAAAAGAGAATCGCAATGCATCTAAAACTCTAGTATTTTCCTGCCCCTAGTATTCATGTGCATCCTAGGAGTATGTGATTCTGGTAATAGATTATCACAAAGTGCGCCCTCCGGTAATCTAGTCTTCAGTCTCTGAATGAACAGATTATAATGATTTACAGTTTAATTTACATGTAACATTTATTAACAGAATCCAGTAAACTCATGGGTGTGTCAACTGTTATCTCAAATGTCAACTGTTATCTCGAAGTACAGGAAACTGCATTAAAAGTAACAGTACTCTGCGGTAAACAACCACATGCTACAGAAGCAGCAGACAGAGGTTAGACAGAGGACAGTAAATAAGCAGAACTATGCTTAACGTCTGAAACCTATGCTTATGGATAATGAAAGCAGTGCAAAGGAACTTTGGTCCTGACAATGAGACTCTCTTCCATTACAAGTATGGAGCAGATCTGTGGAAAGCGCTTTGTTTAGGGAGGTTCATGCGTGCATGTGTCTACGTCTTCATGGTGCTAGTGGACTGTGAACCAAGGCCTGGGCAACATGCATGCCTGATTTCAGTTACCTTTACCAGCCTCTACTGCGGGCTGCCGTATTAATGCTTCACCAAGGAGACAAGAGAGAAGAGAGACACACACAGTGACTGTAAGCAGCGGCCAAGTACCACCACATGAAAGAGAAGTTCCGGTTAACTGTGTATACACTGATAAAGCTAGGAGGGAGATCCAGTCAAGCACAGTGTGGGCTTTGGGTGCAAATATGAAATGTTTTAAACATTAAAACAGGATAGGTCATATAATTTCTGCTGATCTCAGGATACGGCCACAGTAGGCAACACAGAGAGAAAATCAGGACTTCGACTAAGCAAAGATTACAGGCACACAGACAAGAATCACAGATACTAAACTGGACCACATGTTTAGAAAAAAATAAAAGTCAGAGGCAGAATCCTTTTGGGGCTCTTCTGCTATTCCCATTAGATGAAACCTTATGAGTGTTACTAGGTCACAATCTGACAAAGAAAATGACCAACAAGACCAGGTATTATCTGCCTCAAAAATGGGAAAACATCAACAACTACAACAAAAGACAGAGGATGTGTTTTGGTAAAGAATTTCACCAAAGATGAAGAACATCACTGCTTCACCAAAAAAAATTACCCTGCGTTAAGGAAGTCTACAAATTATTCAAAAATTCTACACAAATCAGTAAGAAAGAGTTTGATGTTACTGGCCAAACCACCAGCGAATCTACACGTGTCTGAATATTTATATGTGATTTATATGTGATTATGGTAAAATAGTACTAAATCTAAAAAAACTTGTCTCTTGGGGGTATTTTGCTTATTTGGTAAAAACGTCTTTTTCAAACCTATCATAAAACAAGGTCTCAGACATCAGGCGACATTCGTGAACATTTTGCGTAATGCATTTTCCCACTTTCTCCTGCTAGTCAGGAAACATTCCCTCACAGACCAGGCGTTCGAGAGGTATGTTGTTGCCGCTTTAAGAAGTAAATGACCAGATCTAGTCAAGGCTTCAAAACATGTGGATGTTTAAATACACTTCATTATGGTCTAAAATGTATTAAGCAACAATTCCCTTAAAAAGTTTTTTAGTTTTTTGTCCCAGCTGAGCCTCACCTTCATCCATGATTGTTATTGCTGTTGTGACAACAGGTCCCGTGCCCTCGATTGTCATGGCGTTCAGGGAGAACTTGTAGCGTGTGCTGTACTTGAGACTGTCAAGTATGACACTGGTCTCATTAGGCAGAAGAGTAACTTTTTTCAGCTCCTCTGTGTTATTAACTGAGATGGAAAAAGAAAGGGAGGAAGAGAAGGGATAAGAAGGTGTGGCAGGGGAAATGCTCGTTGATGTAAAAGTCATTAGGCCATTCAGCTATTATCCATTCACATAAAGCATCTAAAGTGTGTGTATGAAAGCAATCCTAATGGTCAGTGCATCCCTAATTGAGAACATTGTTTTAACCACAAAAATGATTTCTGAGTTCCAGTTCTCAAACCTAAGACTTACCAGGCTGGTATATGAGCAAGTAGCCAGTCAGGCGACCATTGTGATCCACAGGAGGACCCCACTCCACCGTCAATGAGTCCAGATTTGGATTTGTGATTCTGAGGAAAGTAGGAGGCCCAGGAACTTTCCAGAACAAAACAAAGAAACAAAGAAGTTAGTCATCATTTCCTGACAAAAGAAAATCAAGATGAATTGTTTGCAAATTGTTGGTGAACATCAGAACATGTAAAACAATCAGCCTTAGGAGAATTTGTTCAGTCACAATTGATTTATACAGTCCTCTGGAGCAGGGATTCAAAACATTTGCAAACTGCATCCCACACAACCAACCACAGAAGCCTTTGCAGCCAAACAGAAGACTGAACCGACCCAATCACATAAAATCCAAACAGAGCACAATAAGTAGCTTTTTACATTTTGCTCCTATTAAACAAAAAATGAAAAATTTAAATTGTTTGTAGTTCTTATCCACGATGGAAAAATTCCACACAAACAAATAGAGAAACATTTTACATTGAGCTGCACTGAAAATATAAACATACTTAGGAAGCTACATCAGTTGTGTAAGCCATACATTTTGCCAGACTAATCAGCTTGATCTAAATATGTTATACTTTATTTAATTATTGCAATATTTGCTATATTTAAAATGACACTTGGATTAATGTCCATGTTTTGTGACAGTGATACCACCATGGCCCACAGGTTGAAAAACACTGCTTTATACAGTGGTACCCCGCTTAACGAACGGCTCACAGAACGAATGTTCCGCATAACGCGCCCGTGACTCGCAGAACGAACGTGTTTCACACACGAGTTTTACGTTAAAAAAAATGGCTGAATCCGGCCAGATGTGTCTCAGATGAAGACAAAGCATCATGTTGTGTTG
>JBBPCZ010000136.1:18628223-18642324 GCA_037974445.1 Brycinus macrolepidotus
TGTTGATGTAGCACTTCTACTTTTACTTGAGTACATATTTTGCAGGATATTTGTACTTTTACTTAAGTACTAAGCTTTAGTACTTCCTCCACCACTGATTCACGGAATTACAATGTTATTTATTAAAAAGAACATGGCAGTTAAGCAGTTTGCAGGACACTCACTAGTGGTTAAAAGTTTTCATTGCTTGTTAGCTACATTAGCCTTGTAGTTTCAGGGCAAAATTAAAGAAGCAAACTCCAGAGACAAAACATGTCTTGGTTGATGTATTTTTGTGGGAAATTGAGATTTTTTTTGTGTAAATGAGATTTTTGCAGAGCTGATGCTTTAAGAAAACCATCCTCACAACTGCAACTGAATTCATCAGCTTTACTGATCTCCTGTTATTCACTAGTCTGTTCCACCCTGAGGCAGAGAACAGAGCAGTAACTCACCGAGCACATTGACAAACGCATTGGCAAGCACATAGCCAAACTCGTTGGATGCGTTGCACTGGTAGACTGCACTGGACCCAGTCTGCACATTACTCAGGAGAATGGTGTTGTCCTCTATTTTCCGACTCAGATCTTTGGGAGAGTCTGTGGAGGAATCACATGCTACATGAATACATACAATCACTCCACGATCCTTCAGAACTTAGTTTAACAGGTTTCATCTCTCCAGCTCATGAATGGAGGCTAAATCCTGACAGAGGGATACTCACTCTCTATTGCGACGCCATTGACGAACCAGGTGATGGTGGGTTTGGGGTTTCCCCCCACATGGCACAATATCATGCCTGTCTCTTTGGGGGCCAGGATGAGGTTTTTTGGAGGGCTGCTGATCCAAAATGGAGCCGCTGTGTGGGTGAGAGTGAATAGAACCAAGTGTCACAATGTTCCACTATATCTGCTCTAAGAACCGCAGCAATTCACAGTGGAGCTGATTTAACCCTTACAAGTCACTGTCACGAACAAAAGCATTGTGCAATTTTATATTTCTCAAAGCATATTGAAACAGAGAAACTCCATCTGAAAAGGTGGATTCTAATCTTTCAATCACTACCATATTTGAGTTTGTAAGTAGAAGGAGATATTTTATTATGATTTAAATATTATAAAAGGTTTTTGTTGTACAATTCTTTTTTACAGTTTTTGTTACTTGTTGACATCCAGACAAATGGAAAATAATCAGTGCAGACTCAAAGTTGTTGATTCATAATGTAAGACAAGATAAGATAAAATAACCCTTTATTAGTCCCACAGGTGGGAAATTTGCATTAATAGTAAATGTAATGTAAAATGTCATTCATTCATTCATTCGTTCATTTTCTGTAACCGTTTAATCCTTACTAGGGTCGCGGGTACCCGGAGCCCATGGGGTCTACGGGCACGAGGCAGAGACTCATCCTGGGCGGACGCACCACAGGACACACAAACACACACTCACACCCACAGTCAATTTAGAATCCCCAATCCCGTAAAATGTCATGTAAAATGTAAATTTAATATTACTGTATTTCATTACATAATCATATTAATTACATTAAAAATATATAATTAATTAAAAATATGTAACTCCATAAAAATAACTTTTAAGAGTTAATCACTAAGCAGTTCCTGCTGCACAATGAACACCATCACCAGTCATGACACCAGAAACGAGTGTAAAGACTCACTAAAAATAGTGTGACAGAGCTTTAGAAGTTTAAAATCTAGCAAAAAAAAAGTACCCACCCAAAAAAAAAATTATTTTCCAGTGGAGGAATGTAACTTCACAAAATAAGCACATACAACAAATCAAAGATGAAGAAAGAAAAATGTAATCTAATGACAGTCTCAGGAAGAAAAACATTAGATATGCTGGTTAAATATTTACCTGTTTTAAGCTTTTACAGTATACCAGAGTTCCTTAACATTTCAGGTGTAATGCAATGAAATGAACCTTGATTTCAAATTTGAAAATCATTATAAAGCAGCATCTGATAATTCACACCTTTGACCACCACACTGATGGTGTGTTCAGCACTGCCTAGATGGTTCTTGGCCAAGCAGCGGTAGTCTCCTGCATCCTCCTCCGTCACCTCGGTAATCTTCAGCATCTTCTGGAAGTTCTGGAAGGAGAAGCGGTCCTGGGGCAGCTGCCCATTCTCTTTAGTCCAGGAGATTTCTGGCGTCGGCCTGGAACAAAAAGAACAATACTGACTGGATAAAAAAATACACCTGCATGACAGCCATCCTGGCTCCATCCTAGCTTTGCACTTCCCTACCTGATGATTTAGCTAGTCCTTGGTTTGCTGTTTGTTTTAAAGTTTGTTTTCGTTTTAGAGTGTGTGAGAATACTTTTGTCATTCTGTGTCTCTTCCACTGTGGTTTAGTGTAGGTTTATTGTGGACCAGTTTATGTAAAGCAAGAGGGGCACTTCACACAGGCTTCTTGGTGCTGCAGACAATGGCATCTACACTATACACTGAGAGTCTTTCACTCTTCGGACCACTTGCTCTAATGGTTGTGACTCAAAGGGCCTTACACTGGCAAAAGCTATTTATCAAAGAAGTCAAAACAAAATTGCCAGATCCACAACACTGCCTCAGCCTTTGCTGCGCCACTGTTGCCAGAGGCAGAGTGGAAGTCACAGCCGATCTAACAATTAACAGCTTATATCTGGTGGGAAACATCTGTCCAGCACATTCCGATTTGTTGTACATTCCTATTCTGAAACTGACACAATTTAAAACGCACTTGAGGTTAATGATTTTGTATTCTGGAGAGTCTCGCACCTCCATCTACATCTCATTACAATGGTCCACCACTCCCTCCTTCCAGATACTTACAGACCATCGGCAAGGCACTCCAGCACCAGAGTTTCTTGTCTAAGGACCACAGTGGTGCTGTTGACCCCCGACGGGTACATAAAGGAGGGCTTCCGCTCTCCAGCTGGACGATCTGAAACAAGGATTGGAAAAGTCAGATCAAGTCGATCAGGAACTAGCCACAGTGGAAAAGAGCAGCCAGTACAAGAATGAAGAAACAGCTTGTATACCGGGGTACGACTAAAAGGGTATGTGCTGATGGCTGTAAATTAAGCATCATGTAGCTCATCACTGACGTGACGCATGTCTTTTTCCCTGTCACTATGATGGCAAAACCTAAACCCATAGGACCATTTTCCCAAACAGGGATTAAACCTTGTCGTGGATTATATTTTCCTTTCAATAAAAAAAAAAAAAAAAAACAACATTGAAAATGTCGCTTGGTCCAATACTAGAACTAATCCCAGCCCTTTAATGCAAAGCTCTCTTTGAAATGCAACTTATCTTTACAATCAAGTGAACCTCTTACTGGAAAGTAGGCATCTGTGATTGGATGACAATATCCTTCCATTGCCTCTTTTTATATTGACATTAAAAAGAGAATTGAAGGATTAAGAGGAAGAAATCATGAAAATATGACAGCTTTAAACAAATAATACCTCCTTTCATATTTGACCCATGATTGTACTAAGTACACATTTTTTTCAAACACAAAGACGAAGTTTAATGGACGGCTATATTAGTATGTGACAAAAATCTCATATATCATCTAAATATTAAGGGAAACATTACACAAACACTGACTGATGAAAAAGGACTTGGTGCTGTCATCACTTAGCTCTTAAGTCAGTTATTTCACTGATTCACTCATTCATTCATTTTATGTAAACGGGAGCAGCAATCTTTACAGAGCAAATGTTACTTGTAATGTCAGCCGTAGTCTCTTTTTCATCCTTAAGTGATGCTGAAGTGTAGTAGAGGTGTTGACATGATATTAATTAAGTGACTGAAATGTGAAAGTAAGACGTGGACCAAAAGATGACAATCAAGTGTGAGGGGTGGGTACAGGAGTTTTAAAGGAGTTGTGTTAATTCACTGGTTAGATGGAGCTACGAGGTAGGAAGCAGGGTTCACTTGGACGAGGTCTGCTAGAACTCACCACCCAAAAAATCAGTCTCATTCAAATAAGCTGCCAAGACTGTCTCATTCATTGCATCAACTGAAATACAACAAAAAATCACAAACATGCAATGCTAAAAGACCATAATGGATTAAAAAAATGAAAATAATGAAACTGTGCTATCGATACTAGCATCACTTACACCCACTCTCAGAATTCAAACTCTAATACAGAATTTATAATTCTGAATAAACCTGCCAAATAGATTCAGCCCAAAACTTTATTCATATATGTTATAGTATAGGTGAGTACATATTATATGCATATAATATGTTATATGTACGCAGTCAAATGCAAACATTGAACACTCTTGGGCAAATTACATGTTTTCTTGTGAAAATAAGTAAAAATAAGTCCATAATAAGTCTATGGAACACCCTCTAAAATATGGTATTTTCTGCTTATTTTAGTGCACAAATTCCATTTATTTACTGTGTTTAACATTTTGGAAAAAAATAGAAAATAGAAAATGTGCCATAACTTTTACACAGGCCACATTTTTTGTTTCATTTTTTCCGATGTTGTCAAATTCAGCGAATAAACAGTAATTGCGCATTAAAAGGTGCAGAAGTGTGTCATTTGTTCTGCTCATGCAGAAATAGAAGTGTAATAACTTCCCAAGCTGTAATATGATCTTACTAAAAATCACCTCACTTGTTAATATTATTCTGTCTCTTTCTTTTGATAGAGCTAGTTTTCTATTCATGTTTAGAAGAAATGACAAAACAATAAAGAAACAATATAAAGTGTATTGGAAGTATTCATAGAGAATAGAATCCCACTCTTCTAAAACCGTGCGATGTTCATGTCCAGGATGACCTGAAATTTAGAAATCCTGTTCACTTATTATTAGTAGTTCAAAATTCCAAGGCAGCATCAACACCAACTTTTTAAGTTACTAAATGTTGGGTTTTTTCAGTGTTGAATGGGGTACAGACATCCACCACACAGAAGCACACCACTCTCATTCCACTCAAGTGAAGTCTGCAGAGCCAGTTTACAGAATTTCAGCTCCTAACTCAAATTTACCAATATATCTTATATAAATACTATCATTCACAGTGTCCTAAACGTGAGTGTTTCCTCAAATTATAAGTCACTTTGAATAAAAGCATCTGCCAAAAGACTGTAATGTAATGTCATTTTATGAAACACTCTCAAAATGTGGGGAGCCTCACCGTCCAGCACGTTGACTGTGATGGGCTGCTTCTGCTGGATGGTCTGAGTGTGGGGGAAGCGGGCGAAGCAGGTGTAGTCGTTTCTGGTGTCCTCCACCAGCACATTAGAGAAGTACAGGTCTCCGTTCAGCGCCTGAGACACACGACTGTTCTGAGGCAGCCGCTGGAAATCTGCAGAATGAAATACACACAAAGAAGAGCCCTTGAACAACTCATGTCTGACGAGTGAGTCTATCGGTAATGACTGAATTATTATGATATCACTAATACATAGTAGCTTAATGAGTCATTGTAATGTAAAACCAACACATTTTATGCAGTAACTAGAAATGTCTTATACACGAGTCAGAAAGAACAACTCTTTTATAGAAGTTCACTTACGATGTTTGTGTTGTTTTATGCACAAAAAACAGCTGTAATGACCTATCTATATCCTATTGAATTAAACAGGCTGGATTTGAACCACATCATGACTGACATATGTAAATGAGCTCTATTCTGACTGGCTGCCACGTATTGAGTCTTGTTCAAAAAGCAGCTGAAACACTCCTTAAAACTTCTGAATGGGCGGGGCTAAACTGTTGTAGGCTAAAAATGTGTGTGTATATAAATGTGTTGGTTGTGGTGATGACAAAAGCACGAAATTCAAAACAAGTTCTTTTCTTGCTTCATTTAAAGTGATAGCATTTCTTTACATAGTCATACACTCTTCTTTCTGAACAGATGCTGTCATCCAGTGGGCTTTGTATTACTGTAAATAAAAGACTAAAAGCATGTTTTAGGTGTCCTCTTGACTCACTGTTGTTCATCCAGAAGATGATGGGTGGGGGGAGGCCAGCTGGGGGTCTGCAGTGCAAAACCAGAGACACGCCCACCTGCACTGTGATTGGTTCAATTCTCTCCTTCGACCACAAGGGGGACTCTTTGGAACAAAAGTGAGGAAAAGATCCAAACCAGTGGATCTCTTACTGAGTGAATCCACAAGCACAGCACAGCACGCTTTCTTACTAGTCTTGAATCTCACAGATTGTAGCTTTATCATTCAGACCCTTAAAAGTCCCGGTTATCAGCATGGCGTGTTTGGATATAAATTATTTCTCATTCATTGACAAATTCTGCTAGTAGTGTAGATTCTAAACTTGCCATGAAGTGTTTGTAATTAAAAGAGAAGATATTGTAACGTGATTCAGATTTGATGAAAATGTACTGTCTGTTTCTGCAGAAAGAAAAAAGAACATCCTTCACATGTTCTTGTCTCTGACTGATATCGAAACAAACAGCAAATGTTGGAGGTGATGACCCAAAAAGGGTCAGTACAGAAGGGAAATTAAACGTCAAATCATTATATAACATTAAATATACCATTATGCAAGTACATTTAAACAGTAGATCAATACAACAGAAACAGCTCTACATTAAACTGCATTTAGCAGACACGTGGCTTTACACTTTGCCTGTTGTTTGTGTGGTACACAGTGACTTACTGGATTGTCGTATGACGATGTTGTTGGACACGGCGGTGCCGTGTTCATTCCGCGCCATACACTGATACACTCCCTCATACGCCTCAGCTTTCTCCTCACTGATGTCTATCACCAGCGTGCCCGAGTTGGGCTTCGTGATCACCTTCGGGTCTTTATCCACATCGAAATGAGTGCCGTTGCGTG
Organism: Brycinus macrolepidotus; assembly: GCA_037974445.1. NCBI lineage: Eukaryota > Metazoa > Chordata > Actinopteri > Characiformes > Alestidae > Brycinus > Brycinus macrolepidotus. The sequence continues at coordinate 18,635,040 of JBBPCZ010000136.1, forward strand.
TCCACGAGAAGCTGTGAGGTAAGAGGAGTAGTACAGTGTTTGGAAGCAGGCACATTTTTGTTTTATTTTACATACTATATTGATCCTGGAGGAAACTACTTGAGTCCTCTGCATTTAACTCATTCACCAAGTGAAGCAGTGAGCAGCCGACAACGGCGCCCAGGAAGCAGTGTGTGGGGACGGTACCTTGCTCAAGGGTACCTCAGTGGTGCCCCTGGCACTCCTGGGATTCGAACCCATGACCTTCTGATCACAGGGGCAACTCCCTAAACACCAGACCACCAGCTGCCCCATGTACTACCCATTAAAAGTTTTATGGCCATTTTAATGTGAGTACATGGTATATAATGTGAGCTTTTCAATTTTTTAATACCAATGAGCATGTTTACTGGTCCGATTTACTGCAGTAATTTATCATTTTAAAAAATAACTACATTTATTTTCATATATTATGTGTTTGTGACAATATTTGCGACAGTACTAGCTTGAGAATAATGGCCACACATCTTAACCCCTTGTTTTGACGTTAGCACTCAAACATTTCAGCTGCTTAAATCTTTTTAAAAGGTTTTAATATGTGATTTTAACTGTGGTTTAGGAAAGCAAACTGTCATACCAAACACTCAGATGAACATGACAGCTATTTTAGTAAATAGCTGATTCTAATTTCATTAAAACATTCTTGATATTCTAAGGCTTTCCCAGTCATTTTAGAATCATCCACATCCACATCCTCTGAAAGAGTACCTTTATCTGAACACAAATTGGTCTTACATTACTGAAAACAGTTATTCTAAATAGAAGGTATTTTTTCCCTTAAAATCCCTGGCTTATCCCTTTATTCTGTAACTAAATGGACTGTAATGCAAACTGGATGAGTTATTCTTCAGTTATAGAAGTTATAAAAGTGTGAATGGTTCCTCACAAAAAAAGGTGTAAAGTAAAAAATAACTAATAATCAAATGTTTCAGAAAAAGGCAAGGTGTCCCCAACCTGTGGTCAGGCAGTGGAGGTGTGGTCAGTAAATGTACTTCCTGCGCATCCAAATATTTTTTTCACTGATCTGTTTGCCTCCTTGAATGTCACACAGCTCTAAAATGAGTTACAGTTGATACTGAGTGAGAGCAGCGTGAAAGAACCTTTGGTGACTGTATACGTCAATTGGTCGCCATGGTGATATGAATCAGGGGATTCTGAATGACACCCACCTGGGATGCGGCTTCCCTTTTGCTTCACAGTGGATGACAATGTTCTCCCGTGGGTCAATAATGTAATCCTTAGGGGACTGGTGGGTTATAGTGGGAGGTTGTGGCACTGGAGTGCAGAGAGTGAAGTCTTATCAGTAAAATAGACACACAAGCACACACACACACACACACACAAACCTATCTGCACATTGGTACATTCCACACAAATGTACCACATTTGCAGAATCTTTTTTTAGCACAAAACAGCAAAAACCAAGGCACATAGCACACGTCTACTTTGGATCCCTATTTTGCTACAACTAAGCAGCTGACCGCAGGAAAACAAGAAGGACCAAAAGCCAAAACACACCAGACATGCAATAAAATACAGTCGTAACCATTTGCTAATTGTTTTCTGTTCGTTAAACAGTATCTGACCATGCAACAGTTTCATGACACTTATATAAGCAAGAAAAAGTCACACAGCATGCAAGCTTCAGAATAGTGAAGGAAAGACATTCCACAGCAAATGTCACAGCAAAGGTGCCCAAACTTACATCCCTCCAGAACTTTAGCTTTTTTGTCTGCATGAAACAGCAGGTATATGAGCAGAGAGTAAGAGAGCTCAGCATTAGCAGCAAGAAGAGAAGAGAGACAGTCACTACAATTTTCCCTAAACTGTCATGAAAGCAAGACATTCCAATTCCCATCTTGCAATCACCATGCCATTTCACACTTAAAAGTAAACTCTGATGAAAGAATGGATGTATTATGTATATAAACTGTGTGTTTCCTTTGTAATCTAGGGTTTAAAAGTTATTACTTAACTAATAAAAAATGGTGTACAAAAAAACACCAGTATAAATATCTGCAAAACCCCCAAATCACTGCCAAAGACTGTCTCCTCACAAAAGTCAGTCTCTGAAATATTGCATCCAAGATCATTAATATATTTTCAAACTATAATTGTTTTTTTTTTCAGTGGAAAAGCGGGAATACATAAACAGTGTAATTATCTATTTATGCAATTCCCTGCCTTGTTAACCATCTTGAGTTCCGATAACCACTTGTGATACATGACAAATTCTGGATGTTGGTTTTATTTAACTTCATTCACAATGTTATACACAATGTTTTCTTCATCATATTAGAATTGTCCTTCTATGTCTCGGTTCATTTATATTCTAATACACTCATCTGGAACCACACTGGCTTTAAATGATTAAAATCCAAACTTTAATAGTTCTATTCTATTGTATTCCATAACGTTATTCAGTTTACAGACTATTTGAGTCAGTGTAACAGAGTGTTATCATTATTATTTGTAGAAGAGTGGGTTTATATTATAGGCGGCAGTTTGTTAGTAGTGAGATTTTTTGTAGAGAGAGAAAGAAAGAGAAAGAGTGAGAGAAAGAGTTAGTGAGAGCTGAGAATCTATAACAGGCCCATTCAGACAGAGCTTATGCTGGCTTAAATAAGACACATTTGACACTTTCTTGAGTGGAAAATGCAATAGGAGTTTGGTCTGAATAGCCTTTTTGAGGAAAGCGCTATGTAGAACTAAGTTAAGATTGATTTCCTCTCATCTCAGGGATACACAAATAGAGTTAAATCCTAAAAATATGTGTAAAAATAGACATTAAAGAAGCTACTGGCAATTCTCTTCAAGTAAAACACATAACCTAATTGTATCAGCTCTAAAAATCATGTAAAAAGCCTTTAGGGAAAAAAACATGATGTTCATAATTAAAAACATAAATATATCATAGCAAAATCTATTTAAGTATAATGACGTGGATGGTGTCTGCTCAATACTCACGGTCCAGAGGCACTTCTAAGGCGGCGGTCATGTGACCCAGCAGTAGCACCATCACGGTACCTTCACAAAGGGTGGACTTTCTCTTCCAGTTCATGGTGGGTGTAACACAGGGAAAGCTTTCCCCTCTGCGCCAAAGTAAAGTGGCCCCGCTGTGCACACTCAGAGCGAGCCCTCACACATACAGCACGTCCACAACTCACCTACTGAACAGAGGAAGACACACAGAGAGAAAGAGTAGCATCAGATATAAGCAAGACTATTAGAGGAGATTTTTTAGGTAACTAAACAGCTAAATCTCTGCTACTGAATTGTGCTGTTGCTACTAGGAAAAGCAACGGTGTGGATGTGTACAACACTGCTATGAGGATGTGCCGTAGATGTGCCTGTGCCTTCAGTTGCATCATACTTTCCCGAATTACAAGGCTGTACTAGTTGATGATATCTAGGCTTTTTTTCTTGCAGCCGGATGAGCTAAAAATAAATGATAAATAAAGGATTCTTTTTTCATTTGTCTAATACCCTCTAACCAAACTACAACGGAAGCTGCAACTCATTACAGACTGTAACTGACCCTAATACTGCTAACTGTAGACTCTACCACTCAAACTTTTCCCTTAATGGTACTGAACACAGGAGGATGGTTCACTTTTGAGCCTTCAGCTTTAGGGAGTTTTCACATCAGTTTTAGGGAGTTGTTCGTCTGTCACATTTCGCTTGCTCACTAGGGGCTTGGACCTGGATTCAGTAAAGCTGCTTTGTGACAACATTTTTCTGTACATTTTAGTGCACGACTTTTAATTATTTTAAATTTAATTAATTAATTTTATTATATAAAGCTTAATTTTTGCAAATAAACAGCAAGCCAAACTTTTGCATGTGACTGTATAACAAATAAATACATTAACAAATATATATATATGTTTGCCCTAAAAAAATTGTGTCCCTTGAAGATTATATATTTACAGCCATGGAAAAAAAAATAATAGACCGCATAATTTTTTTTTCTGGTTATTGCTTTTGTAATGTGTGGGAGTGTGTCTGTGTAAAATGTGCATGTCACTATTGTTTTATACACTATTGACCACACTTGATTCAAAATTCCAAACAAAAAAATGTTTGGAGAAAATGTAAAAATAATACATATAAATAATTGACTATACCTCTGAAACAACAATTAAAATAGTGATGTTAAGAGCATAGTGTGTGCGTGTGTGACTCTGTTTCATCCCATCAACAAACTGAATCAGGAGTGAAGCTGCTGGAATACAGCAAATAGAACAGCTGCTATACAAACACTGCTGCACTTACAGCACATATGGAGGCATTTCTTACTTTTCACACAGCTCACACTGCAATAGTTCATTAAAGAATAGCAACCTGTGCATTTTACACACACACACACACTGCCGCAAATTGTACTAACAGTGAACAGAAAAAAAGGGAAAAGTGGTCTCTTATTTTTTTTCCATGGCTGTATATAATTCCTGGCAGGCCACAGCTTATAAATGTATAAATAAACTTAGGTAGGTCATTTACATGAAGTAAATACAAAATGCTTCAGATTGCAAACCATGTGTAAAAAGTATAAACATATATGAAGTAAAAGGTCTTGTTTAGCTGAGTCTAGGCAGACAGCAAACAAACCAGCACAATAAATTTACTCCAGTAATATTCAGAAAGGCTTTACTGAAGGATTTACAGTAAACAGCTTAAACATATAGAGTAAAGAATATATCACATGGAATCCTGTTCAAATACCTGCTCAAAATGCTCCACATTTACATGTTTAAGGTAACACGTCTCTTTAGTGAAGTTCCCATACAGGACAATTTCCACATCAATGGACTGATTAACAAGAACACTGAAAATACTTGATAAATACTTGAAACAACTGAGTCAGAATTGCCAAAGAAGTAACAGATAGCATGTTTTTTTATTGTCATCATTACTGTTTACTTATTAGCCCCGGTAATTTCATCTGGGGAAATTACAAGCTGAAGCTATTAAGCATCTTATAATGTGAGTCTAAGGGCAACAGCAGTGTGTGTGCCCAGCTCGATACGACCAGGCCCATGTGAGTGCACTCAGCTGGAAGAGGGGATGCTGCTGTGATGGCAACGCATTCTGCGCTGGCATATGGATCACAATACACATGACTGAAGCTCCAAATTAAGCAGACTGCTGTCTGGTTCTTCAGAGATAGCAAGAAAAACAACACACTGGGCCTTCTGGCCCTTGGACTATAAGCCTCCTTCATTCGCCATTTAGGTCTAACCAGGGAAGCACTGCAAACTGAGTTTCCTTAGGATTTATGAATGAGAGAAACATCTAAGTATTCAGTGATACCTCTTCTCCACCAGTGCAGTCAGGAGAAAAAAGGTACCATAAACTTAAACCATAATGAAAGAGATGTAGGCCTATAGTTATATACGCCTAAAGTCTATAAAGGTAAAACAGCAGCTTCATAGATGCTGCAAGTTTCTTCAGAGAGCAATTCTACTGAAGCTTGAGACAATACAAGCACAAGCAGGGTATCTGCAGTTCATAACCTAGTATATCATAAAGTAGCAAATAAACACAGGAATGCTTTAATGAAGACTGAGAGATGTTTACCTTTGTCAGCGTGCCAGGGTGCTTTACATTAAAACACTGCACTTTCCAACATTTACTGTTTCATTCAGCCTTCAATGTGTTTGACCCCCTTCAAACATCCCTGACTGGCTGAATCAGATGCACGTTAAAGACAGGGTGCCTGCTACGTACAGGTTGAAATGAAACTGTGGTTCGTGGAGGTTTGGTGAACACTGGCCCAGAAGATGACTAATGCAAAGTGTGCAGAAAAAGAAATAGATTAGCCTGTAACTCTACACCCATTAGGTGTATCAACAAAGTAGATAGGTCAAATCAAACTGGCTGTAAAAAAAAAAAAAAAAAAACAGCAGTTTTTTTGTGCTTGATGAACTGGTACCAGACCAGCCCGATATGAAAAGGAGAATATGTATGATCAGAGATGCTAGGAAGCATTGAAGACAATTTAGCATCAAGGGAGGGTCTCTAAGTGAGCCTCTCCCAGTTTAAAAGGTTATATCGGAAAGGTGAATGGTCCTTGCATAATTCATAAGATCTGGAGAGAGAGAGAGAGAGAGAGAGAGAGAGAGAGAGAGAGATCTCAAAGTGAAGCAGAATGCAGAGGAAGGTCAGGAACAGTGTCTCTACATAGGAACATGCTGAGTTGACCTTGGACCAAAATCAGGACATTGCCTTCTGTCTGTGCAATATCTCGCCTCTGGCACTGGAGACGTTTACAGCACAAAGAGAACACTGCCTTAATAACAGGACTGCCACATGTACAATTAGCCGCATATTAGTGGGAATCATAATTTCAGTCTCTACAATTAGCTCATCAAACAATTAAGTCCACAATTCATGAATTTCATCTGCAGTAACCTCACATTTCAAACTAAACAAAGCACTTCTTATCAAAAACATTTTTCAACAGCTTCTGCGCACAATTAGGAAGTTACCGTGATTATTTTGAGGTGGCCAGTCACTGGTCTGAAGTGGAGCCCTTGGATGCATGCAGTTGTGTCAGTCTCCCGCATAAATATCATATTCTCCTGGAATCCTGATGACCTCTTCCTGTACCACTGTTTGAAAAAGTAGTTTTGAGAGTTGATGTGCTGGCCTGAAAAGACCCAGCCCAGCACATCATTTAAAGTAGCTGCCAACACCATTACACCTCCCCCACATCGCTGGCACTCCACTTGAACTGGTGCTCCATGTCCATTAGAGATCCAGTCACTGGAGCAGTGAGAGCCAGTCTCACCTCATCTGACCATACGATTTTTGGAAAATGGCCCAATCTCTTCTTATTTAGTGCGGGTCAATTTTCAGGAAAAGGTTTAAATCTTCTCAAGCGTTTTCAATACATTTTGTGGCTCTTCTGACCATTATTAGCAAAAACTACTGCATCTCAGTAGTTTGGCAACTTCAAGATCATGCTTCTGTCAGGATTTTTTTTTTTTTTTTTTGCCTTTTTTGCAGTTAAAACTCATTTTTAGCCAATTTTACATGTAGCAAAAAAGGGAGGGTCTCTAAGTGAGCCTCTCTCAGTTTAAAAGGTTGTATCGGATAGGTGAATGGTCCTTGCATAATTCATAAGATCTGGAGAGAGAAAGAGAGAGAGAGAGAGAGAAAGAGAAAGAGAGAGAGAGAGAGAGAGAGAAAGAGAAAGAGAGAGAGAGAGAGAGAGAGAGAGAGAGAGAGAGAGAGAGAGAGA
>JBBPCZ010000136.1:18654928-18657428 GCA_037974445.1 Brycinus macrolepidotus
CCCTGACTGTGTGTGCGAGTGAGAACGTGGATTCCGGTGGGAATCTCGACTCTGTGGAGAGCGTTCTCATAATAAAGAGCTTGAATATCCAAACTCTTACGTGTCACTCCGCGTTTGGGTTCACCCTTCAAGCTACACTGGGCAAACAGTGGGATCAGTTCCTGACAATAACACACCTTACATTTGCTTTCTTATACTTGGCTTGGGTTCAAGTGCTCAACAAAGGTAATAATGTATCTCTGGCTTTGGGCCTTGAACATAAATGAGCATACACACAGTGCAGAGCTTTACAGCTGCCTGTGTTAAATGCCATCATGAGGCTTGCACTGCTGGAACTAAACAACAAAAACAATGTTGCAAACCAAATGCCCATAAGAGCCAAGAAACTCTTTGGGCACATTAATAATTCAACAGGAAAAGTAGGATGTCCAGAAATTATGCGTGTTCTGTGTTGCCACATTGAAAGGCTGACATCACTTCCCAAAAAACACATAATCTTTTATTCATCATTGTTTTATGAGTGCCCCATAAAGAAATCTCAAAGACCTATTGATCAACCAAACTAAGAGGTTTCTGTGGTGTGTTTCGTATAAAAATCAATACATCTGTTCCCACCCTCTAAATGAAGGAGCTCTATAAGCTTTATGAGAGATCTCTTTTCATGAAAGGGTCAGAAGACTGCAGTCCAAAGCAACCTATTTGTATTCAGCAGGAACAGACTGCAGATGAGAATGCCATCAATAAACAGACAGAGGTGTCAGGTTTGAACCATGACGGTGCCAATCATGCATCCCCATCAATAGCAAGCAGCAACATCTTTATCCTAGAACCGAATACAGTGTCCTTCTTCGCATGCTTTTATGGTTTTATCAGTCAACTGACTGTGTGACATACATGGTCTGTACTGTACAGTTTTAATTAATCACACTGGGTGGGAAGGCTGTCAGTCTGTAACTATATAGGGTACATGAGTCACTATGGCTCATGATACCCTATGCAATACTACAGAAATATACACTGGAAGCTATTTCACTAAAACTATTTAATATTTAGTCTTTTTGGAATATTTAGTCCTTCTGTCTATCGTGATTACAGATTCACAATGATATCAGAATCATATTGGTATCAGCAGATAACTCCTTAAAAATGATCAGCATTGGACCTTTAGATTGTACAGATATCTGAAGTTGGCATTAGATGATGCATTATCGCAATCTGGAAGAGTAGAACACATAAACAATGCTGGGCCACTATGTCTAGATTTTATAAATGTATATGTCAGCACTGGTGTACATTTTAGAGAGCATGATGTTAAATGACTTTGCCTTCGTGATCACACTAGGTGGACTGATTTGGAGCATCACCTTGCTCCAGATCCTGTAGAGAAAGTACTTAGATTGGTGACCTCTAAGGTAGGTGGACCTCATAAAGTGGCCAATGAGCGCAAGATATATTTTTAAGTAGACGATGACGAGCAGATGATGCAAAAACAGTAGCCTAGATTTTCTGTCACGAGAGAACAGCCTATAGACCACGTCCTTGCCCAATGTCAGTCATAGCTGAGGTGACGCATTTGTTAACTAAGACTGCAGAGAGTACTTTGCTGAGCCAGAGATGCCAAAGTGCTTCATACGTAGAGATGACAAAGCAAAAGATGTCAGCTGAACACCAGACTCTGTAGCTTTGCATTTGCTCAGCACCCCTCAAAAACAGCGCTGCAAACAGATGTTTCTCTCGTGACTTATTACCATCAAAGGAATAACCCGCAGATAACAGCGACTGCTGCACTAGTGAACTAAATAAAGAATAGTTGCTTTCTTCTGTGTGGGCAGCAGCTTGCTGTCACTTAGGATACCACTCACCCTTCAGCAAACGCCAGTGATATGAGGGTGATTATTTGTTTCTCTTCAATTTATGAAAAAAGTACACTGCATGCAGCACCAGAAATTTTGCCAACTGTGCTTTTCTCCACTGGCCGCAAGTCCGGCACTGAAGGGTCTGCTTTTTGGAACAAACAGGACCTAAAGCTAATCGAAGATGTTCTCCTCCTCTGCTGCACTTGCTGCTAAAGCCAACGGCAATTCAGCAAATTCTTGGTCACCAAATACTATCACATGATCAATGAGAGCAGAAGAAAGTAAACTGGAATGGTGATGCTAATACGTCAGTGGCTGTTTTTAAGAATAATTTGTAAAGCTAGTCAGGAAGCTATCACTAACATTGTTAGCATTTATGCCAGCCTGAACAGAACAAGTGTTTTTGAACATATTTTCATGCTCGACCTAGAAAAATATAAGATGTTTGATTCTGTATAACTGTAGATATCTGTGTCTCCAATATCTCCCATATATACACCTCCCTATCCCATTTCCTTAATAATAATAATAATAATAATAATAATAATAATATTATTATTTCCTTGTCCAGTTATTATCCTTTTTTTCCTTCATATAGAAAATCACTCTATATGAAGGATAGTGTTTATTGCATGGTAATGTAT
>JBBPCZ010000136.1:18662428-18672205 GCA_037974445.1 Brycinus macrolepidotus
AACCAGTTTGGTTATTGTTAAGGTATATGTAATAAATAATAAATACAAAATAAACCAAAAACAACATTAAAATCTTTTATTCTCTTTTAAATCTTTGTCTTGGTCTTGACCCAATGAGTCCAGGTTTTGGTCTTGACCTAATACATTTTACTGTGCCTAATGTGTGTCTTGTTTTGAGCCTGTTATATGTTACTGTCCCCAACATGCATGGGCCCCAACTACTCTAAGGCCAGAGTAAAAGGGGATAAAGCCATATTCTCTGAATGTATCACTGGGGAACATAATTTACGTTTAGGATCTAGCAAACCAAATCTTATAACCTGAACCACTGACCTCAAATCACGAGAAGGAAGAAGCCTCTACCAATACTGTGGAAACTTCAATCAATAAACTGTTTCAGTAATTGCTGTTTATACCCGCCCCATTACAGCTACAATGACACAAAAGGTTGGATCTGTAGCAAACAGATGGTCTGAGATTTCTGACTTAATGGTCTCACAGAACCTGCTTTGAATACAGCATTCACTGTGAATGCCTTTGCTTTTAACGTTGCCTCGTGACTATTATCATTCTCACTGTTTATTACTGTGCCTCAGCACATTAACATCTGTTAGTCACATCGATTACAATAAAAGCAATCTAATGCAACACTCTGAAACACTCATTTTTTTAATAAACTGCCTAGAAGATGACTCCCTTGCTCGTTATGACACCATTAGTAAGAATGTCCCATGAATTCCTGGGCGATTAAAAGGACAAGGGTATTTTGTCTCCAAAAGAATTTTATTGTCCCAAATCCAAGCCTTTGCTGCCAGTTCAACTGACCACACCAAAAGAAAATCTGAAGTAAGAGGACACCATTTGTTTTTACTAGTTCAGTGTATTTTAGGTTTTTAAGAAGTCTTCAAATCATCGCTGTTGAAGAATATGTCATGGAAGAAAGAAAAAGAATTCCTTATCTTAATGTTTATTTACTTAACGTTTTTAAAGAAATTTTGGATCATTTCTTTGCATGGATGAAATCAGCCAAGATCGGAACGGGCAGATTTTGCTCCAAATATACAATCTGCCAATCAACCAATTTATTGGATGCTGTAGCACAATTATGCAGAAACCTTATATATTATATAATATTATATATAATATAAAATACGTTACATAGCCTAACGTCTCTCTTACTTTCGATGTAGCTCTTAACCGATGTTATTTAGATGCCAGTTTGTCTCATTAAAGGGCAAATAATGTTATTTACATGGAACTACCAGAAACAACAGGAAGCACTAAAATGTGTCAGTAATTGTGTGCTTCATGTGTTCAATTAACCCACACAGTGCAAGCTTCAGGTAAAAAAAAAGCTAATAAAAATCAGCCAAAAAACTGCCCATTGTCCAGTCTATAAATACATTAGAGCCAGAACTGGCTATGAAAAATCATGATCGGTGCATTCCAACTGCTCTACTCAAATTTCCACACAATGTAAAATATGTTTTCAAATAGTGTGAAAAAAAAGGGAGTTATTACTGAGTTAAGATATGCTTTCATGCAGTAAGATTGAAAAGCTCATATTGCTGTGGGGAAAGCTTCCATGTGGAGTGTGATTTGATAAATGACAGTAGTAAATTGAAACAGACCTTTAAACATATAGCTGTGTGATCTGTACATATATCCTTCCCAGAGCTCAGACTGTGAGATCCGTAGAATGGCACTAATGAGTTTCCACTACGCTCAGCATTTTCATTTACACAGGCAGAGTTCTAACATCCGTCAGACTGGTAACCCTCCCACCCAGACATACACACGCACACGCACACTCAAACACGCTGGGCAGGGGAGAGATGCACAAAAGGGGCTGCAGAGGCCTTTTCATGTGGGAGATTTAGCACTCTCCAGTTTGGCTTTCACCACTGAGAAGGCCCACTGCTGCCTTCTCTGCCATTTCCTCTTCAAATCCTGGGCCAAAGTCATCAGGAACAGCAAACAAAGAGCAACATATATTCCACCAGCCTCAGATCAAATGCAATCCGTTTCTTTAATCAGTTTCTTAGACTTCAGTTACACTCAATAAGACTTTTTAAATTAACAATGGTGAAATGAACACCAACACTTTATAGTATGATTGACGTAGGAGATATTTTGCAGGAACAGGTGCTCAGAAAATCAAGTTCAAAAACCAAATCAAGAAATGTCATATTTTAACATTTCCAATCTTCCATTCAACCTTGAAATAATGCTGTTAAATTAGTTAGTATAAAATGATATGACAGATCATTTCTTACCATTTAAATAGGCTGTGTGTAGGTCTACTGTAATAAAATACTGTAAAAAAATTAAATAAATAAAAGGACATCCTGACGCATGTTCAGATTGCTATGGAATTTCACTTTTTGTATTCAACTACAACTACTATAACACTAGAACTACTGAATCTAGTTATAGAAGTAAACATTCCTGTTCCTTTAACATGAAGTTTTACGTGGAGAAAAACATTTCTAGCAAGTTTAATTTACCTTATTTCTTGGCACAGACGAGCCATTTCATTATGAACTGTTCCCTTGTAACTACACTCATTGTCCATTTTATCAGCCCCACTTAGTTGCACTTTGCACTTTTGAGAGTTACAGACCATTGTGGTCCATCTGTTTCTCTGCTTCATTTTTAGCCCCTTTACCCCCTTCCTCAATGACCAGGACTGGACCCCCACAAGACCCTCACTGAGCAGGTCATCTTATATTTTTCTACCCTCACTTGGGTGGTCAATTATTCTAAGCACAGCAGTGACAATGACATGACAGTGTCATGGTAGTGAGTGTCTGCAAATTTTTTAATAAGCTTACCCAAAACCACCCAATAGGCCAATCACATTACCACGAGCTGTGGCCAGAAACTGACGAAGGACCAGAAGATGACTACAACAAACTGTGCATCCTCAGATGAACTATTATCAATAACTTTACATCTTCAAGGTGGACAAACAGGTCCGATGTATTTAATAAAGTGGACAGTGTTTAAAAACTCCAGTAGCAATGCTCTGTGTGATAAAATGGACAATAAGTCTAGATCCACGGTAGGTGTACCTATGTAGTAATAGTAAGATCATCACACAGCAGACAGAAACTACTTTAAAAACTGGAATCGTCCATTTATAGGCTATTTTAGAACCCTTAAGCATCTTTATTATTTTAAGAGAGCAGTTTTGAGAGGGATCCGAGTTTAAAAATGTTTCAGCATTAGAAACCTTCCTTAAGTGATCTTGAAAACATGAAAGGAAGAGAATGACTGAGAATGCTAAGAAAAATATGGGAGAGGGAGATTGAGAGAGCACGACAGAGAGTCAGGGATAGACAGAATGAGAGAAGGGAGGGAGAGAAGCAGGATACTGAATTAATTGTATTAATTTGGAAGCTGATATCCTGCAGCTACTGGGGCCACATTGCACAACGATAATGCAACATGTTGAATTAAGGCCTCCTGCCAGTGAGGAGAGAGATGAAATCACAGCTGGGTTCCACGCAGTTCCATGTGCTTCCCTCGAGTTTCCTGCTGGCCCACATGAGCACAGAACAAAGGCTGGTGCCCAAATTCAATCTAGAAAATTTGCAGTGACATGCATGGGCATAACAATATTCTGTTTAGCATGAACAGCCAGTGCTGCATTTTTTTAAACGAAGCTTTCTCTTTCACTTTGATCTCTGGCTGCCGTAGGCTTTTGTGCCACTGCCTATACAGCTAGCCTACAGCATGAACAGGCATTAAAAGATGAAGGTCCGACAAGGCCTGAAAGCTGATATAGCAGCCACTTTGAGAGCTTACACTGCCGGGTCTGACTCCAGACACTGAGAGTTCATTAATGTGCGCTAATCTCTAGCTTCCTCACGAGACATTTCTAAAAAGAAACACCCTTTGGGTTTATAAAACATATGGTAACCAGTGGCTTAAGAAAACAAATGCAAGACCTCTCATCTCAAAGCATCCACACACTTCCATTCTTTCTCCGTCTTTCCGGACGCCGTCTCCACGCAGCCCGTGGAACTAGCGGCCAGAGCTAGTCACCATGGAGACCCTCCACAGCAACGAACCCAGGCGACGACTACGCCACCTCACTGACCCCAGCCCTTCAGCCACCAAAAACCAACACTCCAGACAGAACCTAATCTCATGTCGGACACAAAGAGTAAGCAAGATGAAAAAAGAAACAGAGCAAAGAAACAGTCAGACCAGAAGGAGGCCAGACGGCGCAAACTAACGAGGTATGCATTCTTCTGCTGAGAAACACCACAAGCTGGCTTTGATAAACAAAGAATTTCAGAGAGCCTGGTGTTTAATGGGCTCGCAAGTAGCGGAAATCTGTTCTTCTTCAAGCCCAGCTACGTATCTGATGGAGGAAAACATAGGGAAGAGGGAATAGCCTAGCACTGTGCTATTATTAGCTCCACTAGAGGGGAAAGATTTCCTCTAAGCCAGTCGACTAACTCAGCCGACTGAGAAATCCCCTCAGCTCGGTGTCCTGAGGCTTGTGAATCAAACTGGGCCAGACAGAACGTGCTCCCACACCTCTGTGACACAGAATGGGGAGAAAAGCGAGAAAGCTGTCGGATGCTAGAAGCTAGCACTGAAGTATTAGCTATGCATCTATAAAATAGGCAGTGAGCTGTCAAGCCTTCTGGAATCACTCATTCTAAATTCTAATGCATCTCTGAAAAAAACTCCTTTTGTTTATCTGCAAATCTAAGAGTATGATACAATATCTGTCACGCAATATCTGTTTGATTTTGATGTATGAATATCTAACTTGACTCGAAGCACAGTAGTGAAAATATGCTCTGGCTATTGCCATGCCAACCACATAGCCAGAAGCAGCAGGAGATCCAATATGCAGAGATGCTCCAGAGCCACTGGGAAAAAAATAACAGCATTATCTGCAAAGCAGACGGCCCCTAAAATACTCATGGCGATAGCACAATCCAATAGAGTGTGATGTTCTGATGGTCTGTTTCTGATGAGAGACCATGGGCATCAAATCATACAGCAAAACCAACAAAACATGGTGCATCATCTTACAGGATCATGAGGTGACTTTGAATAAACAACTTTGCATGCACATTTGCATACAAAGTAGGCAAATGTTACAACTGCTTTTAAATAGGCAATATGTCACATCAGCAAGGGTAGAAAGAGAAGTTGAAAGACTGAAAATACACATGCACACACACACACACACACACACACACACACACATAACCAGAGGCACACAGATAATAGAAATAATATCAGTTCTCCACCTGGTGGAAATGACAAAATAGATTATGCCAGACAATAGCAGGTCCATTTAGCCCCATTTGTATCCAGTCAGGCTTGAGCGGGCAGCAGCGCCATTTCCTGACGCGCTGGCCCATGACCTCAGGGCCCCTGTCTGGGCCTGGCACATGCTGCAGGCATGCAAAAAAAAAAACAACAACATCTGAGCCTGCCTTCATTTGCATTAAGCAAAATGACATTACAACACCATCAGCGACCCACATTCAAATCCAGTCGTGCAATCCAGACCAGTGGAGCAGGGCACCATAAATCAAAAGGAGCGTGAGGGACGACACGTGAAGAGAGATTTCAGAGCTGACTGCTGCTTTAAAATGCCTTCATATCACACGTGTGTTTGCAGGGCCACAGATGGAGGGCTAAAGCAGATGAAGGCTGGATCTGACAGGCCTCCCCCAAGTAACAGAAGAGTTTTTTCAACAGAGTGGAGCATTTGGTGCTTAACTGCAATTTCTAAAAGCTTGCAGGAGAAAACTGGGTCACATGCACAGTTACCACTCTCTTTTACAATGGCCTTCATTATAAACATCTTGTTTTGCCATTCGTGGTACCAATGCACCTGTCAGCTCATCTCACACATAATTCAGCAGCCTTTAAGGCCAGAGTGCACCGACCAGACAAACTCGGACAAACACTAACAAACATCTGGTTGATGGGTCGCACTTAGGAACTGAATCTTTCATCAGAACAAAATCCTTCATAAACACACATGGTAACACAAGAAGCAATAGCTATGTAATGCAAATAAGAGGAAAGCCATTTAGGATTATAAAACTGGTGTAAAATGAGACTGTGGCTATAAACTAGACCCTGAAAACTCTTCATTTATTTTCCTTACCCTTGAGCCTGGCTCTTGAATGAGAAATACAGGACCGAAGGCCCTAAAGGCATAGGTAAATTAACTGGGACTAGCTTGCCATGGTTAATTGATGAGCCTGGGGGAAGCCTGTGTGGTCCTGGTCCACCAGGACTATCAATCTCCAGAGAAAGAATGAGCGAGAATGAGACACTTGATTCAAGGAACACTGGTACAATACATGCTAGCTGGAATCAAGATAAAGGCATTTTTCCCAGGTCCATGCTTTTTAAAGCTGGGCTCAGGTGCTCAGCTGTTTTTGCTAAGCACTATACAACTCAAGATCTGCACTTTAAGGACATCATTTAATTACACTACTCTGAGTATTAAAGGAATGCTCCAGCATTTTTCAACCTGCATCTGTAGGTCGATTAGCCTACAGTGCTGAGTTATGAGTTGTGAGCTTTGAGGCAATGAGTTTTCTCTACTTTAACTGAGTATAAGAAAATGATTGTATTTGCTAATCAGCTACATGCAGGCTTAAAGATGCTGGAGCATTCTGTTTAAGTAGCTGCACTGCAAAGGAAGACTACCATTTCTGTCCTTAAGCTACTCAGAGCCACACTGAAGCCACGAAAAATATATAATCTCTTTCAAGATAGCAGATCCAATTGAAATAATATGTAGTGATATGCAGTGCATTATGCAGTGTTAACCACACTGGCTCTGAGCAACCTTATTAGTTACAAACATGGCTGGAGGTTCATCTCTCTGAGTGAACACACTGTGTTGGTCATGTTTATGCATGTGTTGCCCTTTCAAAACACACTCACATCCGTAAGCTCTTTTTGGGAAATGTACACGGCAAAGGCCACAGCCTAGGCTGTTCCACCTAAATCTCTTTATTTAACCCAAGGGCTTCCTTCATCCTGGAACTGGCTAATAGATTAAGCACCAGCATAGGATTTTAAACCCTCGCACACCACTGTTTACCATATAACCAGGCACTGTAATGGTGTATAGGATCACTAGTTAGTCTCCCTGGTTGGGTGTTAGCATCCTATGCACTGGGCTATTGATCTGCAACTCCCACCAATAAAGGTCAAACCTAATCCTTGATGTCAGTGGTTTGTCAATATTTTGCCAATTTGTTGACTATGGTGATATGTACCAATTCACAAGTTGAATCAACCTGCCCCCAAATATCAGCCATGACATATATTAACAGCTGGTAGCCTAGTGGTTAGGGTGTTCGCCCTGCGATCAGGAAGTCATGGGTTCGATTCCCAAGACTGCTAGTGGCACCTCTGAGGTACCCTTGAGCAAGGTACCGTCCCCACACACTACTCCCCGGGCGCTCTGTTCCTGGCTGCCCGCTGCTTCACTTGGTGAATTGGTTAAACGCAGAGGAAGAATTTCGTGCTGTTCACACTGTGTGTTCACGTATGACCAAATGATCACTGTCCCTTATCGATGCCAGCACTCTTAAGGAAAATGAACAAAACAGTAGGAAAATCATAATGGCTCGGCCAGATAGCACTTATAGATTGTAAATATTTGATGGTAGTTCCAAAGTACTTGAATATTCATTTTCAAAATCACCCATAAAACAATATTTACATTTTAGGTATTTTCAGCAGCAATGGATATCCCCCTCTCCTTGAGGCTCTGAGCCCCCAGGTTCAGCATCACCCTCACCAGTAGTAGTAGTGTCACTCTACTAACAAATTTGAGACTTATCATTATTCGTCAGGCTTGTCATGCCTTCATACCAATCTCTTATTGTACATTTTCCACTGAGCATTTTTCTTGTCATCCAGTAAATTAAAGTGCTCTTTTAGCTTCAATGGCTGCATATAAAGAGGTGCAATTCATTGGCTCTGAGGCAAGGTAATGTTGATGCCTAAGCTAAACCAACCATAATTTATTACTTTTTTATTTTGACTGCCTTATTTCTTGGCAAAACAATGTTGCATATTCATACCTCATAAATCACTGGAGCAACTTGCTGTTTTATTGAATATCACTGTGCTGATCTCCCTCACTGCAGTGAATTCAATCAATCTGAACCCCCACCACCACCCCCTCAACTCTGCATGCCTCCAGTCTCTGTATGCCCTATTCAACTGCTCAGTGCCATTCAATTCACCAGTTCTGTCCACCACAGCTAGTCTGGACACTTGCCAGTCACTATCAATAAGAGCTGAACTCACAGGAAGTAACAAGCTCATAAACCCAGTTATAAAACAGTATGTGTAAAAGTGTCACCATTAATTAGCAGAGGATGAATTTCTTTTGGACTAATAAATTCCACAGCTCAATGGAGAGGTTCCTGCTAGGACAAATTCTCAAATAATAATATAATAATGATAATAATAAGAATGTAAGTTTTGTTTTGTGTCTCTCCTCAGTGATTAGCAGTAAGTGAGATACTATAGCCCATGTTCGAATCGTTCTCTCCACTCCACCCCTTAATTTTTGTTGTTGTTGTTGTCATTTTATTGTTGTCATTTTGATGTCACGTAACTAAAGTAATTCTGTCCAAACATAAGTGTCATGTTGTTTTCTTTCTTGATTTATATCTTTTTATCGCTTACCAAAATCCTAATCCTAAAAACAGAATCACCAAAAAGAGAAGGATCTAACTTCATACAAAGTTTCTGACTTATGAACTGTTCGTAGATCCATTTTTCGTACTGATTTTGAGGCGGCATCATCTACAAAGTCACTGAAGTTTACTTTCCCATGTGCATAAACGGGCCAAAGCTGGAGGCAAATGCAACTAAATCCGAGGCAGGATGAAGGAGCTGCACAAGGACTTCTGAGGGAAATAGAACACTCGCTTCACACACTCAAATTTCCTTCTTCGAATGTACCTAACAGTGTAGAGCAGCTCTCTGCTTCATATTAACCCAGTTTCTAAAAGCTCTTCTAGCTCCTAATTTGATACACAACTATTGCTTTACAGACCATAGCAAACTACACGCCTGTAGACATCAGATACACAAGATCTGATTCCCTCACTGCACAGGTTTTAAAACTGAAGATGAAGATGAAACCTGGTCAAGATCAAAACACCAGGAATGGTTTCACTGGCTGGTTAGGTTGGTCCATTGTACCCATTTGGGGTTAAACTTGCATTCATTCATGTCTGTCCATCATTTGCCAAAAGTTTAGACTGACTGATATTCAAGCTATGCGCAAAATGAAGGTTACAATAGGTTACAATACGGTTTTCTGAGCATATCTTGCATATGGTCAGTACTTAAAGAACAATGACCAACTCCGAATTTCATGATAAAGAGAGCTTCACTGGTCCTGTTTTGTTCGGTTTACAGCAGTGCTGCGCATGAAACACTGAATAAAGATCACTGAATACAAAAAAAAAATTGGCATCACTTGTTCTTTTTTCTTTGAAACGTAAGAAAAATGAAATATGTCTTGATATTGATAAAAATTAAATGAATGAATGGGCATTTGGCAGACGCCCTTATCCAGAACATCTTACAATCATTAGTTACAGGGACAGTCCCCCTGGAGCAAATGAGGGTTAAGTGTCTTGCTTAAGGACACAATAATAGAAAGTGGGGGTATATATATATATGTGTGTGTGTGTGTGTGTGTGTGTGTGTGTGTGTGTGTGTGTGTGTGTGTGTGTGTGTGTGTGT
>JBBPCZ010000136.1:18672305-18689789 GCA_037974445.1 Brycinus macrolepidotus
CTAAGTTACTGCTAGCTAAGTTGCACACCTTAACAAACCCTGTCAAAGAGAAAAAACAGGTCAGAGGTTAATACACAGGTAAGGAAAAACAGTTGAGAGTGAGTTCCTATATGTTTGAAAAATCCCTCAGGCAAAGATATATAAGAAATAAGCGAGAGGACTGGTTAGTCACCAAGATGCTCCTTGAAGAGGTGGGTCTTCAGGTTCAGTCTGAATGTTTGTTTCTTGGAGCTGTAACTATACTGCAGTGTAAAGAAACCACTTTCAAGCCCCCCCTCACACACCTCTGTGGGATTTGTCACATCAGTGAATTTTTCCAGCCACAAATAAGATACATTCCTCATGGTCAATTAAGTTACAGCACCTCAGGTTTGGCCCACCTGCGTCATCTTCTGCACAAGAGTTACGCACGGGCTGACCTAAAACCCACCCAATCTGCAGTCTGTTTCACTGCTGAATCACTGGGTGGCTTTGAGTCTTTTTATCAAGATTACTTCAGATCAGCAGTGTTGGGTTTTGTGCTCCAGGTGCAATTATGCAAGTGACCGCAGCAGTGGACACTAACGGGCCAACAGGGAAAATCAACTCTAACTGGAAAAAGGTTCTCATTCTTGCAACATACAGTAGTTTTGCCTCAAGGTAGCGTAGCGAATGAGAGTTAAAAAGAGTAATGGTATTGTGGTAAGTCATACTGCAGTCAGCTTCATGTTTCAGCCTAAAAAACAAGCATCAAGTTTCACTGTTTAACCGAAAATACTTACCGCTTACAGAATGGAGGTATAGCGATCACTGAGGGGACAGGAATCTGATTTTCTTGAAGCAGTTAGTTGTAATATAGCTGTGGCACTCTTACTAATTGTTATTTGATTTGAATATTTCAAATGACTCAGCATTTTTAGAATATTTTAGGATTAAAACACGTGTAATGGGTAGAGGAAGCTTTCAAATAGCCAGTAGTCAAATGAGCCAAGAACAGCTCATCATACAAAAGGACATACAAACGCTGAATTTTTGTATTATAGGCTCGTAGGTATGATGTTACCTACTTGGCTGGGTAGCCCAACCCAGGTCCTCACTTTGTTTTCTTAGGCCTAAGATAGGGCAAGACCACAAGACCATGGCCTTCAGTCTTAGAAATGGCCACTAATTTCTGCTAAAATTTTGATATGGCTCTAATTCTAATGCTTTGAGAGACTTATGAAGCACTACATCTGCTCCATCCTTCCCTCCAACCTCGACCCACTGCGGTTTGCATACCGGAACAATCGATCCACCGGGGATGCTGTTGCTCAGGTTCTACACACCACACTCAGCCATCTCGACGAGGGTTGTGGAAGTTATGTCAGATTGCTGTTCATCGACTGCAGTTCAGCATATCCTTGTGCAGCTGGGTGTACAGTTTTCTGACCGGGAGACCACAGACAGTGAGAGTGCGTGATGTGTGTTCCCGAACGCTCACACTAAACATGGGGGCCCCCCAGGGATGTGTGCTGAGGCCCCTTCTATGCTCCCTCTACACCTCAGACTGCGTGACCAGACACACCACCAACTCCATTGTGAAGTCTGCCAACGACACAGTGGTGGTGGGCCTTATCTCCAGGAATGATGAGAGGGCCTACCGGAGTGAGGTGGACAGCCTGGTGAAGTGGTGTGAGGAAAAATCACCTCTCCATGAACACTAACAAAACCAAGGAGATGGTGATTGACTTTAGGAGACAGAGGGGGGACCACACCCACACCCCACTCCAAAATCAACAGTACCCCAGTGGAGAGAGTCAGTTGCTTTAAGTACCTTGGTGTCCACATCACTGAGTACCTTACCTGGAACACATACACTGACTTTCTCACTGCCAGAGCCAGACAACGGCTCTACCAGCTAAAGAGGTTAAAGGTGTGGACACCACCACACACTGTACGTTGTACTAAGTAGGACTACATGTGACAAATAAAACACTTGAACTTGAACCAGGACTAATTCTCAAGGTTTTGGTCCTGACAGAGTGTTTTTCTGAAATTGTGACCAAGCACAGCATATTAAGCCACTAAAAATGAACAAAGAAATCTTATAGATACGACAACTGTTCTTGATTAGAATATTAAAGGATCCTGAACAAAAGTACTGGCACTAAAGAAATAGTACTAAGTAGCAGAGCCCTTAGAAAGTGTGACTGTTCCTCTACGAATCTTGTAGCCATCAGTTAGGTTGTTGTACCTTTCATATGGAAATTTGCCCTACTCGTTGTTTCAGTCTCATTTTTTTCCCTAAACAAATCTGCTCGTTTTTTGCTCTGTTTTATAACACTTATCTCAGACACAGGAATTTTCTGTTTATGTTTAGGGAAAATTGTAGGGTACCAACAGATCATAAACTCATGGAGTGACACACTTTTATTTCTCAGTGGAAATGAAGCAGGTGCACTTAGAAAAACATTTTGAGGAAACAGAACACTTGTAAACTGCAAAAAATTGCAATTTACAAATGTTCCACTGACTGCTATAGTAAACTTCATCTAGAACATGATAATGCTAATCATGCCATTATTGTTCAATTATTTCAGGATTTAGGATAGTGCATCTTTTACAGCATATACAAAGCAATCAAAATCCATTTCTCAGATTTAATGAAATCTGTTAATGAAAACAGTATTAGCAAACAATTTGAACACCTCCAGTCAAATGACACATGTACTTTCACTTCAGCTAAACATCTTCTAAAGGGAACAAACTTAAATATGACATTAACATATTGGGAAAAAGTAAAATACAAAATGTTCCATAACTGTTGCACAGCCTATATTGTTTTCCACTATGTTATAACGTAAGAGTAAATGTGCATTAAAAGTGTGTTCTGTAGTCTGTAGAGTCTGTACTTATTTACACTCAGAAAACCAACAAGACATGTCATTTGCCTGGGGCGCCCAAACTTTTGCCTACAACTCAAACCACCTGAAGAAACAGTGCTGCTTTAGTTTTCAATATTTCTTCATAAATATGACCTAAAACATCAGATAAAGAGAATCCAGTTAAACAAATAAGGAGATATTATACTTCGTAATTAATTTACGGAGGAAAATTATCTAATATTACACATCAGTGAGTAGCAAAAGTATGAGAACCTCTAGGATTAACAGTAAATTTGAAGGTGAAATTAAGTGTTAAGTGTTTTCAAGTAATGGGATGACAATCAAAGTGGGTGTCCTGTTTTACGTAGAAAACAGGAATCTATCATAGTCTGATCTTCACCACACATTTGTGAAAGTGTATAACGACATGAACAAAGATGATTTCTGAAGACCTCAGAAAAAGAGTTGATCAGGCTGGAAACCCATCTCTGAAGAGTTTGGACCACACCAATCCAGTCAGATATACTGTGTATAAATGGAGAAAATTCACAGCTATTGTTATTCTCCCCATGAGTATTCGACTAACAAAGATCACACCAAGTAAAAGCTGTGCACTAGTCTGTGAGACCACAAAGGAATCCAGGGTAACTTCTAAGCTACAAAGGCCTCTCACATTGGCCAACTTTTAATAAGTCTATCATCAAGAGAACACCAAACAAAAATGGTGTATATGCAGGATTGCAAGCAGAAAGCCACTAAAAAGAACATTGCTGCCTGTCTAGAATTTACTAAAGGTCACATGGACAAGCTGGACGGCTACTGGAAAATGTTTTGTGGACGGATGACACCAAAATAGAACATTTTGCTTTAAATAAGAGGAGCTATGTTTGGAGAAAGGAAAACACTGCATCCCAGCATAAGAACCTTATCTCATTTGAGAAACATGGTGGTGGTTGTATCATGGTTTGAGCTTGTTTTGCTGCATCAGTGCTAGAACGGCTTGCCATCCTCGATGGAAAATGTCAGGACATGTGTCCCTGAACTGAATCTCACAAGAAAGTGGGTCATGTAGCAAGACTACAATCTTACACACAGTAATTGTTCTACAAAGAATGGTTAAAGAAGAGTACAGTTTGGAATGGCCAAGTCAAAGTCTTGACCTTAACCCAACAGAAGTGTTGTGGAAGGGCCTGAAGTGAGCAGTTAATGTGAGTAAACCCACCAACATCCAAGAGTTGAAGCTGTTCTGTATGGAGATTTGGGCTAAAATTCCTCCAAGCAGGACTAATGAAGTTACCAGAATTGTTCAGTTGCAGTCATCACTGCACAAGGGGGTCACACCAGATACTGAAAGCAACAGTTCACATACTTTATCCATTTACAACTATGGACTAATATTGGATAATATTCCTCAATAAATAAATGGCCAAATATAATATTTTTTGTCCATTTGTTGAATTGGGTTGTCTTTATTTACATTTAAATAAAGAGACATGATCTGATGATGCTTTAGGTCATAGTAATGCACAAATGTAGTCTAAAGGGTTCAGAGACTTTCAGTCACCACTGTGTATTGATTCTTGACCGTTCTTGATAGAACTGTATGTCTTCTACAATAGCTTATTATACAATACTCCATTAGTAAGGTCAAGGTTTCTCAGAAATTTGGCAATAATTCAAATATATTACAAGCTGCTCTTAAGAATGCTGTGACAAGGCCTTAATAATATTAAACAATTAAAAGTTCCTTTTTTTTCCTATTTAGGCCTCAGTAAAAACAGTATTAAACACGCCTGATGATCATCCTACTCCAAATGGACAGATTCTTCAGGATTAGCATAATAAATCTTTTAGCCTGCAATTTACTCAGAAATCATAGCTAGCATCCGATAGCATTTAAAATTACAGCGCATGCCAACGGATTCAAGTTTAGGTAAATGCAACTTGCTTTTGAAATGGTGAGAACCAACAAAAGGATGTGCAAAAACAATCAGTCATTTCTACAATTAGACACTAAAACACAAAATGACACAAAATTCTAATCACCCCAATTACAACATGGTCACAAAGAGCACATGTAATGTTTCAGGTAGGTATCAGGTGAAAGTGCCTTTTTATGCAGGGAATGTGAAACCTTGCATTCTTATGCTCCTGCTTAAAACTTACAAATTGTTAAACGTCTAATCTCTTTAAAAGTGCTTTCTGCCTTTCACTCTCTAACCCAAACCAGAGGGAGGTAAGAGAATAAACAACCTTACAACAGACAGTTATGGTCAATACCCATGTTGAAGCATTAGTTTTCTTGTATGTACTCGAATATCCAATAGACTTGGATCAGCAGTGCTGCTACCGAACTACATTTTAATTCTAAATCTTTTGAACTGCGCCAACATGAGTTTCGCAAAGATAAAGCAAACATTACTTCAGGGTTAACGTCAGTTTCGATGATGCTTTTTAAACGTTTTGTGCCAAGAGCTCCAGGGTATTGCCTTGATCTAAGCGCTAAAGTTTCGAGCGGAAGGGAAGGCCATCATACATGTCAGTTTTCAACTGAGCCCACTCAGCCAGCCTCTGGATGGCGCTCTTCTCCTGACAAAGCATGCTGGCAGCTTTTTTCAGCTTGGTCTCGTTGCGCTCCAGGTAGCGCTGACCCTCGGCCTGCAGGAAGTTCAGCCGCTCAGGCCGGTTCTCGTCCAGTGGGATATCCTCACTCATATAGGGGTTGAAGCGGAAGTAGGTGTCTGGGGGGAGGAGGGCGTCCAACATGGTGTGGACCTCTGCGCAAAAAAAAATAAAAAATAAAAAAAAAATTTAAAAAAAATTATCAGCATATATTAGGGTAAATGTACATATCACAGGTACTTTACAAACAGGATTGAGAAATACAGCTAAGACAAAGCCCTGTGGACAGATGAGAACATGAGGGTACGGGCAGGTATAGCCACCAGTGCAATGTAATTACTTGTCTTCACAAATCCAGAGTGAAACTTTACTCCAACCAAGTTCCTCTAAAGACCGAGAGAAAAAAGCCACAAAACCACACGGCTTCGATCTTTCTGATGATGCCACTGCCACCTGTGGCTAAGAGCCCAAGAGACCAGAAGAGAACACGACTGGTTTTGACCCTCCCTCTCCCCATCACTCATCACAATGCTAGGGAGCGTAGGCGTCCGTTAGCTGATGTAACAGAATTAGCAGTTAGTGTCCAACTCCAAGCATGTTGAGCTGTCCAATGTTGTTGTGTTAGCGCAAGTTTGAAAAGATGTGGTGACACTTCATGTGACTCGGAGGGAGCGCGCGCTGGCCTTCACCCTCCCATTGGAAATGCTGGGTTAAATATGTGTAAAGGAGTGGACTTGATAGGGTGGGAACACTTACGGGGGTGGAGCTCAAAGTAAGGGGCAATGGTGCACCCATCATTGTCTGACGGATCTCATGTATGTAGCATAAGTTAACACAGCTGAGAACCCCCCTCCCTTTCTTGCAGGGGAAAAACAGTTATAGTCACGTTTCAAATATAGCTAACCATACTAGCTCTATTGTTCTGTTCTTTTCTAGCACAAATACATTTTTTTCTCTGGAAATATTAGAGTATAGTTTTTATATAATTGCTGAATTTATAAATTTTGAAAAAAAAATGTGCCATAACCTTTTCACACACCACATTTTTTAATTTCATAAATAAACAAACAGTACTTGTGCATTAATACGTGTAAAAGTGTGTTCCCTGTAGAGGACAAAACATGCCAATTGACCAAGGGTATGCAACACTTGCACATGTGTGTTTTCCTTCAGTTGGAAGCTATGAAAGTGGTCGATAGACATTGACTGTAGTTGCAAATAACCACGAAGTGAAGCACTGTATGTGTCTACTGTGATAATGGTAACATGTTAATTTCATGTGTCTGTGGATATAAAGTTGGTGGAAAATGCTCAAACCCTCCAGCAGCAGCCTGAGACTATATTTTAAATTGTTCACAAAGAGCTAATTAAATTAACATACCACAATCTCAGGATATCACTGAATTACTGCCCTAAAGTACAATACTAGGACTTGAATCAGCGAGATCAGAGCAACGGCACAGCAGTAAGGTGACCCTTTTAGAGCAGATAACAAAACCGGGTGGCGTAATTCACCACTAAAAATAACTCTGGAGGTTGCATGACCGTTAATCTCAGTCTGTGGACAGATGTGGAGGCAGATGCAGGTTGGGAAACTTCTGTCGCATCATTACACACACACACACACACACACACACACACACACACACACACACACACACAGAGAGACATACACAAACACAGACATACACAAACACAGACATACACAGACATACACGCACACGCACGCACACACACATACACACACATACACACACATACACACACATACACACACATACACACACATACACACACATCCTCACCCTCAGTGTCTGTGGCGCTGCTGATGACATGGGTGAGCTTGGTCTTCAGGCTGGTGTAGGTTCCAGGACTGCTCTTGCCGGCTGTCTCATAGCGACCCGTGCCCAGAGACACCACACACTGCACGGGTGTGTTGGGCCACAAGCACTTGCATTCGTGGATGGCCAGCGCTGTAGGGTTGTTGATCAGGAGACCGCCATCCTGCACACAAATAAGAACCATAGAGTAAACAGGGCACAACCGTTTCTTAATTCAGAACACTGGGTTACTTCGAACTGTGCTTGAGTGGGTGAGGTGGAATGTAAAATCCAAAACTGATCACCCTTGACACAGTTTTCAAAAGCAAACAACAGGAGAGATTTTTTTTCCTCAGAACACACAGCAGAACACATTAGACAATTTATTATTTTATTTCTGTCCGATCTTTGTTCTCTCCAGTAATTTTGTATTGTATCTGAATGCTGCTACTAAACCTCTACCAAAATGTCATGGCATAGCTTTGTGATAAACAGCCAGTCTCCTGACATTTGATGTAGCACTTCTTCCGATTCATATTATTTAAAAAGGCAACTATTTTTTTTTTCTCATTTCATAAGTTTATTACAGATATGACCTGTAAAAGATTAAGTTATTCAGGCTGAAACTGCTCATGTGCTCATAAGGTGTGAGCTTCGAGCAAAAAGAAAGCAATAAACAGATAAATAAATTTAAGCCATCAGTCAATTTGGCTATAGAGGAATCAGGGTTGGCCAACAAAATGATTGGTGCATCTGTATTTGACAGCAGTGTTTTAGACTGCGCCTGAAAGCGCTGCTAAAGGACAGATAAAAGAGTGCAACCTAATGTTAAGTCATAGATTACAGTATAATAACCCGTAGAAGACACCTACAATAACAAAAACACGAAAGTATTGTGATATTAATTACCTTTCACGGTACCACATGTGTGTTGGTAGGTAAATTATGACTTAAATTTCATGAAAAGATATTGTGTGTATACAGATATAAGGAAAGAAAAACATGTCCTTAATTTCTTACCATGTTTCTACTATTGTTTTACATTACCTATCAATACAGAATGCAAACTCAATGTAAATTTAAATATCTGACTATGTATTTACAGTCACATTTACATAGTACAGCACTCTAACAGCTTTGCATGGATGCAAGCCTTAAGGTTGGCAGACAACAAAAGGCCATGCAGGCATTATGTGGCTTGTGCTGCATAAGATCCCAGCAGCACTTCATATGGGACTGCACTCTGACTGAGTGACAGGCAGTTCATATGCTCAGAGTTCTGCCAATTACGAATCCAGAAGCCTGAGGGTGACCTGGCAATGAGCCATTATCCAGCAGCAGGTCTGGAGAGAAGTGAGGAGGGGGTTAAGACTCTTGGGAGGGGTTTGACTGCTCTCGGTAGAGATCAAACAGCTCTGCAGCGCTCCTCATTACAGAGACCCTGCGCATGGTCCAACACCACCTGCTCCCAGGGGATGCACAAAAGACACATGGGGATTATGGGTATCTGTATATGCGCATGTATGGTGTGCGTTTGTGTGTGTGTGTGTATATATTTGCACTTGTGCGTGACAGAGCGTAGTAAAAGGCTCTGGGTTCCAGTTGTGAATTTAAAGACATTTTCTAACAAATCTGACTACTTCGTTTCATATTTTTTTTTAAGAACCAATTTCATGATATTTGGCACATGTAAGCAGAGGAGAGAACAAGTCACTGGATGGGAAGTAAAAAGCCTCAAGTTGAGTTCTGAGTCTCAGTTCCAAGTTCTAAACAAGTCAGAATGCATCCTTCTGCAAACTTAATGCCATTTCAACACTGAACACCAAAAATCATGGCAGCAGAAATACAGACTATTTAATGACAGCATGTTAAAAGTATATTCAGTTTACATTAAAGTTTAATTACTAAAATTAGTAAACTTATGTAACTTGGATAGACAGAGACAATGGTGTGAACAACAATGAACTTAACAATAATAATATTTAAAAAAAAAAAAAAAAAAAACTTCATAGCTGGAAAACGAAAACGAAAACACCCATTCATTTGTATTATTTGTAAGACCACAAATAATAGAAACCAAAATGTCTACACTCAATAGAATTTACAGACAAAAATTCTGAGCTTGTTTTAACTGCAGTAGCCTTGATTTTTTTTTTTTTTATCATAACGTTCCAGTCCGAGTCTTTTCTGTTTGTTCAAAGTCAAGTCACAAGTCTTGCAAATTGTGACTCGACCTCTGAAACAAGTGTTCTACTCATATTAGCATTACAGTTACTTTTAATTAAAAGGTGCATGTTAAGTAATATTATTTTATGAAGGACCTTAAATTATCAGGCACATATAGGTCATGTTTCAGGCAATGTATAATTTCCTGTAGGGCAATAAAGTGTGTGCATTTTGAGTATGCTGCTTTAGATGCCCATCTTAGACGAAGTGCTTCAAATAAAAACAAAAATTTTAAACCTTTCCTAAGGAAAAAAAATAAAATCAGTACTTAAGCTTTTAGTAGCCATGCTGAAAAAGAGGTATCGTGCCACGTCCAGTATATTATTGCTGGTTCTAGATAGTGTAGTTGTACTGGAAACAAAGTACTGCGAGAAAACAGACAATATGTAACAACTCATCTCTATTTCCACTTTATTTTCAGACTCAGTACTCCACTATGGCTTTTATGTTCAAATGAACTCAGTTCCAACTATCTAAGTCAATGTACTGGAAATTGACATTGACATGCAATAAACAAGAGCTAGAAGGGAGAACGTGGGGCAAAGGTCTTCGGCCCAGACCTTTAGGACTCCAACCACTTTCAGTTTTTGTTCTATTCCAGACACAGACGACAAAAGCAACTCATTGAAGAAAGCCTATTCATTCCCACACAGCCCTGGAGTAATGCCCTTTGTGGAGGCATATGCACTAGTAAATAACCATTCCATATACATTAATGGGAGCTGTACTTTGTTTTTGTCCACTTTGTCCTCTTGAGGTCACTTGGAATCAATCCAGTATCTCATGCAATGATTCACCAGCTGAGCTATTTCTGGACTGGGCATAAAACAAAGCACTAGATGGCAGGCAGAGTTAATGAGTCTGACACATAAATGCCCATAACCAATTCTGGCATCTGGTCAAAAACCAACGGTCAAAGACACAGGCAGAAGAAAGTGAACGGAGGCAAATTCATAATCTTACGACAAAACAAGGCTGGCAAAAGCAATAGTAGAACTTTGAACACAGTAGTGGGACATTTCTCTTATCATTTCTGTATTGCAGACAGAAATAATCAAGTTTCATGGGGCAACACAGTTTATGAATATACAGGCAATGACGACTTCAAGAGTTCAGAAGACAGATTTAGGAAATGATGTGCTGAGAACAGGAGCCGGAAGAGAGGATCAGTCAAAAGCAGAGGAGGTGAGGAGAGATTTCCTACAGAAAAGACTCACTAGCCATTTTAAATTTGTCATTAAAATATCTAAATGCTGCCCATGTAAAAGTATTTGTGATCTGAATGTGTTTAGCTCATCCCAAGGACGTTTGCCACAGATCTCCATTTAATACACTTCATGCAGGCAGATGTGACTTCTATCCACAAATTTAACTATTTGTCTATTTTAAATTTCTCTGATTGTTCAAAAGGCCTGCATTACTGAATCAGTCCTCTTTAAAGCCATTTATTCAGTGTAGTTTGATGTGAAATGTGCCAAGCTAAAAACTTACCAAGTCAGAATTCACTTCAAACCACTCTGAATGAATTTATTTATCTCTTGAATTATGGGGAACATAAAGTTAAAGTTAAAGTTAATCATCACAAGAAGAAGGAAGGCCTCCAAGACAAAATAAATGGTAGCAATATGGACAGATGGAAGTGTTCAACAGAAATTTGGAGTTATAGAAACAAGTCAGTATTGGTGGGAAAAACAGAATGAGGCGAAAACAGAATGATATATATAAAGTGATATTTTATACTTTATTGCATGGAAATATTGAATAAATAAAGAACCAGTGGTTCTGTCTTCAAAATTGAGTAAATTTCACTGATTTGAACTAATCCCAATAAAACAGCACTAATGATTGTCTTTTTGTAATAACACCTGTAGATTTCAGGAGACCTGAATGTCCACGATGTGCTCAGACGCGCGTATTGTGCTGTGCTGTAGCAATTCATGACAATACCATCAAATATTGTTGCCCACATGTGCTAAAATGTCCTACAAATGAGTGAATGTTAGCATAGCCAATTTACAGGCACTCTGCATCGATGCTGCATCAGATTTTGAATTCAGTGTTGAAGGGGAACTGAGATCTGATAAGCATCTGCATGAAGAATTTACATGCAAGAAGGGCAAGAATGAAAGTGCTGTGATGATTCAGTGATCAGGTGTTAATTCCACCTGCAATTCTATTTTTGTAGTACCGTGCACTATTCTAGTTGGATGTCACAAATGATCAACAACAGGAAAATTTACATGAAAGTCCTATGATTCATTTCACAAAGCAAAACCTACTGGTGCTCGTGTTTGTTACGCTTCACGTGCATTTCACTTTGCCTCAGGCCCAGGAATTTATCCATCTGATGCCGTCATTTTGTCTAATTTAAAACAAGCAAGTGGAAAAATATGATCAAAATATGCCACAGGCAACTGGAGTTCTCCGTTCTCTTGCAACATACATTCACGGAAGGGTTATGAGGAACCTTTAACAATCCACTCATTTATTACATCCCAGTTCACTTTTCAGCCATCAAGTCTATTCTTAGAAGAGGTATGAAGAGAAAGCTGCAAATGCCTTGCACTTTAATATCTGTGCTTAAAATAAACTCAATATGAAAAACAGCATGAGCAACATGGAAAATGTACGCTCCAACAGCGGGAAACAGTGGGTGGACACACACACATTGCACCCAAGGCAAGAAATTCTTCTCTTTTTTGCATCAGCTCTCTCTCTCGACACTTTTTTTTTTATTCTCTTTCATTACCAGCAGTCAAAAACATCAAATCCCCCTCACTTATTCTCTAATGTGACCTACATTTTTCCTGCAAGAACAGCCGTGGCTATGTAGCACAAGGAAACAAACTACATTCCTCATAATAAAAGCTCCTAAATAGTCATGGGCTTGGACGTTCTCACATCTCGTCCTATATATATATTTGTTAAAGAACCATGCAGCGAATGGTTCTTTAAAGAGCCAGAAGTGATCATTCCACAGCATCACACCTGTACCTGCACAGCATGCCAATCAAGCGTGCTCACTCAAATTCTAGGCCACGCCCACACACTTCTCAGATCAGGTCTGATCAGTGGGTTTTATCCTATCTCAGTCTTGTTTCTCCTATCTTGTGAAGTATGACCTTTTCTCCAAAAAGTATGCTTGGGATTCAGCTCCTTCACACAGTTTGTGTTGGCCTTGGGTGTGAGATTAACGTCAGAGACCAAACACTCGCTGCTGAAATGAAATGAAGGAATGATTGCTGATCAAAGGAAACAAAGGATGAGGGCTGACTTCTCATTGCATGCAGCACTTCGAGGAGGCTATGCATAACAGATTGCTGGCGTGGTATAAAGAGCATACACTGAAGCGGCATTCACAGCTGTTTCTGAAGACAGAGACGGGGAGCATTCCTTTCAATAGAGCACGGAATAAAGCATGGCACCAAGAGGCACCGGGAGCTTGGCTGTCTACAGTTTTTCAAGCCAAGAGCTTGCACCGCATTTACATTTTAATCCCTCAACATGCACCCCACAACAGCATAACCAAACTAAGCACACCGTTAAATAGGGCACTAGCCTTATCGACCAAGATTTAGTAAGGTTAAGTTATCCTCAAGCCAAAATCTAGAACGAACAATAAAAAGACACAAGAGCAAAAGAATGAAGTGGCTTATGCATTTTTCAAGGAATCCAAAAATACCACATACTAGATAACGCATTAAAATATATGAGGTTGAACACGCGCCTTTTAAAACTCTCAGTGCCAAAAAAAAGTGTCATTTCCCCCATTTTATCTAGCCCACTTTTATTTATCCCAAAAAAAAATCATCAATTATTCATCATGACTCCTTACAATATTCCCTCAGCCTAGGGATCCCATTTACTGAAGCTAAACAAGCACTGAAACACTGACAACCCCCTCATCCCTCCGCAGCACTGACATCAGTTATACAACCACCACTCCCATAAATCAATAGTAGAAAACTCTTCATTGAATCTTCTGTGCTATAGCACTCATATGAATTGGTGCATTCATTCAGAACTGTGGCCAGCTGTTTCCGTGCCCTTTCCAGACAACGAGCATATTGAGGCGGTGTGGATGTGAACTCTGTGGGTTACTGTACAGCGGGACAGTGTGGCGCTTCCCTCACTCTACTACACACAATCTGTCTGCTTTACTGAGGGATGGACTTTACTCTAACGAGTGCAAAAGCCAATGGCAGATCACATACTGTCTCCCACTGAGTGACTGTAGAGTAGCAGCCTATGATAATACTGATCTCTGCCTGCACTAAATACCAGTGAATATTATTATTTTCTTATGGTGTCATTTTATAAACTGAACCGTAAAAGACAAAAACTCATTAAGGGAACAGTAAAAGTTCATCCAGAACTGTTTCGTTCCATATCAGATGTTTAATAGGAAATCACATTTATGACACTAAATATTCATACTGACCACAGCAGCTAGATGATCAGTACTTATCCATAATCAGACCCATATAATCTCCAACCAGTTCAACCATCAGGGACTCCAGGGGCAGGTTGAATATTATAGCGGTATTTACCTGATGCAAGTCATTGCCAAGCACATATTCCTGGAAGTAGCCTGGGGCTGCGGACGACGCTCGGATTGCCTGCCACATCTTATGCTGGCAGCTGCCTAGGTAGTGGGAGCGCACACCTGGCAGGAAGTTGTAGTTCCTGAAGACATAAGCCTTCAGTGGCAGCCCTCTATTCACTATGGTGCTCACTGCTGCCACCTGCAGGACAGACAGAAGCAAATTCAGTGCTAATAAACCAAACGCAAGTTGTTCTGGAGTACCAATGCCTTGAAAGTTGTAGGGTTTTCCTTCCTCTAACACAACCACTTCCAATTTTCTATATCAAGTGTGTTGGGAAAAAGACAGACTCTAAAACAGTGGTCACTGAACCAGTTCCTGGAGGTCTACCTTCTTGCAGAGTTCAGTTCCCGTCTAGATCTAACACCCCCCCCTCCAGTGCAGGGCAGTGGAACTCTAGGACCAGGATTAAGACCCTTTGATGTAAAAGAACAGTTACTTACAATGTCAAATGTCAAACTCACCTTTGGGCAGTTTGGATTTTTGGCAGTGTCAATCATCAGACTAGGCCCCATTCTCTCTCTGTCGGGTTTAAAAAAAAAAAATAAAAAAAAAAAAAAAATAGCAATTTGTCACACACATAATACACCGCTCTGGAATAACACACCGAACATTTCATAACATGAAAACCCTTAGGCCGTTCTATAGAGACACTGGAGGATAACAGTTAGTTGTCTCACTTTAAGATCTCCTCCCAGATCTGGCTGTCATAGAAGGCGTGACTCCATCCCATCTTCACCGTGCCCACAATAACATTTTGTTTAAAGACGTCAGAGCCCAATTTCCTGTAGAGCTGCTCACACTCAGGCAAAGGGATCTGGAACACCCCTAACATGAAGGCCAGTATGGCACCTGCGCAAAAGAAACATTAGTTCAGCATTAGTGAAAAAAGACCCCAGTATTTTATGTGATATGGCAAAAACTTAAAAACGCAATGTGAAGAAAATTTCATAATGCATGATATGCCACAATATTTATTTTTCTGACTTCAGATTAATTGAAACAGACAAATAAATTGTGGTGTCACAATTTACTTTTATTCACAGTTTCACAAACTGTGATGCGCTAAATCCAATGAAACAGGAATAATTATGCTCTCTTTAATGAAATATGCAGATATATTTAGTGTTCTAGAAGAACTGACAATATCCATAATATGTGTCAGGGGATCCAGGGCATCTCCACCTGTCTGTGATGGTGAGTACTCCCTTCCACTGAATCACTTCTATGCACAATTTGATGCACAAAATGACATGGAAGTGAGGAAGACCACCCGGTCCCCCGACAACCGTGTGCTCTGTCTGACTGTGGCTGATGTGTGGAAAACTGCTTGCAGCTAGCAATTGATTGCATGCATTGTGACTGGCTATAAAAAGGTACTCCTAATATTTTATTAATGAATCATTCACATTATGCACATCGATTCCTAAAGGTCATAATATTTTAAAGAAGTGTTTCCCAACCGTGCACAAAGCACTGCACATTTTATTGCATTCCCTGCTATACATCCACTATAACTCAATAACAGGTTGTTAATGAGCTAAATTTCCCGAAAGCATTTTAAGCTTTGCTCACGCCGCAAGGGGAAATCTTTCTTAAATTCGATATTTTAGACTTAAGTGTTCAGATTTCAAGTTACAAGTGACCAAATCAGATTTGTATGGTCAGACGTTCGTCGCATAACAAAACGAGAACACTGACTAAGGATGGGCAAAACCCATCAAACTGCTTAGGAAACGGTTTACATTAATGAGCGTAGATCTTAATGTGGACATTACTTAATGACTGTCATTAACACTAAAAATATGTTAAAAGCTTTAGCTCTCTAAGCTACGTGATATGAAGCACCGATACAAAAAACCCACATGAAATCCGATCTGAAACGGTCAAAGCACGTCCAGAAATCAGATTTCAATTCCAACTGGGAAAAAGTCAAATATCATGTGGCATTTTGCTGTTTAGACTGTAGAAAACCCATCAAGCCCAAATCAGATACACTGAATTTGAGCTGCCTGTCTGAAAAAGGCCTTCGTGTTTAGATCATCATAACTGGTAAAGAGTGTGTTCAGTGTGATGCTCAATCTGTAATTTGCAAGCAATGAAAACAAACGTGCAAAGCAGTGTGCCTAGAACCAAGTTTGGGGCATAACACAGCTTTATGGCATAATCCAGTTACACACATACATACACACACCAGTGGGATTCAGCTGAAATTGGTAAGCAAAGTTAAAATGCAAATGAGCCACCAAGTAAACCTTCTGTGTTCATTATATTCAACAGTTGGTCTTTTACTCCAAGCAGATGTTTGGTGACTTTTCCTGTTTTGGTTATTGTGTTACAGGACTAAGATTTTTAGGATGTAACTTTAAGAGCATTAATTTTTCTTTCTTTTTGTGCTACAGTATATTATAACCCTCAGATGGCTGTTTCTTCAAGTCATTAAATTCTGGGTTTGTTTTTTTTTTTAATTAAATGTTTAGGGGTCTTGTTTGGTGAGTACACAAAGAAACAGGAGAGATCATTCAGAATACTTATAGCTCTGTACCTGTGCTGACACCACAGATGTAATCAAACAGCTGATAGATGGGCTTCCCTGTGAGGTTCTCCAGCCTATGCAAAGTCTGCAGTGCAACCAGACCCCTAAAACAGAACAATATAGAACATCAGAGGAAAAAAAAAAACAAATATTCACCATTTGACCATAAACATAAAATAGTTAGTCTGAAATCAAGGAGTACAACATCATAATTTCCAAAAAACATCTTGACACAAATGGTAGAGTAAGCATAACACTGAACACTGTCTCTACCGGTTGAAAAGATCTTAGCACTAAGATTCTTTTAGGAAACTGGGCCCTGAGAAGTCAGTCTCCAATACCTAGTCCCTCCTCCATCGATGGAAAGGACACGAATGCCTCTGCCTTTGACTGGGTCAGTGTAGCCCACCAGGGCAAGGGCCTGCCTCACTGCTGCCTGCAGCCTGGGGTCCCGCGCCTGACGCAATCGCAGCAGACATGGAATAACTTTCTCCTGCAGAGGTAACAGAAGACAGAAATACAGAATGTGTATGACACATAATACTAAAACAAATGTGACAAAACAGGAAAATACCCCTGTCATTTGATTTTGTATAGTGTTTTAGCACTATCCAGAAGGGATAAGTTTTACATGAGGAGGTGTAACTTATACTGGGATTTCCCTTATCAATTTCAGTCGCGTACCAATCTACCATATCAGCAACTGCATGGTCTCACGTAAGAAAATCTTCCAGCCCGGATATCAATAATCAAAACGGACATACTGCCGCGCATAAACTTTTACTCCTCTATGATTCCTCTTGCGCCTCCAAAGGGTTATTGGGAAAAATTGC
>JBBPCZ010000136.1:18689889-18706647 GCA_037974445.1 Brycinus macrolepidotus
TGTCCCAGTGTATCTGCTTTCTGGGGACGGGTCTCTGTCAGCTTGAGTGAGATGCTTGATGTTCATATACCACTTTCGCCATTGGGAGGGGGAGGGAGAGTGGGAGGGGGGATGTTACTTTGTTTGAAAAACTGGAATTGTGTGCAAAGCTGTACTGTCTTATATTTCTACGGTAATTTGCTGTACTGTGTTTGTTTTGACACTTATAATAAAAATTTGATCAAAAAAAAAAAAGAAAAAGAAAATCTTCCAATACCTTTTACTGTCTATAAAAGAACCATAGAAATAAACCCAGATTAGATTCTTCCTGTGTAAATCGACACATCTGTAAAATGCTATCCATTCTGTGTAAACTGGAGTCCTCTTAAGTACGGAGTCACTTAAAGAAGTGTTTACTTGTTCTCTGTGGCACAAAGCCAGCAAATGTCTCTTACTGTCTTCGATTGGTGTACGACTCTAGACATTAAGTACGACTAAAAAATAAATCCCCAAGCTAAACACAATGTTAAATTGCACACTGCATTCAAAACATTCACTATAAACAAGTTTTCTAATCTTTTTTGGGGTCAAGACAGTGCATAAAGTAGCCATTACCATCTCTTTCATTTATATCGCAAGGGTGGGCTTAACCCCTGGCAGGTTCAACCAAGCTGGGCAGGTTTCTCCATAAAACTTCCATCAAGTTACGGTAACGACAATGAATGCTATAATTACGGACCCTGTAGTGGAATTGAGCCTAACAACTGGCAGTATGACTTCTTCAGATGAAAGCCCCTGACAGGAAGTCAGAGGTATGACAGACTAAGGAACTTGGAATATGGAATATCCACACCATGTTTGAAACATCTAAAACAGCGCAGGTCATCAGCGAGATGAGGAGGTTGGACATTCTTGGGATTAGCGAAAGCTAATGGACAGGCTCCAGGTGCCGAACGAAGACAGATTGACCAGTTATCCTGCACTCTGGACACGTGTGCTGTGGCCCCTATAGTTTCAAAAGAAAAGGTCAACAGCTTGCTGGAATGGGAACCATTGAGCGACAGGCTGAACAGAGCACGCATCAACTCAACACTACAAATCCTTCATCCTGTAATGTTATGGACCAACAAATGAGGCAGATGAGGAGGATGACCAGGATGAGGCACTACAACAAGCAGTCACAAAATGGGAAAGCATGGATGTGGTGCTATGAATGACAACGGCGAATGTCTTGTTGACTTCTACATAGCCAACCACTGTGCAATCGGTGGAACCATCTTCCCACACAAAAACATCCATACGCTCACAGGAAGTTGCCTGACGGTTCCACTACCAACCAGAACGACCTCATCTGGTCAATGGAAAGTGGCACTGGTCCCTTCTTTAGTTTGCCATGCAGACGATGTTTACACTGAGAACTACCGAGCCACTACAATCATCAAGCTGAAACTCAGGAAAGTGTTTAAGCAGAAGGAACAGAGGAAACATTTTGATGTTTCTGAGCTCAAGTGTCCAAACACCACCAAAGAGTTCTGGCTGAAGAATCCAATGTGGAACCAAACATCAACACTCAATGGGAATTTATTAAGAGAACATTTATCGATACAGCTACCAAAGTCTTAGGCTACAGAAAGAAAAAAAAAAAAGAAAGACTGGATTACATCTGGCACCTTGAAAACTGAAGAAAGAAAACAAATGAAAGCCAGGATGCTGAACACAAAGTCACCAAGGCTCCAAGAGCAGGTCCAGAGCAAAAATAAGGTGGTTAAGAAGACCAGGAGAGACAAGAGAGGCTTTGTTGAGAAGTTGGTGGGTGAGGCTGAACAAGTTGCTGCAAGAGGTGAGATGAGTGCTGTCTACATGATCACTAAGCAACTCAGCGGCAAGAACACCAGCCAGACAGAACTAATGTCGTAGTTGACCAGAAGCCGAGACAGGAACAGGCAGGGTAAGGGGATGCAATGATTAGATCTTTGCTCTGAGGAACATCACTGAGCAGTTCAACTGAACAGTGTATAGAGTTGAACACTCACTCATCCATCAACCTCATCGACTTGCGGAAAGCCTTCGACAGCCTGCACCATGACACCCCATGGAAGATCTTACAGTCATACGGAGTTCCTCCAACGCTGATCATACTGAACACCTCAGTGGCTCTCAAAACCCGAGTGTACCTATCAGTGTAAATGATGCCCCACTCAAATACGCTGAGGAGTTCATATATCTTGGCAGTCTAGTTAGTAAGAACAATACAGCACAAAAGGACAACAGAGCAAGACTTCAGCCCAACAGGAAGTCCAAACGGTACAGCCTGAGAACAAAGGTCAGCAACGTTAACAGCAATGCCCCTGTTGTAAAGGAGGACATGAACAAGATCAATGCCTTCAATGTCTCGGTATGATCTGTTGTATCTTCTGGCCCAAGAAGATCTCTAACAAAGGCGCCAGTGCTTAAGATGGTCTGGCCACGTCCTCAGAATGGACCGCCACCTGGGAAGCGCAAACAAGGCCAGCCCAAAACAACCTGGAGGAGAACTGTAATAAATGAACTGAAGGAGTTAGCAGAACACTTAGCGCAAGACAGGACCACACAGAGGCACACTGTCAGTGCCTTTTGTGACTCTCAGCACAAAGAAGTAGTATCATTCAATGAAGACAGCTAACTGGGAATAGTTAGTATAAAGGAAATTCATAAACAATTTTTGATGTGACACCAATCTGTAAACTGAGTACAAATTCTCTCTATAATTTAGAGAGAGATCTCTTATTTGGTGCATTACCTTACTCACATATGACAGAAAAAACACCCCATTCAAATGCTACATTAGAAACAGACATAAATAGGTACACTTACAGTGACGGCCACCCCTCTAGTCTCAGGGAACTCCAGGAGATGGAAGCTGAGCTCCTCCACTCTGCTGATGGTAATCTTCACATCGGTCACTCTCTTTATGGCCTGCACCAGTGCTCTGGTCCTATTATCCACACTCACACGTGCTATGATCTACACACAGTCACATAACACACCAAACAAACAACAGAATATGACTTAATACCATCTTTCTGACTACTATGATGCATGATGTTCACTTTATTAAAAACTAAAAGGCAGAGCTCAACATTTCCAGATGCTCATGTACTGGTAAATTCTGGCACCATTTATTGTCAGGGGCAAGAATGCCCAATTAATCAAATTTTATTCCCTGTTATAATTTTGGCTTGCAATGATTATGAAAACAAGGTCATCAAGATAAAAATGTTAGTATGGCTCATTCCTTTCGCAGTGATGCTCTCATTTTTTCTTGTGTAACCCCTGGATTCCACCAGGGGAAGCCACGTTCATGTAGGCAAACCTGACTGTATATCACATCACTATATCAGTCAGACATTGAGAGAGGGGAAAAAAGACCTAATTTAAGTCTAATCATTTTAGCTTCTTATTTTTTTTTTATACTGAATATAGGTTTAATAGTTTATTAGGTTGTGGAAGTGCGCTAACATTACAATAATGTAACATAACATACAATATCTATATTATATGTATTAGCTAACTATTATTATTTACTCTTCTATATTTATCAAGAAAATACACTGTTACAGTGACTGTTTTTCAAAGGTTAAATAGCGCATGATGAATAAAAAAGGTCAATGTCAAAGTCAATGAGTAATCATGTTAGACAATCATGACCTCAATATTGACCAAAAATAACAGTTATAAATAATTTTTGCTACAATCAAGCAGCTGGATTCAGCTGTGGTACCTTCTCTCTCTGAGACAGCAGCCGTTGGGCCTTTTCCTCCGCCTCTTTCCGCTCCTTGGTTTCTGCATCTTCAGTGTCCTGAGAAACAACCTGAGTCACCTCGGGAGCTTTATCCTTTTCTGCAGCTGGACTTTTCGAATCCGTCCTGAACTTGGGAACCAGAGGGGCAATGTAATTTCCCACAAAAGCCTGCATGCTGGGTCTCTTGTAAGACAGGTACTGGCTGATGCCTTTCTTCTGTGGAGTGGAAGAGGATGGAGGAGCACTGTCCCCCTCTGCGAGGCTAGGGTGGCCTGTAGTTTTTGTGTCTGGTTCAGACTGCTCGAGGACAGGGGGAGCTGTGGGTGGATCTAATTTATTTTTCTGAGCTACAGGTGCAAGCACAGGGACATGTACTTTGGTTCCACTGAAGTGAGGGGTGCTAGACGGCACAATGACATCTCGGCTCCTCTGTTGTGAATTCTCCTCCTCTTGGGCGTCACTTCCGAAGTACGTGTTGACGTGTTCGGCCAAGTGGCTGTAGGTTTCGTCCATGTTTGTGGCAAAGGCTGAGGGTTGGAAACGCTGCAGCGTCTGTTTGGCTACCGCTGCGGATGTTCCCCTTGGAGGTGTAGCCGGGCTGACTTGAGGTTTGGGGGCATCTTTGCTGACTTCTTGGCTTTTCACCTCCTCTTGTTCAGCCGTCCGTTGCTGAGGGGCTGCCACAGCCACAACTGCAGCCGACTCAGACTCAGGGCACTGCACTTTAACCTCTATAGCTTTACCCACAGGGGCAGCATTGGGCCTGAGACGTGTTATCTTGGAGAACAGCTCTGTGTTCACCGTCCCACTAACAGCTTTGGTGACAGTGTCCAGTGTACTCCTGATTCGCGACATGCGGTGAGGTCACTCG
Organism: Brycinus macrolepidotus; assembly: GCA_037974445.1. NCBI lineage: Eukaryota > Metazoa > Chordata > Actinopteri > Characiformes > Alestidae > Brycinus > Brycinus macrolepidotus. The sequence continues at coordinate 18,694,521 of JBBPCZ010000136.1, forward strand.
AGAGAGCAATGGGCCGTCCTGTTCAGGTGAAGTCTTTAGTTCCGCAGTACGTGGCCTTCCAAAGCCCTCATCTCACTCAGACTTTCATCTTCACTGTGATTAGATTTGACAAGTTGGCGTCTGCTGAACAAACTTTCTCCATGTCGACGTATCCAGTAGGATGTTTCATCTTATACACCACCTGAAAAAAGGGGGTTAATAAGTAAGACAAAACCATCAACCTTTGATACACTTGTCCCGCATGTTGATCGGAGTAAAATCTATTTGATTTAGAATGACCTACTGGAAGACCACCTAGTGTCAACAGTTTTTTTTCCATGACATATCAAAGGACTTCACGTTTCAGCCTCCCTGTCCCGCACACATTATTAAACCCAAATTGGAACTCAAATAAAGACAGACTGAGCTGCTGTCTAATGGACATTAATAGGTGGTACATTTTTGTTTTTATCTGCAGGACATAACCTGCAACTTAATTGTTATACCCAAAACAACAATATAATTTTAATACTTAACTAAATTTAAAATGTTACAAGCTTTACAAGTTTCACAAACTACTTACTGTTCAAAGAAGTTGTTAATTTTGCATAGGTGCTTATAGTTACAAATAGCAGGGAGAAATTCAAAATGAACTGAACAATAAAGCTCAGCCCTTAGGAGGCTAGGGAGTGAGACAAACACTAATGGAAACATGTTGTAACACAAGTGCTTAACTCTGGTCCCGGAGGTCCAGTATTTTAACAGTTTGCCCTACAGTGCATATCATTAGTATCATGGCCTTTATAACACTTTGCGTTTTTTAATATTGATTCAGTCTTTCTTTACGTTTGTTAAATACAAATTCATCTTACTGTTATTATTTATGCTGTAATGAGGTTACTTATGCTATCTGTAAAGCCCACCTACAGTTTAATGGCTGGGAGCATGTTCTGATAAGTTGATTTGGACACACTTATTCCACACTTCTTGGAAGACTTTCTACAAGATTTTGGAGTTTCTGTGGGAATTTGAGCCCATTCATTCTGTAGAGCTTTCATGAGGTCAGGTACTGACGTTGGACCAGAAGGCCTGGCTCGCAATCTCCGTTCCAGTTCATCCCAAAGGTGTTGAATGTGGGCCAGTCAAGTTCTTCCACACCAAACGCATCCAACCATGTCTTTATGGAGCTTGCTTTGTGCACTGGGGCATGGTCACGCTGGAATAGAAAAGGTTCTTCCCCAAACTGTGTCCACAAAGTTGGAAGCATGGCGTTGTCCAAAATGACTTGGTATGCTGAAGCATTAAGATTGCCCTTCACTGGAAGTAAGGGGCCTAGCCCAAACCCTGAAAAACAGGTATGTCCCAATACTTTTGCCCACATAGTGTATGTACTACGGTAGAAAATCCAACAGAACACAGGTATCTGGTGATTTCCCTGCTCAAACATTTCAGACTTCAGTTTTGGTGTTTATGTTTAGTTTGGTGCAGCAGAACTACAAAGCCATGCTGCACACCGAGCAACCAGGAGACCTGCACCCCTGGTTTAAGGGCTTCTTGGTGTCTTATTGTCACACTATAAAGAAGCGATTAAGCTAAACAATCTTTATTATTTATACTGAATATATAGATGAGTTCTGACTGACTGAAGAGGAGCGTCCAATACCCGGATGTAACATCGGTCACCATGGAAACGCGAGACGCGACTCACAAAAAAGGACGCGAGAACCACGCAGCGAGCTTAAAAACTCATATTTACTGACAAATACCTGCTCAATACGAGCAAAACACACACAAACTGCAGCTGAAATGGAGACAGAGCCGGGAGACGAAGAGCTGGAAGCGGTGGCGTCTGAGCTGGTGCACGTAGTGTTGGACAGAGCTCTGAGTGAGGAAAGTAGTAAACAGAGTAAAGAGAGTAAACAGACTACAGGGTACGAGCTGCGGAACATCGCTTGGGTGTCCTGCAGAGACTTCACCATCGAGAGGGGCCAGGCCCAGATCGAGCAGTACCTAAGGACATGGGAGACGAACCCGGGATGGATGTTCAGCGTGTGCTTCCTCCAGCAGAGAGAGCTGGAGTTTCAGAGGCAGTACTTCTACAGAGCCCTGTGGAGCCTCCCGACCAGCCGCGCTCCCATCCCCAGAGGCACGGCGGCCGTCTACTTCACCATAGAAATCAACAAAACCAAACCTCAGAACCTGCCCGTGTCGGTCCGCTTCCTCATCGAGTCCAACAGAACCGAGCACACCCCGGGGCAGACCAGGGTCCGGGACAAGTGGCTGAGAGACGTGATCGAGAGCAAAGCTCTGCTTCTAGACACTGTGGACTTTTAAATCCACTGTGGTTGCGAGATAAGTAAAGAAAACGAGTTCTTTTAGACGTAGAAACTAAGTTGAGCTCTTTTAAAAAGTTCAGTGGCTGTTGACAGTTTCTTCAGATCAGTTACTAATGTATAACAAGCATCCTTTATACGAAACTGGAACTAGATTCTTTCCCTCAGTTCAATCATAAATAATAAAACCAGCATAAAGGACTGTGATATCTACCTTGGTCATTGTTTCTCCTGCTAAAGCTGTGAGCTAGCTCGGCTGTGCTAAGCTAACCACAGTAAGTTGAAATATAGACTTAGTTACAAACACACTGGACAGAGTTTAACCACCAGATATGAGGGAATAAGTCTTCAGCCGTCTGTTGTGGTGAAATTGTGCATGTCAGTGCCCAGAAAAGCCCTCAGCCCGGTTTATGTTCTGCCTCTCTGCTAGTTAGCTGCTCAGCTGCTAACTGGGTGTTTTGAATGGGAAGCTTGAACTTCTAGTCCGTTCTGGGAGTTTAACACACAGAGACAGAGAAACCTACCCGTGTGGTTCCGTCTATCACTCTGTCATTTTCTTTAGAAACAGTCTGTGCAGAATTAGTCCAGGTGAAACGGCAGGGCTTTGGAAACAAAAGGTTTGTTAGCCCTGACGAGAAGATTGTGCTAGAAATCAAGGGGCGGTCTCTTTTTCTCCTTCTTTCAGTTTGAGTAGGAACATGCATACTACCCTCTACTGGAAAAAGCATTAAACATGGTCCCAATCTGTCTCTGTAAATAACTTGCTATACATCCTGTCATATATATTGTTTTTATGTGATATTAGTAAAGGATGTATTTATAAATGTGTCTATGTATATAGAAGCCCATTTTTGCCCCTGCAAATCGAAAGGCCATGGGTTTGAATCCCAGGACTGCCAGTGGCACCACTGAGGTACTGTTGATACCTGAAATTTCTCAACGTAAATTTGTAAAAAATAATACTGTTATTTAAATAAATGTAGATGTGCTTTTCTCTGTACCAGTTCAATAGAGGACCTCATATGAATAACAATAATGCAGAGGCATGTCTAGTATCATTTTTATTTATTAGCAGTTTGAATGCTCGTGCGTGAGATGCAGAGCTCTAAGGAACTGAGGAGTTCATTGGACTGAATGGTTTCCTCGTTAGCCAGTGGGGTGTGGTCTTCTGGGGCAGGGTGGGTGCCTGAGTTGAGCCTGTAACTAGAGTTCAGAGGGGGCAGTCTAGCAGGCAGGCCTCCCCTCCTTTGTACCAACTTTTCCAGCACCTGAAGTCGTCTCTCTTGCTGCAGCCAATAAAGCATCTCAATGCGGTCCCAGCGCATCTTTTCTCTGTATGGCCGTCCCTGCAACAGTGGCAAAATGAGAGGGGCAATGTAGAGGCGAGATCTGTAGAAGGAAATGGACTGCCTGTAGTGTAGAGGGTCCCTCACCTTATAGGTGACAGTGTCACTGAAGGATGCTGATATGTGATGAATAGTTTTTGATAACACCTTATCCAGAGCTGCTATCTGAGACTCAAGTTTCTCTCTGTGGTTTGCCTCCTTCATTCTGGCAGCGGATGTGCCATGGTAACCTTGACACACAAAATATGGTTATACCACACTTGTACCAGTTTCTTATCTACACTGTTTCTACACTCATAGGCCACTGTATATGGTAAAGCTATCATACAGGTGCACTTTGAATGTTTACACATACTAACTGTAGCCCATATTTTGTGAAAGAATTAATTTTAATTAAGTCTTCCTCTATTGCAAATGACAATCATAGGGTCAAATATTATTGGCACTGGTGCATCCGGCGATGCAGCAACACATCAGCTACGGTCGGTGAAGTGCACCTGTACGGTACGTGTTTATGTTAAAATGGGCGATGGATGGAGGTCCAAGGTAAGGTGTCCTAAATAAACTGGTGACTCATGCTGTGTGAGAGAAAGAAAAACGAGGGGACAGGGGAAAAGTGTGATATATAATACATTTTAACTCTGTTAAATGTTAAGTCTGTTAAATCAAAGAAAGGTTATTTATTTACATTATTTGTCAGTGATTTTACATTGTACTGCATGGTATGAATCGAACCTGACTGAGTCCTGAGTCAGTTTCTCATTTAGTACTCAATTTTCTCCATTCTTGTTGGAGATCTGCAGTGTATACCATGCTGGAAGAATCTGCTGGGGTCTGATGCCACGCTCTCAAACTGCTCCAGCTGAGATAACGCATGTTCCCTCTGCTGGATCAGCTGAGCAGCCTGCTCCCATGCTGCTGTCGCCTGACAAAACACACATACACACTGAACATTCAGGTGGAAAAAATAATTTTCTGCATTTCATACCATTAGCCCAGGGCTTCCCAATGCTAGTTTTGGGGACCCCATGTTTTGAACATTTTTGTGCTTTCTCTATTCTAACAAACCTGACCCAGCACAGAGGAAACTTTATTTGTTAATTAATTTACATTTAACATGACGGGGACGAATAATACATAAAATATAAAAATATGCCATAACCTTTGCACAGGTCACACTTCACATTTTACTGTTTCCCCAATATGTTAAATTCAACAATTTCAACAAACCTGTATCTGTGAAGTGTGCTCTCTGTAGGGAACTTTTTACACTTAAACATGTCATTCAACTGTATATTAAAATGTTAAAACAGACTTCCAATGATCAAGCCTTTTAATTAATCTTCCATTTCTTTCCATCACCAAATATCAACTACAATAAATATAAATCACCAATATTACAAGTGTTTGCTGCTTTGATTACAAGTAACATGTATCGTCCTGCTGTGATATTAAAAGAAACTCTAGCAGTTAACCCTAACCCTAAGACTAACCCTATGTGACTTTTTAAAAAGGCAATCATCATATGTGGTTAGTGAAATGAATAGAACTTGAATTGGTATGTTTGCCTTTCAGGTTTTATTCCATGGTATATCATTGAAACCAGAGACTGTCCCATCACCATCTGTGACATGGCAGAAGATGAGAGAGTTTGACCACTAAGTGGTGCTCTACCTCCTCCAGCTTGTCCCTGTGTGCGTGAGAGCTGTATTTGATGGCCATATCCAGCCTCTGCGTCTCAGGCAGGCAAAGTATCGTCCAAATCCTCTCCAGCCTGGCCTGGACCTGCTCCCTCTCCACAGGTGCTGCTAAAGGCACACTGTAGTCTTCCGCTGTCTCCTGCAAACACACAGATATGTCTCTGCAGAAATACTAGCGTGTGTGTGACTACACTTGTAAGACAGTGAGGGACAGCTCCTGGACATAGATCCTTTATCTAGGGATTTTCCAACATTTTAAATGTTTACAAGGCTGAAGTTTTATCACTGCTTGCGGAACTGCTCTTAAGTATGTCATAACTGCAAAGTCAATTAGAAAAGAAATACAAGGTGCTCTGAAACTCCTGAAACAATATAAAGCACATTGGGCAAATCAGTGAACTCAAGAAAAAAAAAAAATCACAAGAAAAAAAAGCCAGCTCACCACATGCTGGGTTTCCTTATTTGCTTCCTCCACCTCTGAAACACACAATAAAGGAACCAGTCAGGCCTCAGCCCACATCTACATCCACTTTCACGTCAATATTCATTTCTGTTTACTTTTTTCATTAACAATGAATAAAGTTTACAATCAGATGCAACTAGGCTCATGATTAAATATATTTGTAATGTTAAAATGTCTGTGTTTAAAGTAAACCTTATAGGTAAAAATAAACAGTAATTTTACATTTTAATGTAAAAGTGTTTTTTAATAAGTTCGATCAAATCAATACAATTTCAGTACAAAAAATAGCAAAAATATACCATATTTAAGTTCCCTATAGAGGATTTGTTAACTTATTTTCGCTTATTTTTTACTTTGAATATCAACAAGACATTTAATTTGATTGGAGGTGTTTAAGATTGTATTTTGATGTTATACTGCTATTATTATTTCTAGCAAATACACATTATAGCTTACAGAAGTTATTTAGTATATCGAGAACAAATTCAGGGTTTAATACTATCAAGTAGAAGTACTGCCACGCGCCATGTAGAAAGATACACCTTAGTAGCACAGGAAGAGGGACAGTGACAACAGCATGACTCCTGTACCTGAAATGTACCTGAAATGCACTGGAATTTGAACCAGTAAGCCTCAGTGTGAGCCATCTATGGCCAGTTACCTCCAGTATAAAACAGCGAATGAATTATGTGGATACAAGCAGTTTATTGTGAAAGTGCTAGCAGCAAGGGGGAGAACTTGCCATCTGGCACGGGCTCTTTCCACAGACCCCCCAGTAGAACTGTATTGACGTTCCAAAGTCCAGACTGATAGGCTTGCTTCTGTCTCCTCAGTGCATCAATCTTCTCTCGCTGCTTTCTGGGACAATATTACAACCAGACACATAATGTTTGACAGACTTTAAATTAAAAGCAATCCACAATGCCTGTGCCTCCTCCTGAGCTTTGACCTAACAGACAAAATGACTGAGCAGAGAGGAACAGCAAGAAAACTCAAAACAAAATGCCAGCATACCAAATAAAGGAAAAGAAACCACATGAATTCTTGCTGTAAAAGAAAAGGCGTCTGTGCTAGCTAGAAAATTAAATGTCAATTCCACTAATTTCTTCAAAATCTCCACCTAACTCAATCACTGAAATGTAAACAAACACATTCAGAGTGGTTTGATGTGAAATAGTTAATTGTAGAGAAACCTATTGACTCTTTACAGTGGTGGAAATAGGAAATAGATGAGTGATATTGTCTGACAACACAAAGATAGCAATTTCTATTATTCTATTCTATTCTATTATGTTTCTTTATCACACCAACTCATATACCTCTTTCACCATGAATTTACTTTAAAAATGAGCTTTAGGCCAAACGTTTCTCAAACCCATAATCTAGCAATGTTTCGGGCATCAGCCGGCATATTCATAACCATTTAATGTAATAACTTACTGTGAAGAAGCTTAAAGAGGGATATATGCTTCCTATCACTACTACAGCAACTCATTAATGGAGCATTTCACCTAAAACCACTCGAATGTCTGAACCTTTTACTGCAGAAAAAAACAGCGTCCCTGGGTTGAGAAAGTCGTGTGTTGTATAAGAACTGAATAATGAACAAGAAACAAAGAAACCAGCGGTTCGTCCCTGGTCTCTGAACAACCTTATTTTCTCGTTCTGCAGCTCATACATCCCCATCTCCTCAACCTCATCTTCACTGTCATCGCTGTCATACAGGTGAAACACCACTGACAGGTAATCTGACTCCTGCATGTGTAAAGAAACAAGTGGCAATTAGGTGTGCAGTATGGTCTCTTGCAGCACTAATGAAGGAGGTCTCCTGCAAATACTATTTGAAGAATCACCTGTTTGGAGATGTAGTTGAGGTAATCATCCAGCGACAGGTTAGACTTCCACCAGCGATGCCACGCTGCATATGCTCGAGACGTCTCATCCACTGGCTTCATATGATCAGCAGCAAGTTCCATTCTCTTCCTGCTTATGGAAAAAACAGAGAAGTGTTTGGACCATTAGGCATTTGGATACACTACTGAATGTATCCGATAATGCCTTATGTTCAGTTTTTACAACTTCGTGTGCCGGTTGCTCTTTGGTTTCCACTGCAACCTTCCACAGGATGTAAAATGGTGTTTTAGTTGTTCCTTGAGGCTTTTGGAGGAAATACATTAAGAACGAGGGAGAGAAAGAAAAAAGAGCATGTAACCTGTGAGATATTCCATTAGGATTTGGCATTTGCAGTGAAGAGTTCATCAGCTTCTTTTCATGATTCCGTTTCAGGCCATGCAGTAGCTTGGCATCGCTCAAAGCAGGCTCTATCATAGGGTCCTTACAGAAAAAGTAAATCATCACGGTACTCTCATCAAAACAGTACTTTATAGTTATTGCTTCTAATGTTGGTTAAGATAAATATTTTATTTTGTAATTTTGGAGCATTTCTATTGGTCTGTTGCTGTGTTGAAATGATAAAAAAAATAAACAGATACATGGTTTTTATTGGATGGTGACAAAATACATATTTTACTAAGGAATGTGACGAAAAGTTCAATCAATGAGTCTTAGCAAAATCTGCATACAATGAAAAATAATTTGTGAGTACCGATTACTGCCTAAATTATATCAAACAAGTCAATACTTCTTCAACACTGGGAACTTTATGTTCTGTATCACTCAAAATACACTATATTTTCCAAGAGTATCCCCACCCCCTTGGTTAATACAGCTACTTTAAACTACACCCTTTGCCAACAGAAGGGCGCACACAGCCTTTATAATCTCTATGGAAACACACTGCCAGTAGAATGAGACGCTCTGGAACAGCCACACATAAGGTCAAATCCGAGCATCAGGTATAGGAGTATAAAGCCCCTCAGGCACTGGGTTGAGGAGCAGTGGAACTGTGATCTTCAGAGTGACTGACTTCCATCCAATATCTTTAGTGAACTGGAGTGGAGTTTGTGATGCAGTGAACTAAATCATCCAACATCATTACTAATGCACTTGTGGATGAATGCAATCAAATCATCACAGCAGTTCTCCAACATCTAGTGTAAAGTCTTCCCAAAAAAGTAAAGGCTATTACTGCAGCAAAGAGGTGGACTGACTCCCCATTAATACCCTTGATTTCAGACAAAACGTTCACAAACGTTCACAAACTAGCGATTGTCCATAAACTTTGAGTACATGCTCAAATAATACTATGCAACTGATAACTATAATTTAGAAAGAATGCAGGAACACTACTGACCTCATCAAAGTTTAAGTAATTATCTGGGAAACTTTTGGATAATTCTTTGTAGACTTCTTTTATTTCAGTCCCGCCAAACAGGTTCCGATCCAGCCAAGTAACTGACGAAGGCTCAATCTGAAACAAATGAACAGTTTTAGTATACGATACAAATCACTACAAACTAGCCATGTCAGTAATGCCAGTGCAGATATAATAACCTGCAATACAGTAGTATATGGTTATCTCAGAAACCATCCATAAACAACAAACCTGTGGAATCAATGTTCCATTGCTCTGTGCTTTCAAAATATTACATAATAATCAATCACAACACAACATTTACAAATCTTCAACAATGTTGCTTTAATTAATTTCTTTTTTTCTTTCTCTTAATCACACTAACAGAGCTGGTCTTTGCTGTTTGGGCTTGTCATTTTGACAGGCAATCTATAAACTATACATTTTAAACATCTTATAAACTAAATAGTTAGCTATAGTTAGAAGGCACACCTAGCTTATTGCTGCACAGCATAAGGAGACACAAATGTAAACCTAATACTTACTCCCCATGAGGTCAAATTTCCTCTGTATTAGCTAAATTCATTTTCATGTACACACACATGCACGCACACACGCACACACACACACTGATCAGTCATAGTATTAAAACCACCTGCCTAATACCGCATAGGTTGTCCTTCTTTCGCCAAAACAGCTATAACCCGTTTAGATCACTTTAGCAGCAGATCCTTTAAGTCCTGTCATCTGCGAGAAGGGATGGTCCATGGTTCAGACCAGTTTGTCCTGCACAGATGATTTGACTGGATCGAGTTCTGAGGAGTTTGGAAGCCAAGTCAACCTCTTTTTTTTTGTCATGTTCCTCAAGCCATTCCTTCCCATTTTTTAAATATATGGCAGGGAGCATTATCATATTATCATGCTGAAAGAGGCCACTGCCAATAGGGAATACTCTTGCCATGAAGGGGTGTACTTGGTTTGCAACAGTATTTAGACAGGTGGTCAAAGGAACATCCACATGAATGCCAGGAGGTTCCCCAGCAGAACATTGCCCAAAGCATCACACTGCCTCTGTTGGCCGGCCGTCTTCTCACAGGACATTCTGGTGAAAACGTGATTCATCAGACCAGGGCAACTTCCAGAGATGATCATTGTAGGCACTTTTGGCCAGGAGTCAGCAATGGGCACTCTAATCACTCTTGCCCTTTTTTGGACCACTTTTGGTAGGTACTAACCACTACACACTAGGAACACCCCACAAGACCTGCCGTTTTGGAGATGCTCTGACCCAGTCATCCAGCCTTCACAATTTGTTCCATGTTGAAGTCGCTCAGATCCGTACGTCTGCCTATTTTTCCTGCTTCCAACACCCAACAAAATATGATGGAACAAGATAATCATTGTTATTTACTTCACCTGTCAGTGGTTTTAATGTTATGGCTGATCAGTATTTATACACACCCCACAGCATGCACACATATGCAACCCTGAATCTCCCAAACTTCAACTTAACACCTGTAAACACACACACACACACACACACACACACACACACATTTATATACCTCTCCAGTGAGGTCATTGTAAACAGGTGGACACATGCTGATATCGACTGTCTCAGACAGGACCCTATCAGAAACGCGGGCTGCTGCTATACGTGCAATGCCCGGAATGGATACATTCACATTTTCCACCGCTGCCTGAGGATGCTGCGGCCTCGAAACCTCAACTGGTCTCTTCATCTTTCGCTCCTCTTCTTCTTCCAGTCTCTGTCAAAGAGACATATAGAAAGGAATGAGAGGCCTACACAAAACTATAAATAACTATGTTACAATCTACCTTGTTGTCCATATTACTATCTTCAAACTATACACCACATGATATCTAGCTCACGATAGCCAATCTACACAGATACACCGGAAGGATGTTTTTACACTGGGACTGCGTTGTCAATTAGTGTTTACTGTCTTACTGTTGCGTGTGTGTGTGTGAGAGAGAGAGAGAGAGAGAGAGAGAGATACCTGAAGCATGACTGTCAGCTCTTTCAGCTTGCTGGGGCCACTGCTAGCCGAAGCTCGAATTAAAGGGGGAATATCTGCCTCAGAATCAGTCAACATGGATTCATCTGTTTCCTGTAACAATCTACAAACAGACAATAATCAGTTTTAGAGTTGTATGGTTAAGGCTCAAGATTTATAAATTATGGCAAAACTCATAGAAAAACACACATTAAACCAAGTGTTATTAATGTCTACTTTCCTCTAAGTCTTACATTCACTCCACATCTTCACATGGGACTACAGTCATTTTACCAAAATCAGATCTGACCTGACAATTTTGGTACATTTCCAAATAGTTCTAAATGCACTGAATACACAAATGTGATGCTTGAAATTACCCCGAGAAATTTTTTGTGACCAAAAATCATTTGAAGTATTGAATATTATTATAGATCGATTACAAGATTCCAAAATTGAGGTAAAAAACTGCCATCTTCAGATCAATTCATTACAATGCATCACCGCATTTTACACCATATGTTAAAGCGTCCATTTTGTATTTATTCCATTAGTTTCACTTTCAACATTTGTGAGGCTTTATAACAAAGATTTGTGATTCACTTCTAAATTACCTTTTTTTTTTTTACCTCTCTTTATTGCTTAGAATTAAACAGGTTGTTTTTGTTATTGTACCTTTAAGACTGACATCTGTGAATGAGCTCTGTTCTTATTGCTTGCTATGTGTCTCATTCAAAAAGCAGTCCAGGCCTAAACACTTCTCATAACATCATCGTGGAAAGGCAGAGTGGACCTGCTGTAAGCTGAGTAGGTGAGTATATGTATATGTTCATAATGTAATGAAAACAGAAACTTCAGAACAAGCTATTTTTCCTGCTAAATCTGCACGTGTCGACCATACGACGGCATATTAGGGCCATTGTAAAAAAAAAAAAAAAAAAAAAAAAAAAAAAAAGGGGTTGGGGAGGGGGGTAAAATTCCGAGAAAAAAGTCAGAAATTCTGAGATTAATGTCATATATTTGCATGAAAAAACT
>JBBPCZ010000136.1:18706747-18720309 GCA_037974445.1 Brycinus macrolepidotus
CACAGACACACACACACAGACACACACACACATACTCACTCACACACACACATACTCACTCACACACACACACACACACACACACACACACAAACTACACAAATACTTTACACTGTAGCTTACCATTAGTAATTTTAAATTTTAGCATTTACGGAACAGAAAAATTAATACTTGGGTACCTTTGATCAGATTCAGCCTGTTTGATCAGATTCTTAAGAAGAGTTTGACCACAAGCCAACGTCACATTTCAAACCTGTTGTTGCCCCCATAGTTGCCCCTATGTTCTGTTGCCTAAATCAGAGCTGAAAGTATTCCAGAGAATTTGAGAAACACTCATTTAAGTACCTGACAACCCTCCCACCACTCACTCTATTCATTTTATTCTGTATAGGCATGGGCACTAGAGACTGGGAAATATCAGGAAGGGGTGGATGAGCCAGATCCAGCCAAGTGGAAGGCCAACCTCCGCTGTGCCCTAAACAAGAGCCGGGAGTTCAACCTGAAATATGACGGCACCAAGGAGACCCCCATGCAGCCCTTCAAGATCTATGAGGTGTGCGACCAGCCAGTCAACGGAGGTAAGGGATGGTGGAGGCAGTTTGTCAGTGTTCTAATAAAACCTCTCTGTAACAGTAACGTTATCTGTTAATGTAACTTTGCTTTTTCAATGGTGTCAAAAAAAACAGAAGGCAAAAAAATGAAATAAAACTGAAACGTGTGAAAGTTTTTGACTCCCGTGTTATTAATTTATTGTCTCTGATGCTCTTTCAGATGGAGGCGAGGATGACGAGGATGAGGTAAGCTGGGAGAGTGGGTGACGATTTCCAATATACCATTAGTATGACGAAACAGTTTGAAATTGAAATTGTTGTTGCCTTGCCGGCAGGTGGTTTTGATTAACATGAAGCCTTGCTTTTTTCTTTCAGATACTAAACTTTGAGCAACTCTCTATCAGTAAGATTTTTCTTCTTTTTTCTGTTTTTGTACATGGACGTGACGCATTCAAATTCAGTGCATTAACACTGAGCTATGTAGGATAAAATGTGATCTTAGAAATTTGATATGCATATACAGTACAGTATTTGGGTCATTCTTTTTCGTGCCGAACAGTTTCAAACAGTTTCTCTATACATCTTAGGATTATATCTTAGAAAATGTGCTTTGTTCTCTTTGGCTGTCCTGTACTGTGCCTCATTTAAAATAAGTCCTGGTCTGAAACACTCCTTTAACTTGGGTAGTCAGAAGAACAGACATTCTTGGTTCTTGACTTCTGGCTGCATTCCAGTTTTTACATGGATGTGTTCCTGGGCTTCATCAAGTAGTGGTTTAGTCTAATGTGTTTTTTTTTTTTTTGTTTTTTGTTTTTTTTTAAACAAATAAATGCTTAATGCCCTAAAAATAGCTTTACAGAATATTTCACAGATTGCTACTTTCACATTGCTCTGCATATGTAAACAGTATCTGGAGAGTAATCAGAGATATCCCTTGCATGCTGGGTTCATTTCATTGTGTTTTTTGCACTGGTTAAATTCATATTTCCTTTGACAGACCCTCGAATTAGTGAACCCCCAAGCTACTCAGCATTCCCACCCAACCCAGTGGATCCCTTTCTTCAACCCGTTATGCCTCCTGAGTACCCTGGACACAGCCATATAGTTCCTACGGTGAAACAGGAGGAATATATACTCGCGGATGGTCTTCCTAATGGACTCGTGATGAGTACTGGGGTCATGCCACCACCTGCTGTCCCGCATTCTGTCAGTATTCCAGGAGCCATGGTGGACAGTCCTATGCAAGAAGTCCAACCCCAAGCGGAGAGCCAGGTCCAGCCCTGCTTCTCTGACCTGCTGAGTAGTCCTCATATGCTGCCCTGTGAGCAATACATACTTCTCTTTCTTTTTAATGACTTGATCAAGAGTTTAAAATACAGTGCTTGTGGTAAATGCATGTTAATAAAAGAAAGAGCTGTATTTGTTAAAGCCCAGAGGCCATGTCATATCAAAAAGAGATTTGAAGTTGTTAAGTGAAAGCTTATGTAACTGATTGTTTAACTGCGGATCCTCTTTTCAGTGCATTCGACTAAGCTAAACATGTTTTGTTCAGTTTTAAGAACCTAAAATTTACCTTAAGGCAACACACTGCAGTGGTATGTTAGAATTGCTGGTAGTTTATTAGGATTTCTTAATGTTGCCCCTGCCTCTTTTGTTAGAAAGAAAAGATGCCGTTGGTACATACTTGACTAACCACTTAATCTGCCCTGACATTAAAGGACTTGCCATTATACGTGCAGTGGTGCTTTAAAGTTTGTGAACCGTTTCGAATTTCTGCATTTCTGCATAATTATGACCTCGTCATAACATCGTCAAATTGTCACACAAGTCCTAAAAGCAGAAAGAAATGAAAAATATTATATTTGACCATTTAGTGATCCAGAATTACACATTTGTGAGTGGCAAAAGTCTGAACCTTTGCTTTTAGTATCCTCCTTGTGCAGTAATGACTGCAACTGAATGATTCTGGTAGCTGTTGATCAGTCCTGCCCATTAGCTTGGAGGAATTTTAGCCCATTCCTCCGTGCAGAGCAGTTCCTACTCTGGGATCTTGGTGAGTTTCCTCACATGAACTGCTCGCTTCAGGCCAAAGCATTTCTATTGAGTTGAGGTCAGGACTTTGACTTGGCTGTTCCAAAACATCAACTTTATTTTTCTTTAACCATTCTTTGGTTGAAAGACTTGTGTGCCTAGCGTCATTGTTTTGCTACATCAACCCGTTTCTTTTGAGATTCCGTTTGTGGACAGATGTCCAGACATTTACCTTTAGAATTTGCTGTTATCATTCAGAACTCATTGTTCCATGAATGATGGCAAACTGCCTTGGCCCAGCAGCAAAACAAGCCCAAACCATCATACTACCAACACCATGTTTCACAGATGAGATAAGGTTCTAATGTTGGAATACAGTAATTAACTTTGTCTAAACATAACTCTTCTCATTTGTAATTTGGTCTCATCTATCCACAAAACATTTTTCCAAATGTTTCTAAAAGGCTTGTCCACATGATCTCTGGAAAACTTGTAGATGGGCAGCAGTGTTTTTGGAGAGCAATGGCTTTCTCCTTGCAGTCCTGGCATGTTAAGTGTTCTCCTGATGGTGGTCCCGATTAGCCAAGTGCTTAGAAGTTACCCTGGGATCTTCTGTGATCCCAAAGACTAGTACATGCCTTTCTCTTGGAGTGATCTTTAAATAAAACAAGACGTACCCCCGCACCTGATTGCCATCTCATTACGAGAAAACACCTGACTCTAATTTCACCTTCAAATTAACTGCTAATCCTAGATGTTCACATACTTTTGCCACTTTCACATATATAA
Source organism: Brycinus macrolepidotus (assembly GCA_037974445.1). Taxonomy (NCBI): domain Eukaryota; kingdom Metazoa; phylum Chordata; class Actinopteri; order Characiformes; family Alestidae; genus Brycinus; species Brycinus macrolepidotus. Next base: position 18,710,119 of record JBBPCZ010000136.1, read on the forward strand.
TATTGGATCATTCTCCTAAAAAAATTACTCAATAAATAAATTGTGTTTCCTCAAAAAATATAAGTAGTTTGTTTAATTGGGTTTTCTTAATCTAATTTTATGAAAACCCTTTGTTTTCGGCTATAATCATGAAGAAATATAGACAATTCATTATTTGATGTTTGTGTCTCAATTTTGGCAAAACCTGACAATCATTGCCTCATGAATATTCTTAAAGGTTACGGAGCTGCTAAAACGGACTTGTTGGTTTTTGAGCCTATTTGATTGTTTAAAAAAAAAAAAACAGGAAACTAAACCGTATGAGATTCTTTAACACACATGCACAGAAAGAGAGAGAGAGATATAGACAGAAACTGTTAAACTGTTAGAGTTTACTAGTTTCTCTAGTTTCATTAATGCTTACCATTATACAGAATTTTCCCCTTTGCCTTTTTTCAGTTGGCACTTTTTTCCCCACTTCATTTTCATTTCTATTCATTTTCTGTTTTCTTCCCTATGTAGTGACTGACCTTGACATCAAGTTTCAGTACCGGGGCCGGTCAGTCGGCTCTCTGACGGTCAGTAACCCTCAGGGCTGTCGACTCTACTACGGTAACCTTGCCCCGACGCCGGAGCAGGTGGAACTCTTTGGACCTGTCACTCTTCACCAGGTGCTTTTTCCTGGAACGGTTGAGATCCAGAACGAGAAACAGAGGTTCTACACAGAACACCTTCTGGATGTGATGGACAGGGGGCTGATCCTGGAGATCCGAGGGCAGGATATCTACGCTGTGCGTCTTTGTCAGTGTAAAGTGTACTGGTCTGGGCCAGGGGTACCTGAAGAGGGCCCGCCCAACCCCATGGAGAGGGAGCGCAAGATCAGTGTGTTCAGCCTCAACAATTTCCTGCAAGGTGAATGGAGCTTCTCATTTGAATTTGTACAGATGGCTCACCACATCGCAGTTACCTCCAGAATTTATCGCACCTCTCGAGAAACTGGACAAAAAACAATCATAAAAAAATAAACCAGACAAATAATGATTCAAATGTTCCTCACAATGTTTGAAGAAATTGTTTACCATTTTTCTAATAGAAGACATTACTGCAAGAGTGTTTTGTTTTAGAAATAGTGATAATGTGATTTTTAAGAATTGCCTTTTTTAGTACACATTTAATAAAAAAAATAAATAAAAAAAAAAGGTTTGAACAAAATGTTAGACTACTGATCACAAAAATACTCTTGTTCCTCACAGGGCTAATCCTGTACCAGAAAGGGGAGGCGCCAACCCCTCCTCCATTTGAAATCTACTTCTGCTTTGGGGAGGACTGGCCTGACCGTAAGCCCAAAGAGAAGAAGCTCATAATTGTCCAGGTGTGTAAGTTTGAGTAAATTCACAGAAACAATTGTGATCACATAAGTGCAAGAATTCCCACTTCACTGAAACAAGTGAAACATTGTTTGACAAGTACTGCTCACACTAATTGTTGTTTAACTTGTTTGTCATGCCACATTAATGACTCATCAGAACAGTCAAACTCAACGGAGCAGGAAAGCTGGAGAGCTTATTTTGTGATTAGCATTGTTCCAAATGCTTTTAATGCAGCACACCTATTACTAAATGGAGTGTGCCATATTGTGTTCATTGTGCTAAAACCTTGACTGCTTTAATGACTAACACTACTTCTTGTCTTTTATGTTGACCAAGTCTGACTTGTAGAACTGCCCTGCTCCTGATCTGCCACCCTAAAGTGTTCTAATTAAGCACACATGGCCGTTTGTTTCAGATGTACCTGAAGAAGTGTACTAAATGAGAAGTGTGCTAATGTTACGTTCACTACATGATTTAACCCTGATTTTCAGGCTATCAAGCAGATTAAATATCTGAACCTGTTGGGGAATCCAAATTCTGTAGTGCCAAAAGCTTTGTGACTGGCAATGAGTGTGGCAACAAACTGTAGTCAATGAGCACCCAGGCCATGGGGTGAGGGGAAGCTCAGGGTAGGAGTACAACATCAACAAGCATGGCTTATCCATTCTTTCACCTGTATTCTTTTCTTTATCCTCCTTGTTTTTTTTTTTTATTGCAAATTGGTGCATAAAGATCACTCTCTACTTGCTGGCGTCCATTTGGAAGAAAAAAAATTGCACTTGGTATTGCATTATTCCCCATGTCACGTCTGTGGTGTTTTCGCAACAAAGTGTTGTTTGGAGACCAGACCTGGTGAAAAGTCTTGTAATGTGTGACTGTTGCTGATCAATCATGTAGCGTAACCACGACTTCAAGATTCCAGATTACAAGTTGTGTAGTGTCAACAATACAGCGATCTGGCGTCTCTGAAAGTCATGTAGTGTGTCCATAAACTAATGTGTTCACATTATGTGCTGCTCTTGCATTATACATGGAACACAATAGACGCTGGCTAGAATGCAGCTTCTTTTGAAAATCCTGCTGCAGCGTTCTGTTTCTTGCATTACAAGAGTCTTGTTTCAAGTTATCAGAGCTAACCTTTTCTATTTTCTGTTCTTTCGTTTGTTTGTTAGCTGAGTCACTGCTCAGACGGCAACCAGAAAGGGCAGAGCAACTGCGGAAAAATTTTGTCTAGTTAGAGCCGGTGTGAGCACATCTGATTTTACTTGTTTCATTACTTGGTCTCAGTTGTGTGCTCCTGCTTTGTTAGAACAAAAACCGGAGCTTATGACAGAATATGTCAGATCAGATGTTTCCCTGCCGTACACAAAAAAAGAATTTGGGACCAAAATGGACAACTGCTGGGCTTATCTGGTGCATGTTGTCTTATCATGTTTTCGTCTCTTGTCTAGGTGGTGCCTGTGGTGGCGAGGATCCTCACTGAGATGTTCTCGGGCGAGCTCTCCTGGTCCACAGACAGCATCCGGCTGCAGATCTCCAACCCTGATCTGAAAGACCAAACTGTGGAGCAGTTTAAGGAGCTCCACAGACTGCTCCAGAATCAGCACACTCAGGGCACATGGCCTCAGAACCTCCACTAACTCGAGATGATCACCCAGTTCACCTCAGCAACACTCTGGACCACTCACTGGAGAATGTCCTTGCATTGGGATTAAAGGATGTTTTTGGGATCGGTTCCTTTTTTTTTTTTTTTTTTGCATGACACAGTGCAGACCATGAGTAAAGGCTATTCTGCATTTCTTATATTATGTCAGATATTCACAGTTCACATCAAGAGGTGTTTGATTTGGTCAGTCCTGATGTAGTACTGTGAGTAATCAGCACTCAGTACGAGCTTTTGCCCCTGGTCTTTGGATTCATTTGGAGGTCCTTCATATCTGTCTTTGATAACATGAAGTATAGGTAGGTGCTTATAGAACATTAAAAGGAAAAAAACACATCCTGCCCATTTGGACACTCAGGGCTGGTTCCCATGTGATTAATCCTCTTTCACAGTGTCAAAAGATCCTCCTGCAAAACCCATGTTTAATCCAGGAACTTGATCCATGTATTGAGTATCACTGCCTTCTGACCTCTTGTGTACTCTCCTGCAAAACAGCCCTTTTATTTTAACCCAACTTAAAATGTATAAAATTGCTTTCTGTATAAATTTGTTTCTTTTAACATTGTATTTCAATAAATACCACAGCAGTATTTTAGAGTGCGGGCATCATGTGCTTGATGCTCCTTGGTAATTCAATTATTCAGTTACTCTTTTGCTATCTAACATTTGTTGTTTTGGGGGGTTTTCCCCCCTCACTGATTGTGTTTTGTCTAGTCATTATTTTTTTAATTTGATCACCTGAATGTATATAGGAACATAACCGGAACATACACTAGTACCACAGTTATCCAAGTTTGAAATAAGCTTAGTCTCATGCAGTTGTGGACTCTAAAGAAAGCCATATGTAATATCATGCAATGATAAAGTAACGTTGTTTTCATTAAATTTAGTATATTATCAGATTGTCTTTGACTGGAATCATCACTGTGAGACCCAAGATGATTGAATTTGCCAGGTCACTTGGTTTTGTTGTTCATGCATAGACTGGCTCTTAGAACTACTTCAGTATTTTGTGGCTGTCGTCTCTGAAAGCTTCAACAGAGACGTGGAAGATTTCAGGATTTTTAACTGAAACTGCTTTAAAAAAGAAAAGAAAAAAAGTAACTGCGCTGTAAGTTAATACTGCATTTTTGCGTTTTCATTACAACAAGCCAAAACATTACACTCGCTTTTGGCCCTTTTGGAGCCGTCACTGAAACAGAAACAGTTTGAGGTGCCCTGAATGAAAGTACATGCACAGATGTAGGCCAGCTCTGAGCCCTAATATTGTTTCATGGAAAATGAATTATGTATTTTATGTAAATTGTCAAAAAAAAAAAAAAAAAATCAAATGGGTAAAAAACATTTGTTACATACATGCTCCTTAAATTTCCAGCACCTTAAAACACTTTCTTCTATGTTACTGTGATGTATAATCAGTGTAAAATCAATTTCAAACAAATATCAAATCTTTATACATTTTTCTCTTGTCCCGGTCGCACTCAGTCCTGGACGTGGTCTTGACTCAGGCATTTTGTGTTCGGCTCTTGGTCCTGCTTATAATTGTCTTGACTTGGATGCGAGTTGAGCTTCAAGGTGTAGGTTTTCACTGTACACAATGAATGGTATTCTGTTCTGCAGGGCATTCTTGTTAATCCTTGCATGCATAAACGTTAAGAGAAAGTGCTGTACTTTAGAACACAGGTGTCTGAACTGAGTTCCTGGCCGAGTTTAGCACTTGATCTCATTAAACACATCTGATCTCATTAAATACTTAAGCTCATCATTACTTCAGCAAGAACTTAATGGGCTGAATGCAAATGAAAGCACTTCCAATCCTGTGGTCCTCATTTGTGCATGCCTGCAGTGGCAGTGGGTCTGTAGGTCAGAGGCCTTCAAATCTGGACTGTGAACCCAGTATATGGTCCAGAATTTTGTAATCACTAATAGGTGAGATGCTAGGTGCGCAATCAGTTCAGTTAACTACCAGTGCTTACAAAATACAGGATCGAAAGGTGGGTTTGGGGTCCGGATTTGAAGACCTCTGCTATATGGATGCAAACTTATCAATGGTCTCTTGCCCAAAACTTTTCAAGATGACAACCAGTCAGAGTGGACGGATGTGTCTACCATGGTCAATGAAAACACGTGTTCTTGTCCAATTTGGTAGGGAGGAAGATATCAAGATGATTTAAAATACATTAATTTATTGATTTAACTTGAGCTGCATTATGCTAGAAATTGAGCGACTCTAGGTAAGCAGATTATCTGATTTACTAAAAAAAGAGTGAGTATGACGGATAATGTCATCTTGATGGGTAGGGCACATGCAGAGTCTGTTCACGGCACAAGCCTGCCCTACTTGCTCAAGTTTAAATCTAGCATCCTCAAAATTTCTCGCCCTACAGACCTGCACTTTCTTGAGGTCACCAAAGTGTAGAAACTGAGAAGGACTGCAGGGCTTCATTTGGGACTGGGCTGTAATCATGAGGCTTCAAGACCCTCTACATCTGAGGGCTGATGATTTTACTTACATGTAGTCTTACATGTAGCTAGTTTTCAAGGAGGCTGACCACTTTCTCTTCTTCCCATTAAACCCAATACATGACTGCAGAATGGTCGACAGTGCCTGTAAGCAAGTCTGCAAGAAATAGTAAAGCAGAATGAAAGTAAACAACTGAAAATATGAAATAAAAATCAATGAAAACTTATCAGTATATATTTTTCCAGGTTTCATGCGGAAGGATGCTAGCATTACTGCGACTAAGTGTAGATGTGAGCCAATCAATTCATTAAAGCAGTGAAGCAGTTCGCAAGTCATGAGTATTTTCGTTCTTGTGGACTCATGGAAATGTCATCAGTCACGGGACAAATACAGTTCCAATTTAAACCATCAAGGACACATCAGTGTGGTCATGTTTCCCAGAATGGATTTTGCGGAAAGTAGCATTAATGGCAGTAGAGGAACTATGACAACTAAGTTTTAAGTGACAGAAAACACTGGAGGCCACACGTTCTCTTTTCTTCAACACAGTCTCTGACTGAACTTCTCGTGTGTTCAAAATGATACATTGCAGAGTGGGCAGAGGAAAGTTGTGTATCGCCTGATTAGGGCATTAAAGTCTTGTAATAAGTGCTGACTGGATTAATGGACTTGGTCATGCATTTAGTATGGGGAGTGGAATCAGATTCAACTTTTCCCACCTTTATTTATGACTACTTTACCCTAAAGCAGAGCGTCTGCTACGAGTCAGTGACATGAGTGGCAGTGCTCCAGAAGTCACATTCGCAAACATGTAGCTGGATCAGCCACAAAATAAACTAAACTGCCTATTATTGGGTAGGTGCCCCTCATGCTGCCAAAACTCTGACCTGTCAAGACATGGACTCCACCAGACCTGGAGATTGGACATTCCATTGCATTTTTGGAAGTGGGCAATCTGACTGGTCTACAGTTATTCAGCCCTGTACACAGCAAGCATCGATACAGTGTGTGTTCTAACACCTTTCTGTCATAGCCAGCATGAACTTTTTCAGTAACTCGTGCTGCAGTAGCTCTTCTGTGGGACTGGACCAGATGGGTTAGCCTTCACTCCCATCTGGGTGACCAAGAACCTGTCACCGGTTCACCAGTCGACCAAGAACTTTTGATAGATCATAACTACTTGACACCAGGACCTCCCCCTCAAAAGACTTAAAGTTTTAGAGATGCTCTGACCTGGTTGTCTAGTCATCATAATTCAAAATAAAAGTCACTCCGATCCTTATCCTTGCTCATTTTTCCTGCTTCCGACACCTCACCTTCAACAACTGACTGTTCATTTGCTGACTAATTTGAAAGGGGTCATTGTAATGAGATAAATCAATATTATTGACTTCATCCATCGGTGGTTTTAATGTTGTGGCTGATCTGTGTATATGGTAATGAAAGATGTGGCATCCCTGACAGCCAGCAGGTGGTTACTTTACTTTACTCGCTCCGCTACATGAGAATTTACTCTAGGCTAATAAACAAACAGTGTTCGGGCATTTGTTAGAGGCTTACTGAAAGACTGGTTGGTATATACTATTGATTTCACACCTGGTATCTAGCTTTTTATGTAAGCTTGCATTGCGCACCACAGAAATAATGAAGTTGGGACTGAATTTCTGTACTTGATCTAGAATGTAACATGACTAAATCTGTGAACTGTGCAAGTTAAAAAAATAAAAAATTCTGCTGGTTAGCAACCTCACTTTTACCAAACAATTTTAGAGTATAGCCCTGAGGCATACACATGTATGTGTGAGAGAATGAAAGCTGCTGTGGTGTAATCAAAGCTGGTCAAACAGGTTTTTGAGAGAGAAGCATGAAAGAGCGAGACAGAGAAGGCAAGAGAAAGGGGGCAAGATGAGAGGAAGAGTGAGTTTCATTCTTTATCAGCAACCAAAATGATGCTCAGACAAGGCTGTTTGCTCCTCACTGCAATTTTGCTTTTATTGTTCTTGAGATGGCTACACACTTCGAGATGGTATCCCCCCCCTCGGCCAGGCGATGCCAAAAATGTGGAAGAACAAAAAAATATATATATAAATCCAACTGCCAGTCCATCTCTTAGGTTTACCTTCATCTGGCAGTTCATAAAGGTAAAACTCCATCCAACGTTAAAAAGGTCTAAGGTGACACTAATGTTTCAAACATTCCCCTTTCGTCGTCGCCATTGTCCATCGTCTCCACAGGCTTCCACTGTGTCTGTGAGTATCATCACTTTGCAATTCATTTCTGACGGCATGACAGCGATGGCATGTTCTGATTCCTAAAGACACGTCCATGAAAATAAATCTCTCCATTTCTCTGTTTAAAAACATACAAGTCTTTTTTTCCTCTACAGTGCATTATGATTTGCAACCAGGCACATCCTTGTTTTATTTTTTGGATTTTTGTTTTATGGTCTTTCTGAAGACGGTCGTCCCCCCCTCCACACACTCTTCCCCCAGTAAGAGGGCTACGCTCCAAGCACCTCTCCGTGGTCGGGGTGTGCTCAGCGAGTGGGCAAAGGGAGGGAATGGGCTTTTCCTTTTCTCCAGATGTTTCCTGTGACCCCATCACTCCAAACCCTGCGATACATCTCGGTGGCTCTTCCCACCCGTCCATCATTATAGGAGTTCCCTTTAGTTTCTCAAAAGCAGTCAAATTTGACCCCCTCTGCCGTCACCGCTCATAGTTTGCAAACAAAAGATTTGACCTGGAGTAAAGGAAGAACAATATCAAAGTAAAAAATAATTTAATAATTATAAAATTGACAGTTCAGTTCTTTAAACAAATCTGATTGCCTGATGTGTGCACCCATGTGTATGTCTACTCTATCCTTGTATCTCCAACCTATTTTACTTGATCTGAACGTGCCAACTGCTGTATACACTGTCAATTTCATGATGAACAGACCAGTAGAAATGGTCCAATATCTCGATCCCTTAATTACAAGATGAGAACACTGTCATTTTCCTGAAATATTACTTTTTTGGAAATGGGTTTTTGGCAAAAACACTGCAGTTATCAATAGTTCTCAAAACCACTGACTTTGTAAGTAGAAGTTTGGATGTTCAATCAAATGTCTTCCTCTAGACAGTAAACTTTACTGCACAATTTCATACAGAATTACTGAATTTAATCAGAAGGATTAAAAAAAAAAAAAAAAAAAAAAAAAAAAAAAAAAAAAAATGCGCAAATGTTATGGCATATATACCTTTTTACCAATATGCTAAACCCAATATGGAAATAGCAAAGGTTCATTAATGGTGGTGTAATAAAACACTCAATTCATGCACTGTTAGTCAACGAATGAGCTTTCCTGTCTTACCTGGTGTTGCAACTCCAGACAACTTAGCTATCGGTAAAGCCTGGTGAACTCTCTGACCGCCCAGCATACCTGCTTACACTCCTCCGCGCTGCAGACAGACCGAAGGGAGAGGGGACGAAACAGTGAATGGCCGAACTAGATTGTACTGTGAAGCGCATGCTTCTTACAAAACAGTTACAATGGATTTCCAAAGAAAGATATGATGGGCATTTTGGCACGGTAAGGTTGAGTTACAGTGCTTTGTCAAAGTATGTACAACATCGAGCACAATCTCTGCATGTATGCTGGGGCCAAATCCTCTCCATTACCCCAAGCTGAGACTTGCTTAGCTGCCTCGGGGAGTTCCGTGCTGCTCTGCTTGTTTGAGCCTGCCCTGGGTTAGCTCAGCTGAACAAGTAACCTTTGGAATTTCTCTACTCTCACAACATGCTTCTGGCTCGAGGGCCAGGTTGTAACAAATGAGACACGGTCATAAGCCCAAGGCCAAATGAGTGACGCACTTACTATAAAGTGAACCTTGTATGTTTAAAAAAAAATAAAAATAAAATAAAAATACATAAATAAAACAATTACTGCTTGTCATAACTCAACTATTCTATTTGAAAATAAGAATCAACATGTTATTAATCTAATGTGTAGCCTGCAAGTTCATCTGAGTGTATGTGAAGCCTCAGGGGAAGGCAGTGGGGCCTGAACTCACCTTGTGACCTGTTTGTGGAAGTCTGTAAGCTGCTTATGAGTGACAGTTACAGCCCCTCCGGACATCTCCTTCGGGAGTCCCTTCAGTGCAGCCTCTAGCCAGCGGCAAAATGTCTGCACAAGCAAGGACAAACATTTACAGACTATTAGGAAGCTATGAGAAATTTAAAACCACAGAATTTTCTACAGCCACTACTCAGTTCTTGCAATTATGCACAGCGACTGTGACTCTGCCCCAGAGCTTTAAGAAAAGAAAAAAAAAAGAAAAAAAAAAAAAAGAATATCGGTGCCCTCTAGTGGTATATACCATATTTGACTATGAAATAATAATACCATTTCAAAACAGTAAAAATGCTCCCATGTCAACATGTATACATGGGCTCTCTCACGCACGACGTACCGGCCGGTCAAAGACCATGATCTCCCAGAGCACTTCAGCTACATCAGGCAGTGTGTATGAAGGCAGGCAGAAGCAACAAGTGTGTATCAGCTGAGTGACCAGCTGCTGCCCGTGCTGCTCCATGGCTTGACCAATCAGACGCTTGCGTACCTCATAATCGTCCTCATGCTTTGGGGGGGTTGGGGTGGAGAGAGAGAGAGAGAGAGAGAGAGAGAGAGAGAGAGAGAGAGAGAGAGAGAGAGAGAGAGAGAGAGAGAGAGA
>JBBPCZ010000136.1:18724135-18747258 GCA_037974445.1 Brycinus macrolepidotus
TTGGTCCACTTTTTGGACCACTTCTGGAGGACTGAGTTCAGTTCCTTTAAAGAGGACTATATGTGAAAACACCCTTAGTATGCCTATATAAATTTCTCAATAAATTAACGTAAATTCCTGGATTCGGTACAGAGGATGAAAGTGTAGGCAAGTTAGTAAGTGATAACTGAGCCTGACCTGAAGATAACTGCCAGTCTGTCCAGCCATACTGTGGGATCCGATGATTTCCCGTTACTGGAGTCCTGAGCCAGCAGCTGAACCCACACATAGACAAACATTTATTCAAACAAAAACAATAGCACTGCAGGCACATAAAATCATTCAGCCAGAACACGACTGTAACAGTCACTCACTCAGATTTCATACTGGTATTAGCAGTTTATACATATATTGTACACTCACATTCACTGGAGAGATGGTTAGATATTTAATGATCTAGACGGTTTACACAGAATGTTTACGCTGAAATTTCCTGAGCGTTACCAAGTAAAAAGTACCATTTACCATTTCCTGAGTTAAAATATATCAGTTTCCCTACATCTGTAATGCTCTCTGTAATGCTATTTTCTCTACAATGCTAATCCAGGTGGATTTAGAGTTAATTCCCATACTGCATCATCTTTAGCATACACAACTAAAAAGTTCACAAAACACACACCTTCTTCAGGGCCATGACCTGCACAGAGCACAGATCACTCAGACACTCCGCTATCTTCTCCAGTGGAAGCCGAGCCAGCACCAGCGCCGTGCCTAAGAGTCAACGACACAATATGATCTGTGACATAAACTGAAAGTTTTAACGTAAAAGAGACATTACTGGTCTAAAAACAAGAAAATACAGTACCAGTTTTCTTGCGGTCAGCATATCCATAAAACCAAATTTGCTCCAGAAACACCATTTTGAATTCCTCAATAAATACAGTGGTGTGTCTGGTGACAGTGTTTTGCTCGTGCATTTCCATCATTCTACATGGTAGAACGCAGCTTTCTAGCAAGCTATCTGCTTAAGCTAATGTTAATTAATGGTTACAATAAGACTGTGACTGAAGGCAACTAGATATGATAAAACATTTATAGTACATGAACAACATCCATATGAATACAAGCATGGTACCTTTGAGCAGGCCGACTGCAGCTTCAGTGGACAGAGCAAAGGAGTCGAGCGCGCGAGCGATGTCCAGCAGGCCCTGGAAGTGTTGCGCCATGTGGTCCCTGCACACGGAGCAGATGTTGTGGATCGCCTTGGCCGCCACAGAGGCCAGAGGCTTCTCCTGCAGTCCTTTCATCAAGTAGTTCAGCACAGGATCTGAGAAATCACACAGACATTACAGACCACAACCCATCAAGCAATATTCATTATTCCATCTTGTTACCCTCAAATATTTGCTACATGTTCAAGCTACACTAGTACTATTACTGTACTACTTGTGGAGTGTTCGTCCTTGAGCAAAATTAAGTCCTCAACAGAGTGATGCCTGTCTCCAGTGCATCACTCAACAATGTAACAACACTGATGATAGATGATTAACTGATCTATTTTCTTTATGGCAGCAGAGATTTTGGCCACAAACAGAAATACTGAATTATATTTTTGGTACACAAATACATACCGACATCATGGACAAATGTAATAGTAAAAGGTAAGATCCAAGCCCTTTTTAAAACTAGAACAGCAATAGTAACCACATTACTGCTATATGACATTAGGAGATACTTCACTGTGCTGGGCTGAACTTTGGCAAATCAGTGCCTTTAATAGTTAAAGAGTGGCCAGAATAATTTTACTCTTGTTGGATTACATGAATATCTCAATTCATCAAAAACACCCAGCAACACTCATCTGAGCTGTGACTGGTTACCCTGTCAAAAACACTAACAGATGACGTTCTGCGCAAACCTACTCCAGATTTCTTACTGTTCATTTTAGGAAAGAGACAAAGATGCTAACTAGATTAAAGAGATGAATAAATGGATTCCTAGCCTTGGAATATCTGAAAATCTTATTCCACACGACAGATACTTTAATTCAAACCTCAATTCATGTTTCTCCACTATGCACTATTGCTCCCTGATGTACACAAACTAACCTCAGTTGTTTGCTTTAATACTAGCACGAGACCTCCAAGTGGTTATGAAACAGGTATGTTTGTTACTGCTGTAGCATAGGACAGGTACTGCTGTTTCATAGTCCACCGATTTCACTGGAACTGAATTGCTCACCCAAGAAGCGTGGATTGCGGTCGACAACCTCGCTCATCTCTCCCACCAGCTCGATGCTTGTGTAGCGCACGGCGATGTGGACAGTGTGAGGCAGAAGCACCACCTGCTCCAGCACTTCCGTCAGATTGGGGTTATTTTCACTACACACACACACACACACCAGAAAACACTTCAGAACTGTGTATTTTAATGCGAATGTCTCATAACATACAAAAAAAATTAATAGGTATGATTCAACATACTCCCCTATACTCAAAAGGACTAACACCTTAATGACTGCAGGCAAAAGAATTTTGACTAATTGTAATTAACTGGTTTGCATTTTGTTTTAAGAATGAGTCTGCTTTGAAAAGCTCACTTACGGATCTACACTCTTGGCAATTGCAGCCATGATAAAGAGCACAGCCTCTGTCACTTCCCAGGGTGGGTTTCCCTCTTTCAGAGTGGAGTACAGCTGGAGGAGAAAGACCGAAAAAAAAAATGAAAAACAGCAAAGCTGAATGTTTGTGTATTTACAACAGGAAGGTTATGGCTTTCTTTTATAATAAAAACCTGCGAGAAACACTCCATGGAGCCCACAAGGAAAATGACATCCTTAACAAGATCGGACACCCTCATCCTGAACTCTCCAAAGTCATCTGTGTCTTCTGGGATTCCTTCCTGTGATAATTTTAATACATATATGCAATTTAAGAGACCTTTACATCGTTCAAGCTCTTTAAAAATAAACACAAAAAACATGGGCCAACACAATCATAATTATTTAATGACGTACGAAAAAGGAGCCAGGTTACTAATGTAAAACTGTACACATGGTTCGGGATGGGTGTGGTTAGCATTTTACTGATACCGATACTGATACTTATCTACAGTCTTATTGATACTATTTTTTTTTGTTAGGAAGACAACTGAAATAACAAGCTAAATCATTTCTTATGTATGTAATCAGGGAGGAGAAACTGATACAAATGTGTAGTGGGGATGTACAGAGTGTCACTCCCTTCCCACTGATCCAGTCCGGCATCAATCATTTGAAGATGCTAGCTATGTTAAAATGCATTACTGTTGTATAAATCCTGACAGCACCATTTGCCCAGGTGCTTATCCATATTTTGGCATTGAACAGTCAGCAACCAGTGCCAATTTAGTACAGATTCTCAATACCCATTGTTATGCCTGATGATGATGATGATGGTGATGATTACTGTTCAAGAGTGCAATATGTAAAACATATGATTTTGCAAACTGAAATTATGTCTGTAACGTCCATTCCTAATCATACATCCTTTACATATCACGGTACTTTATATTGCTAGATCATACAGCTGAACCTGATTACAGACAGATCGACCAAGCGTGGCAGAAGAAAAGGAAAGGCAAAGAGTAATGGACATTTTATATGGGCACTGGTCTATACAGGAAGTGCTGCTCACATGGTCTGGGTCCAGCTGGCAGTGGCGGGCCAGGCTGTGTAGCAGTCTCTGGATGTATGGCCTGAAGACACTGTGCAGCGCTGGGTCATTCGTCTTATACAGGTGCTCCCCAAGACGATACCAGAAGTTAAAGGAGATTTCCACCACCTTATAAGAAAAAGAAATGCAAAGAAAGAACATTTAAAGTAGCTTAAGGCATGGCACAATTAATTATATTACTGCTACCAAGAACAGAATAATTTAATCAGCATTTGCACTCAAACACCAGAACATAAAACTAAGCACTTCACTGCCCTTATGTCGCCCTGACCAATAACCACAGACATTGTGCCATGTGGCTTCCAAGTATTCTGCAGTGTGTGCATTAGTGGACCTGGCGGTGTCGGTTCATGCATGTGTCCTCCATACTAATTATACACAAGAGCTGCTTGAGTTTATAGGTTCCCCAAGCGGAGAGAGTTCCGTTAAGGATTACTGCATTAACTGTTTGTCATTTTATTCAGTTTATATTTTTTGTATTTAGAATGAAAATGTGCAAATTAGTTGCATAAAAATACTGCGAGAGAATCATGATTTGAATTCTAAGCATGATTCCATTTTTTTCAAAATGTTTTTCAAAAATCATGCAGTCATAGCTCAGCAGAACCTGTTTTTATTTTCATCATGGCTGTTCAGTTGATTCATAGGAATCCGCAGAAGTAGAAGAGAACATGCCCACATGTAAATAGATACAGAGTCTATCTTGTACCTCAAGAGGAAATTGTTACACACCATCTGTACCATACATGATCATTGAAACACACAAAAACGACAGTTTAATTAAATACAGGCACATAAATGCCAGCCACAAAGCAGACAATATACGGCGAGATGGGAGTAGGGTGAACAAAGAGTGCAGTGAGTAACTGGGGTCTCTGAGTGTTTTAATATACTTTCAACATAGCCAAACAGGTTGAACAGCGCAGCAAAGTGGGCTAAAACAAAAGCAATAAAAGGTGCTTTTAACCTCCTAATGACAAAGTTTCATCCAACATCGCTTGTAGAAGTCCAGGGTATGCTGGCCAGACCTTATTTAATTATCCAAGTGTCATTTGCCTGTGAGCAAAATGTGCATGACAGGGCATACTAACCTCATACTGGGGGTGTCCTGCACAGATGAGCAAAAGCTCCAAGGTACGCAAGTCTCCCATGCCATGCCCAGGACTCCTCACTGTAATTTCCAGGAACGTCTCGCATAACTCCGTGAAGATCCGGCAGTAGTTTAATACTCTGAATCCATGTGAGAAAGAGTGTGAGAGAAATTAAATAAATGAAATATGCATCTAATTGAAGGGGGAAAAAAAGGAAACACAGGACAGCATGCATCGTTGGTTGTGAGAAAGGTATGAAGGAAGAAGAGAATATAAAAACACAATGCTTGATATCTTACTTGTCGAGATCCTCTCGGGCCACAGCCATGTGGTAAGCTGTTTCTAGCGTCAGTACTCCCTGAAAGAGCTGTACAGCGAGAGGCATGTGTGTGTCCACGTTCTCAATGGCGTAGAGGGTGGAACATACACAGTCGGACGCAGCCTCATGTAGGTTGGTTGAGGTCTCGTCTCTTTGCTGTCATTAGAGAAGCAGATATGACGAAAGCAGTTTTTAATACTATGCAGTAAAAAATAAAACACTGAATTCTGGTGTGAAAGCGTGTTTACAGTAATATCAAAAGGTAACGTTGCTGTCTCTCCAAACAGATTATAACTGCTGAGCCATAATCAGCTGAAACCTGTCCATGTACAGTACTGTGCAAAAGTCTTAGGCTCCTGTGCAAACTGTTTAAAGCCATTTATCTGAGCAGTAAGGGACTTTCTGCCAGCAAATACACAAGTTAACATTAGAATAAATGCTAACAAGAAAGCACTAAATATCAAAATCTTTTTGTTTGTAAAAAACACTGGATGTTTTGTGAACTAGTTAGAAGAACACAGGTTCAGTTCCAGATTTCACCTTGATGCCTCTGCCCTTTGCATGGATTTGTGAAACTCAATCAGCAGTGCCTGATTTAATCTAATGAAGTACTGATTGAGCTGAACCAGGTATTTGAGGTATTTGACGAGAACTAGAATGTAATACTGGGTTTCCACAAGGAGAGGTCTGGGAATGATTAAGCAAACACAGATATACATAAAATCTCTATTTACTGTATTAACATTATTTGTATACATTCTTATATTAGCTTTTAAAAACACACTGCTCAGCTAACAAGTTTTAAAAATTTTCTGAGGTGTCTAAGACCTTTGCACAGTACTGCACCTCTGACCATATCAAGAAGGCCATAGTTTAAAACCATCTGCCACCTGTGACAGAGATAAAAGGGATACTAGTACACATACACTACATATACTCCTCAGGGTCAGTCTGCCACACAAGTGAAACACAGCCAGAACAAATAAAAGACTGCAGTGACTAGAATATGATGCAGAACTCACCAATACTTGAAACAGCACCATCAGCAACTGATTACTCGCCATGAAGTTGCTATCCAGCACACCTAGGTTAAACCAGCTCCCCAGGCAACGGAAAACCTTAATTAGCATCTTCTCATCATTCCCCGATTTCTCCACACATGTCATCTGGTTGCGAAAAGAGAAAATGTTTAGACACAGGAAGGTGTCTAAATGTCGGTCAATTATCCCACTGCTGGTAAGAAGACAGCTATAATCATCAAAATAACCAGCAGAGGTAGTTAAACCCTGCCCTTAAACTGTTAGTTTAACTAAACCATTACTGTCTCATCACCTGGCCTCAAGGACTCTGGGTCATTTAGCAATATGCTTTGTAAAGACAAAGCAAAATTGAGTTATTGTGGTATAGCAATAAGCCTTGTGAAACTGCTCCTCTAAATGTGCAACAGTGGAGAATGAATAGAGAGAATCTGTTGGCCTTTGAAGCTCGCATGGCTGGTACGTACAGTTCAACTTTGGTGGTTGCTTTGCTGACCCCTGCTAATTGAACCATTCAGGAAAACGACTGGCTACTGTTTCATCATGATGCCTACTGGCCTTCAGCGTCTAAGAAACAATTATCCGTGCATCAAGGGAAACACAGCGCTGATCTTAATACTATCTGACATACTGATCTGACACACTAAGAACGATTCCCAATTCAAACTCAAAAAGAAACAGTCTGTGGAAGTTGTCAATATTTTAATACCTCTGTCTCAGACAGTTATATTTGTACTTATGCCTCTATGTGCAGACCATTAAAACCATTAAAAATGTATCAAAAAAGGCATCGCTGTCAAACACAAATTAGACGCACATGTAATGTTGCAATCCTCAAGTATGGTCATTTATCAAGTCTCTAAAAAGAACAGAAATGAAAAGGGGAAGATGGGAGGACCTAGCTACTGACCAGCCCACTTTGCGGTTGGTTCAATGCAGATTACAATGTGATACTGAAGTCCTACAATTGTAGAAGCAAAAGAGGTTACATAGTGTAAAAACGTCTTTTCTTGTTCGGTAAGGAGAGTTGGTCAATTTTTTGGAGGGTCAAACCAAATGTCCTCACAGACCAACTTTGGCCAGTCCTGGTTTAATGTACTGTAACTACTGTGGAGAGAGGGAGGGACAAACATTTGACTATTTACTTTTGTCAAATTATTTTTGACATTTAAAGTGCTGAAAGAATAAGGGGGTCACCAGTTTCAAATGTGTTTCTTTCAACAACAGTTCGGCAATGAGTCTTGTGAAATTACTCAACTGCAACTCACACCACAGACAGGAAGCAATATGAATAATCACTGGTCTAATCAAGTGCAGATAAAATCATACAACAGAGGTTTTTGAGGAGCTTTGAGCTGTAAGAAATAGCTTTTAATTTTTAACGTGTGGACATTCATAATTCCTCAAAACACTCCTAACTCCAAATTCGTGCAGTAATGGTAAATCAGTTAAAGGATATATCGGCTTCATTGAGAGAGACAGAACGGAGCTCACCAGTAGACCGATCACAGTGGTGGAATAATACGCCAGATCCTCTATGATCTCTGTCCGCCGGTTTGCGCCGATCCTCAGAGAACGGCTGTGCACTTCTTCCGGTAAGACTGTGAGGATCTCAATCAGGAAAGGCATTGAGGTCACATCGTTACTGTACCTGAAAGGAGGTGGGACGGAGGGGGGAAATAACAAGGGGGGGGTGATTGGGCTATTAGATAAATAAAGGATGAAAATTAGGAACCTCACATCACTCGTTAATAGACATATCTGACAGTTCAACTTTTCATTTGGAGCAATGTTGTGCGTGACTGCAAGGCACATAAATGAGACTCTACAAAGTGACCCATGACTTTTTAAGATTCAGACGTAAAGAAAACAAGAACAGACTAGGCTTGACTGCTTTTGCATGTAACTGCTTTAATCTGTCAAAACACTGACATGTCTGGAGTCACAGTTGGCAGGTTACTAGCACATACGGATTAAAAGAAAACTCTTACTTTTCTATGAGGGTATGCACACAGCCCTTCCACGAGGCCATCTGAAGAGCAAGGTCAGCAATTGCCAGAGCAAGCTGGAAGAGAAGGAAGAAGATTTAGAGGAATGGCTAAAGGCCCAAGAAATGACACTGTTCTGGCAAAGGAGCGATGCTGTCAGCCGAATCAGCTCCATCACACTTTACGCAACACAGCACATAAACCGAAATTGGTGCTTTCATTACTTAAACTGATAGGCACCTGAGCCAGCAGGGTTGTCCAATACATCGTCTGTTGACAATTATTGCTATACTGGCCTTCGCTATACTGATATCACAGAGAGTAATTTATATATATACTCTGAGCCATCGCATAACCGTTTACTTGGTGCTATATGCATGCTAACACATCTCAGATCATCTTTCTTCTCTTGTTCTGATGAACAAACATTCAGATGACCCAACAAATAAATAATTTGTCAAAATAATAAAAGCCAGTCTTTAATCACGTTTCATAAATTGCTCACAACTCATAAGACACACCATAACTGCAACATGTGGCCACTGAATGACTGGTTTCTTGTATTTATCATGAACCACCTGTAAACAGCAGAAGGTCGTTACCTGTGTGACGATGATGGGCGAGAGGTCTTTGAGGTTCTGAATGTGGGAGAGCAGCGAGTCTCGCAGGGCGATGTGCGTCTCCTGAGGAAGCTCGTAGAACGACGTCTGGATCTTCATCTTCATGGTCTGGGCTGCAAAGTAACAGGACTCCACGTCCTGTTTCAGCTGTAGGAGCTGGTCTGATATCTCCCACGCGTGCATCTGCATTAGTGATAGAAAGCACATCGAGTGAGGGATTAATTAAGCCTGACAGATCTGACAACTCAGTCTGAGGGTGGGTTAGAAGACTAGCAGTAGTACAAATACTTGCAGAAAATAAATACTTTCACTCATTCACTTGGGTTTCCTTCTTGTTGCGCCAAATTAGGGGTGTGACGCGTACAAGTAAGTACAACACTGCAGGGTATTAAGCTAATCCACAAAATTATATGCATGAAAAAAATCTTTCCCCTAAATGGAAAGAAAACAAATCCTAGAGGCATGTTTCCAGTTGCTATATCTGAATCCCCCGCTCCCCTCTAACATGGCAGCGTGGCCCTTTAAAGACACAGGTTAGACTTAGACCCATACAGGAGTACTGAGAGTTGAAGTTGATAATAATAGCCACAGCAGTATGCAGCCTTCCCTTTGCAAATGTGAAACCGTCTAGGTTGATCATTTGCATTTTAGAGAAAAAAGAAACCCAAAACAAAAGGGTGATTGTCACTTGCATGGAGTTAAACGAGGCACTGATGCCAACAGAGCAAGCACTAGTCACTGGAACTATATTACCATGCAAGTGGCCCGACAGATTACAAACAGAAGACAGAGGCAGCTCCTTCTGCTCCTTCAGCTCTTCCTTATTAAGCATTTAGTATCATCACCACAGCCTGGAGTCATGTTCAGCCCCTGAAACTACGGCCCCTATGAATGACTGAACCTTCAAACTGCCCTTAAAATGGTTACAGCATAGTTTATTTTTTTAACACTGATGAGTTTGTCATTCTGAGACATTAAGTACTCATGTGGTTCTGTATTTTGCACAACAGTCACTGCAGCTCAATACTGTAAACAAACTTGAGAAGCTACTAGAAGCTACTTGGGCTGTTTTCCCACTTGAGTTAACTCACAAATCTGCACGCTGAACCTGCACAGATCCCAGTACCCCTCAGTATGACTAACACAGACTGTTCAAACACACAACCTGGAGAATTAAAGAGAAATAGAGCTTATCAAAACGAGGAGGCGGAACCCGGCGTCTCCAACTCCTCTGAGTCCCAGTCTGAGGGCCTGTACAGACACCTCGGCGGGAAATATCTTCACACTCATATTTAATTATATTTTCATATTTCCAGAAGAGACTAGTCAGTTATGTTGCTTAAAACAAATCACTCTGAAAATATATTACACCGAGCCTGAACGGAGGTTTAGTCTCGTCTCTCCTTGCTTGGTTAGCACGGATGCTAACAAGCTAACAGGACCTGGAGCGTTAGCATAGCTAGCTAATGGCTTAGAGCTAAACGAGCCCTCCGGCGGTTCGGTGTGTTTATATTCCTCAACACACAGCCCAGACCCGGTTCTACTGTCTGTACCAGACCCACGTGTGGGGAAACAGTTTAAAAACAGTCTCTGTGTCTATTTCTGTGTCTGGGGCCACAGTAGCTCCGAGTCTTGCTGTGCTGTAGCCCCTGCCCGGCCCCGTCTTTGTACGGAGCCGGTTCTGAGCTCAGTGTCTGGAGTGAAAATGTGGAGAAGCAGGGAAAGGTTGTGTCCGCTTCACCCACCGATCTCTGCAGCTCCCCCAGCCACACCGAGGCCCGCTCCTTGCCGGCCGGGTCCGGGTCGTGGTAGAGCGCCTGCACGGCCTGGTAGACCAGAGCCAGGCTCGGCTTCCCTCCGTCCATCTCTGGGCTCCGGCTCCCTCCTGCTCGGTCCCTCCGCAGGCTCCGGCTGGACTCACACGATCAACACAGCGCTGCTCTCCCTCACGGCTGACGGCCACCAGGCTGATCTTCACTCGGCCCTCCTGCCCCGCGGTCCGACCGCCATCTCAAACACACACTCTCACATACACACCCTCACATACACACACACACCGAGCCCCACCAACCCGTCCGTGTGGAAACCAGAGAGGAACTCGAGTTCTCAGTCCCAGCCTGTCACAGAGTCTCTACCAGGAGAGACACGTGTTATTCACATTCATTCATGAGCTCCATATTATCCACAAAAATCCTCTTTCCAAAGGGGTAAATGAGTTACGAATACAAACTGCGGTCTATTTTGTGAATGAAGGAAAGGTATGAAGACACTCCTCCTGACTCTGGTTCAGGACCTCGCCCCAGTCCTCCTCTAGATGGAGACTTCATCCCCTGATCAGCTCCACCACGAGGAGAACCGGCCCAGCCTGTGTACAGTTCACTGATTTAGTTTAAATCATACTAAATACATAATCATTATGTTAACGAGGTTTTCATCTAGTGAGTTTGATCTACATGATGCAGTTATAATGTAATACATAAGTGCGTTCTGTAGATCATTATTCATTACGTTTTAAAGGAAAAAGTCAGGATTATCAAACTTACGGAGTTATGTTTCTTTTTTTAATTTACATTTTCTTGTTAGTTAATGGGAAATAAGTCTATTTCTTCAGAGTTCCTCTGATTTCTCTGAATTTTTAGTATAATTAAAGGATAAATGTGAAGCCATTGGCAGTATTTTGCACTTAAATCCCACTAGAGGCACTATTATCTTTAAACACTTAGAGATTAAGTTTTTAATGAGAAGAAAGAACAAAACATGTAATGATTCAGCTCATTTGGGACTATTTTACTGCTCCAGGTATGAATGTTGTGGGTAATGAAGTGTTTCAATCACATTCCTCCCTCAGGCCTTGAACCCAGTCCAACCGGAACAGGAACTATCAAACTATAAGTTAAATAAATGTTCAGTGCTAAGAATGATGGTGAACGTATTAGAATACTCATTCATAGCTGAACTGGTTTTTATACTAGTGGTTGTGGAAGACCATGCTGATCCCTAGTCCTCCCAGCTTCCTCCCAGTCATGTAAAGCCAGAGACTGCATCTTTTGGAACTTCTGCTAAAACAGTGTCACTGGATTGCTCAGCACACTTGAGGAGAACTGGAACTGCCAGTTTTTTATATCAGCTAACAGACGTGAGTGATTAGGGGGAGGGGGAGGGCCATCCTACCCACCCAGAGACAGCAAAACCTGTTGTGCCCTGTTGGACTCTCCCAACCACCAGTGGCTGTGGTATCACTATGGATCAGATAGACCGACGTGGCATTTAGATTGTTGCACCACTCTGCAAAACCAGAATATATTTCAAAGAAATGGGCATTTCACTCCTTAATTATGAAAACATCTCTCCCTATGGGGCAAATGTTAAAAGGGCATAAGTCCCAAACTAATATTTAGCATCACTTCAGAAGTGTTGCAGGTCAATAGCCCTCATTCCTGTTCCTGGTCCAACAGGGCACAACAGGTTTTGCTGTCTCTGGGTGGGTAGGATGGCCCTCCCCCTCCCCCTAATCACTCACGTCTGTTAGCTGATATAAAAAACTGGCAGTTCCAGTTCTCCTCAAGTGTGCTGAGCAATCCAGTGACACTGTTTTAGCAGAAGTTCCAAAAGATGCAGTCTCTGGCTTTACATGACTGGGAGGAAGCTGGGAGGACTAGGGATCAGCATGGTCTTCCACAACCACTAGTATAAAACCAGTTCAGCTATGAATGAGTATTCTAATACGTTCACCATCATTCTTAGCACTGAACATTTATTTAACTGATAGCTTCTGTTCTGGCATGGTCCAGTCGTCCTGTTTAAACTGAATTATGTTTCTGACAGTAGACCTGTAGTTATAACGTTTCAAATATGACAAATAAAAAATTACAAGAACAGGTAAAACTTAAAGCAGGGAGTGAAATGAAGCTTTTTTTCCAGTGGGCTGAGCTGGTCTTAGCCCTCAGGACAGCATTTAACTATAAACAAATGAATGTTTTGCCTGCCAGTCAGATTATATTCACAGCAGAGTTCAGCTTGCCAGCCAACTACCATTCAAATCCGCGGTAGTCACATTCTGCTCTGACTCCTTTCCAGTGGTGAGATAAAGTAATCTTGGTAGAACATTGTGTTGCAGTGTGGAACACAAACTAGAATCCTCTATAGGACAGTCCACAGCTTAGCTTTTGGTAAAATGTGAAGGTCAGGGGGCCTCGTGAACTAGGCTTGAGGGTTAGACATCTTAAAATATTTTAATCTTTAAAGCTAGATAACACAGTAGATAAAACAGCACATTTCACAGCAGAGAGAGAGAGAGAGAGAGAGAGAGAGAGAGAGAGAGAGAGAGAGAGAGAGAGAGATGTTATTTATGCATTATTGTTGCTCATCAAAGTTCATCTTCTAATGGTTGTGTCTTTTGTCAGTTTCTCTAAAACAGCTTTGTTAGCTTCTCTGCAGAGAAAACGAAATACTCAATCATTAAGTACTCTCACTAGTTACAGATTCAGCCCATGGCCTTCAGTGTAGATAACTTGCAAGTACTAATTAAGGGCACAGTTTGTGTTGTGACTGTGTTCACACAAGAAGTAACAAAAAGTAATGTTTCAGAGATGTTACAGCGCAGGCTAATTAGCATCCAAAGAAGAGGCTGAAAGGATGAGGCATATGCTTGTGTGATGGATAAATAACACCTTAGTCTAACTACTGCAGTGAGAAACAGGTGGTCTTTCCTTAAGAAAGCAAGGTGCTGCCTGATGATCCCTTCCATCTTCTGTTTTCTGTTTTCCTCTAAATGCCACTATTGTTGGCCCTTATAAAGTCCAAGAAGCTTGTACACTCATATAAGAACATCGTGCTTAAGAGAAACACAGCAGGCAAAGCTACATGACTTCTGTGTACAGTGAGAAGTGTATTTCAGGGTGTGGAGGCTCTGTATAGCGGGAGCATAAGATCAATAAAGCTTCACCTAATCGTTTTACTAAAATGAACCTACTGAAATTGTCCCTACAAACATGCTTTTAACCCCACCCAGCCGTCTTATTTGCAAAATAAACTTAAATTTCTTAAGTGTAAATAAGTACATCCTCTACAGAAGACACTCTTTAACAGATTTTCAATACACTCATTACTGTTTATTGCTGAATTTAACATACTCGGTGGAAAACGTGTGACGAATGCAAACGTTATGGCACATTCTATATTCTGAATACCATCACTGTGAGATATTTATAGATACACAACAGCTCTGGTTTCCCAAGGTCCCACCACACTGTCACCTTTTGATCCCACGTTTATGTGATGTTTGTACAGCTCTTAGTGTTCTCATTTCTAGCACCTTCACAGCTCACGGGAAAGGTTGCAGTGCTGTCCTGTTCTCAGTGTGCTAGCTGGAGTACTAAGGGTCTACCAACCAGCCTAGAAAAAAGGTCTAGGGGAAAGACGAGACATGGTGCTTTGATGAAAAACAGGATTCCAGAAATAAATAGAGACTGCAGCATTGTTTAATAAAGGGCCACCGGACTTTCTCCCCATTAAGGCTTAAGTCAAGTATTGGACCATATTTTCCTTTTAATGTGGTATATGTATCATCTTATAGTTTTCTTATTACAGTAGTTGACAATATATGACAATATTGTAAACTATGGTAAAAGGTTAAGCCACTGTTGCGCGACTGAAATTTTATATCAGGACACAATTAATAACCTTAAATGTTTGATGTGGAAGAGAAAGAAACAATTCTAGGCAGGTGGAAAACATGGAAAAGTGGCTCCCAAGACCTGGAAGCCCCCCCTGCATTGCACATTTTAGTGTTTTCCATGCTCCCAACATACCTGATCCGACTGATCAATTATCTAACAAGACATTCCAGGGCTGGAAGTGGGTATCAGAGAGCAGGAAAAACACTAAAACACACGAGGCAGGGGGGGCTCAGGAGCCGACATTGGGAACCACTTCTTTTTTTTATTAGATACACCCACTCTCATTGTCAAGTATATCAGAACAGTGATGGAGGATGGAGGATGATCAACAAACCGCGCAGTATCTGATAAACTATTTCCTATAACTTTACATACATTATACCGGTAAGTGTATACCTATATGACAAGCAGAGCTGATAAAATGGACAATGAGTGTAAAGGTATGTGTAAGGCGCCTAAAAAAAGGGTCTTGTCAAGGCAGATGACAATGTAATAAAAGCAATCAAACCATTATTCTGGGTACTCACTGATGTTTTACTGAGGATTTTTCTGATGTCATGTGAAATGTTTTGGTGCTCATACAGAGGGTAAAAAACAAATGGCAATAAACCACAATACAATATAACAGTTATAGATCCTCCCAAATCAAAATCCATAATGGAATGAATTGAAACGGTACAGTAGGAAACTCATGGGATGCAAGCATAACCAGGGCCTAAATGAACCAAAAAAAAAAAAAAAAAAAAAAGCAGCAAGGGATTCTGCCACAAGTCCCTGTGGCTCCTTTAACCACATGAACTTAAGTCAGGAACCGGTGAAGCTGGAAGGTGATGTAGGTTGCACAGTAGCCCTGAGTTCATCTGAGCAAATGATCTTTGGAGTCAAATCAAAGCTACCATAAAAGTGAACCAGTTGCTAATCCACAAACCAGCCTTGGAGTATACTTCCCCCAGTGTGACGGTAACAGAATGGTTCAAGAGGGGCTGTATTCAAGTCTCAGTTCTTTTCCAACCGGGATAAAAGTGGTGGGTGAGACGCATGAAAGGCACAAATTGTGATAGGGAGAATGTA
Source organism: Brycinus macrolepidotus (assembly GCA_037974445.1). Taxonomy (NCBI): domain Eukaryota; kingdom Metazoa; phylum Chordata; class Actinopteri; order Characiformes; family Alestidae; genus Brycinus; species Brycinus macrolepidotus. The sequence goes on from JBBPCZ010000136.1 coordinate 18,739,632, forward strand.
TCAGAATAACACAGAAACCATCAAATGACATATGAGAGGTTGTGCCTCTATACAGTACAAATGAATACATAATCTTAAATTCAAAACCACTCTTTTTGTAAAATGAATATACAGGTGTTGTAGTTAATACAATTAAATCATTGAAATTGCAGGCCAAGAATGAAGCAAACATTCCTATTAGCAAAACACAACCAGTACAAAACAAACGTCTTAAAAAAGAAATGTGTGTCCAACAAACAAAAACACATCTGTTACTCTCTGCTAATCTGATGCTGTAGTGTTAAAAAATGATGCCATGTGAAATAAATTATATTATCAGCTCAAGTTAAAAAGTTCTTAGCTAATAAACTACAAAAACATTTTAAAACTCATCGTGCCGTACTAACGCTTCACCAAAGTCAGTTGCTTGACTTCCCACAAACAAGTCATACTTGTTGAGTATTTCCTCTTTGGTCAATTTGCCATCCTGAAAGAAAAAGTACACGGCATTTAGTTAAAATGAATAGTTAACAAAAGCTGGCAGATGCAAAAAAAGATAGGTTGGCTAGGTTAAATAGCTAACTGCAAATGAAATGTTTTAACACAAACTTATGATGAGGGCTTGTAACAGTTCATGGTTACGGTTTTGGAGTTGACCTTCCATCAGTGGTTCAGCAATGTAAGTTTATGTTTGCGTATCTGAACATACCTTGTTAGAATCAGACTCGTAGACCAGGTGTTTGGCTTCAGCTTCTGCATGGTCATAGTCAGCAGGTAGGATCCAGTCCATTGTCTCCTCCTTGTCCATCTTCCCATCCTTGTTCTTGTCCCTGAATTCAGAGAACTGCTCACGCTCTGTAGCTACCCACTCTGGTTCATCCATCTCATCTTCATGGTTGTACATATCACCTAACATTCAAAAACATGCACAGACAGTTGTGAATTGAACAGTTCAAACATTTTAAGCTTCCTTGCTTTCGCCATCCAACTGTAACAATGCTTGCAATACAACTCCCCATGGATGACCTGGCTTTATATAGCTTAGTCAAATGCAAGGGAACAGTTAATCAATATCATAATTTCACATAGTAATAAAATAGCCTGAAACAAATAAATAAATAAACGAACGAATGAATGAATGGCTGTTTTATTTCTGTGTGGAATAATATATATATATGTTTCCCACCTGAGGAACTAAAGAATCATTAAGGATGGTTGAGAAAAATCTCCCCAACTTTTCCAGGGCTGTTTTTTTTTTATGGCAAATAATGCCATGTTTTGCATTTCTCGTAGACAGCAAATGTGATCTTACGAACTTGAGGTCCAGCATGTGTTGACTATAGACAAGGACTGCAGGACCAAGGATCTACCAGTGTTAAGATGTCCCAATCCAATTCATGTGTCAAAATGTGTTGAAGGCTACACTACAGGAAAAAGTTTGCAACTAAATCAGGATGTGAACCACTGGTTTAAGGAAGTCAGGGACTGGTTCAAGGAAGTTAAGGACCTTATAGATGAGTATAGAGATAATTTTATTGTAATCTGTAGTTTGAAAAAGCCAACAGTGTGGAAACAACCTTACTCATTACTCACCAATATACTCTTCCAGGTCAATAAAACCATCCCCATTCTTATCGATGTCCTCCATAGTTTCCTAATAAAAACAAAGATGAGCAACACAACGGTTTAAGTGACATTAAGAATCAGAAGCCAGGTAATGATATTGAAAACGGCAGGCTAAACAATGACAACTAACTTGACTGAAGACACATGAGGTAAACAATGTATTCAAAAATTACGAGAGACCTACCAGCACCACAATCTCTTTCATGTGTTCGTACTCCTCTGGGTGAAGGAAGGCAGTGAACTCCTCTTTATCTGCAATATTGTCACTATTTCTGTCTGCCATCTTGAAGCGTCGCTCATCTCTGGCCATCATCTGCTTGTAGTTGTAGCCATCGTCTGGCTCGGGGTCATCTGTACGGGCAGAGAATTGACATCCACTAAAACAGCACTTACAGCTCAACACTATTAAAGATGTGGAACTGTAGAATATAAAGCTAGGGAGTTATTAGCCACAATGCGAAGCAGAGACTGGAATGTATTCATTAAATCGCAAACAAATTATAAAATACACAAAAAAATATTTTGTCATTAATAAAGATTGCGACTAACAGTTCTTCCGCCAAGAAGCATAGTTTGTTTAGAGTATGTTATTGTTGCCAAGAAACCATGGACTGGTGAAAGAGGACAAGAAGCGCTGTGCTAAAGCACAAACAAACGGCCAACAAAGATGTAGCGACGAGTTTCTGGAATGTGACATACAACACAACCTTTCACGTTTTCACCAGTGAAAAACACTGGACTTAGTAGTGAATGTGGGGGGAAAAAACGTATACCTGATACACATCTATGACATTTATGTGCTTTTAAATAGACTACAGAAAAAGAAGGATAAGTATTTTTGGACCTCCATGCTTTTTTTTTTTCTAGTGACATATTCTTTACTTTCTTATATTAGTTTTACAGTAATTCATACAGTCGTTATCTATTAATAAGAATGTAAAATGATTCTTTATTCTCGAACTTACCGAGGTATGTGCCATATGTGACATTCTTGTACTCATCCCAAGAGATCTTGCCATCATTGTTCATGTCAAAATCTTTCCACTGTCTGTCCACATTGTCATAGATGTACTTCTTCTGTGCTTTTTTAATCCATGCCGTAAGCTCTGCCTCTGTGACGAAGCTGTCCTGATCAGCATCTATCTTGTCCACAATTTTCCTAAAGAGCAAAGACAAATAAACATTTTGTGTGAAGGAGTGTTTGCTATCCTGCCTACACAGCATTTCACTCAGACCATCTCTGAACCAAAGTCCAACATTTCAATCATTCCCAATAACACTCACGCGAGTCTGTCCTTGCTCTCCTCTGGGGTTAGGTCATCAAAGGATTTGGCCACCTCCTCTCCTAAGAAAGCGTCATGGTCATAGTCAAAGTTTTCACCATCATTGTGCTCCTTGCTGCTCAGTTTTTCGTCGTGGTGCACGCGGTCCTTCTTCTCTGTAGGCTTGCTGGTGGCGTAGACCACGCACAGAGCAAAGCACATCAGCAGAGGTCTGACTTCCATTTTGATCACTGCAGCAAACATCACGAACAGCAACACACAAACAGTTTTAAGATCAAACAGGACAGTGACTAAACCATGTAGGTGCATCCCATAAAAATGATTAGCTTTTCTTATTCTGTTAAAGCATATGCTGTTTGGATCTTTTTGGACACATGGATCTAAATGTGAATCTTACAGAGCATCAGCTTTAACTTGTAAAAGTAAATCTTTATCTCTTTTTACAGGAAAACAGCCCAGCTGATGGCAGGGGACTGTGGAAACCGAAACCTGGAAAAAAGCTGGGTATAAAGTACAGGTGAAATAGCTAACTTTACCTTTTCCCCATATTTAGGCATGAGGAAAAGTCAATAAGGGGGAAACCAGCATGACTCTTCAATTTTACAGCTAAACTTTACATTAAAGACACTTTCTAACAGGTTACCGTGATACAAAAAAACCCACAATGCCCATTCTGCCCTTGATACAGAGTAGCACTTCTGGGCAATTGGTGGACTAGTGGTTAGGGAGTTGCCCTGCGATCAGAAGGTCGTGGGTTCGAATCCCAGGACTGCTAGTGGCACCACTGAGGTACCCTTGAGCAAGATTCCGTCCCCACACACTGCTCCCCGGGCGCTGTGTTCCTGGCTGTCCGCTGCTTCACTTGGTGAATGAGTTAAACACAGAGGAAGAATTTTACACTGTTCACACTGTGTGCTGTGGTGTGTTCACGTATGACAAAAATGGACACTTTACACACTTTCCAGCTTTCACTACACTTTTAAATAACAGCAGAAACGTAAGTTTAGTATAAGTCTAAACTTAACTTTAAGAGTAAACCTAAGCCTAAATGTCAAACGTGATGTACCAGGACACACAGGAAAAAAATAGGTTTCAAACTAAAAGGAATACTGAACTAAAGTCCTCTATAAAGAGGCTAACTGTTTATTAGCTAGTGAGCTAATTCAGCGGCTAGCAGACCGTTACTTGCCCAGTATTTCAACAAAGGAGGGGCCAGTTAAATTGTTCAAGCAACCAACATCTTTTTTCCATCACACATTTATCAAAAAAGAAAACAACAGAGTAAACAGGCGTAGACAGGTTTACTTACGAACTGATAAAGCCTGAATCGTCCCGGACCGCCGGACACTGATCACACACCCCTGAGTGTCCTGACCAGGAGCAGACGCAGCGTCCAATCAGAGCGCAGAGAGTGTAGAGCTGCACGCTCATTGGTCCACGTCGGATGACGGACACCAAGATGCAACGGGCTCGCAGTACTCACTGACATAGACATATATGCTCACTGAGACGGAGGCTCCTCCTACTAATTTTTGATTGGTTAATATGTTTCCAACAGCCAATTGTCGGCTGGCCCTGTGCACGCTGCTCCCGGAATCTCTCATTGGCTGCGACCTGCCACGTCCCCAAATTTGAGATGGAGACAGATATGAGTATCTGTGGATCCCAGAGAAAGACGTTGTCGTTGTTCTGGCAGGTTTCTCTTAAACAGACTTTACAGAAAAAAATGATTTTGCTTTTTTGACGTTTAGTCGTATTTTACAGTGTAGTCGCGAATATAATGACAGATTCTCTCTCGGGTACAAATACACTATATGGACAAAAGTATTGGGACACCTCTTAAATGATGGAATTCAGGTGGCCCCTTACTTCCAGTGAAGGGCAGTCTTAATGCCTCAGCATACCAAGACATTTTGGACAACGCCATGCTTCTAACTTGTGGACAGAGTTTGGGGAAGAACTTTTTCTTTTCAAGCATGACTGTGTCCCAGTGCTCAAAGCAAGGTCCATAAAGTCAAGGTTGGATGAGTTCGGTGTGGAGGAGCTTAACTGGCCCGCACAGAGCCCTGACCTCAATTCAGGGCTCAACAACAACCTGCAAGCCATGAGTACTACATCAACAGCAGCTATAGCAGTGAAGCAGGATCCCACGTTTAGCAAGCAGGAGGCTGCAGACAGTTTGCTTTACATCTGTGTAAAGGCCGCTACCTTTTCGTTGTCAAGTCAAGTAGGTTTATTGTCATTTCAGCCATACACAGTACACAGTGAAATGAAACAACGTTCCTCCATAACCACGGTGCAAAACAGGAGCGAAAACAGAAACAAGACTGCATAAGTGAAGACAGCACAAAGTGCACAGTGTAAAGAGCGCAGGGGAGAGTGCAAGAAAACACGAGCAACAAAACAACAAGACAAGACAATATTTAGCATAGTTGACACTTGAATGAACACAATATCATGACAGATGCTGTATTCTAGCAGTGGAGTCATTAGGTGTGCAAAAATGCAAAACAGCAAGAACAGCAATGAATAATTTTGCAAAAGCAGCAAGACAGAGAATGTGCAGTATATAATAAATACAGGGGTCTTTACAGAGGCAGCTGGGGTGTAAGTTGTTTAAGGCAAAGCAGTTTATTGTGTATATGAATTTGATGTTGATGTTCACGCTGGGTAGTTTGCTAGAGTTGGATGTAGTCTAGTTTATTGTCCAGGGGGCAAACATTGGCTAGTATGATGGTCAAGATAGCTGGCTGGTTAGCATTAACTTTTAGCCTAGCATGGACCCCCGCCTGATTGCTGTGCTTCTGCTTCCTCGCGCAACGCTTGCGATGTCCCCTCTTCTGGCCAGTATCAGGGGACTGAGGGCCTAGTCCCTGTAGCAAGCCGCGGTCGCTGAGCTTTTCCAGTAGTCCATCCTTGAGGTAAGGTTCTTGTTTATTAAATTGAAGCAGGATCTACTGGCTGTAAACATGTGTACAAGCTGCTCTGATACACAAGAAGGTTTGGTGTGAAATTTGACTGAAAACTACACTTGTCCATGAAAATGTTGGAACAAGACTTAGCATGCCACAATCTTGGAATTTTTCTGTTGCCCTGTCTTTGATCTCCTGATTTCTTGGCTAACTTGATTATGATTCCTTCGTAGCAGTGCAAAATCTCTATGTGGGTTTTTTTTTTTTTTACTTCAGCCTAGTGTTTGCCAAATGACTAAATCTTACGACATCCTGAAGCGGAATTAGTTGTTGAGTAATCCATATTCTGAAGAAATGAAATGATTCAGAGCACACCCGACTAACCAGGAACCAATACTTTATTGCGGTAGTTGTCATATAAAGCCACTCTTAGTCTTTCTTAAATGATTCAGCTTAAAAGAATTAGTAAAAAAAAAAAAAAAAGGTTTAAATAATGCTGTTCAACCATATATGGCAAAGAACACATTACGGCCTCTTGACCATTACGAACTTTTAACAACTGGACGTTAAGAGTTAGACCAACATCTGCACCATGTTTTTATGGGCATCAGTCCCAGTGTCAAGATCACAGGCCCCTAACTACTTCAACAGATTAGAACATGTAAGTAAATCTCAATGTGCTGATTACATGTAAAGCCATGCACATTTTAGAGCTTGTACTTCTTTACACTTAGAAATGCACTTCACACATAAAAACATGTTTTGAAATGAACAAAATATCTTGAAGCTGTAGTTAATCGTTTTTACACAAGTCAACAACTTATGAGCATTATCTTTAGCAAAGTTTACAGTTTCAGAAGCCAAGTAAACAGTCACAATTTGTTACAAGTTAAACAAAACACTGGCTCTAGAGTGCGTATAAAACTCAGTAACAACAAATTGATTTTTTGCCTTTTTTTTCAAGTAGGTAAGGAGCTGTTTGGTAAGTAGGTAGCCTTGTGGTGGTCGTCATCCTCCGACAGGTTAAGTTCATGGCTGGGATAAGACCCTTAGGAGTGAGCGCCACTGTTCAGGTCAGCGTACTCTCGGCCGGGGGGGCTCCAGGCCTCCGAGCGGAGGAACAGGTCGATGGAAATCACAGCCTTCATCTCAGTCCGATGTGTTTTTTCGCCGTGTTCCTGCGCAGAATAGCGGGGGCTTCTTTCACCGTCCACTCGTCCTCCGTGAGGCGAGACGGGACGTACATGAGACCACCGACCGAGTCCACCAGGCCGTAGAGAGCGAAGAGGACACAGAGGGCTGAGCTCACCAAGTACAACTTCAGCAGGCTCACAGCAGGCATGCTCCCAACTAGGAGACCAGAAAACCAGAAACACCGTTTTCACTTTGAGAGGACTGACGCTAAAGCCTTTTTCAGACTTATAACGAGTAAAAAACGACACTTACCGATAAAAGTGTCTCTGTGAGAGGTCTGGCCGCTGTTTTCAGAGCTTTCTCGAAGCTGTCTCCTCTCTCTCGTGGTGCTAGACTGACTGGCTGGCTGCTTTCACTTTCACAGCCGACCCGACCACGACTGGGAAATTCCACCGACTGGAGAAAGTCATCAAGACAAACAAAAGACCTTGTTTTTAAGCGTTCAGCTTCAAGAGAAATCTGAATTCCTCAAAATAACAAGATCAGACCAAAAACACGTCAGAGCTGCTCCTTAAAGCGAGAGAAACGGAGGAACCTGGAGAGAAAAACTGTGTCTTCTAGAGAGAGAGAGAGAGAGAGAGAGAGAGAGAGAGAGAGAGAGAGAGAGAGAGAGAGAGAGAGAGAGAGAGAGAG
>JBBPCZ010000136.1:18749246-18760791 GCA_037974445.1 Brycinus macrolepidotus
AGAGAGAGAGAGAGAGAGAGAGAGAGAGAGAGAGAGAGAGAGAGAGAGAGAGAGAGAGAGAGAGAGAGAGAGAAGACTCCTCCACTGCTGACTACAGCAACACGACATTTCTCCGTCGGGAGTCAACAGGGCAGCTGGAGTCCTAGTGGTTAGGGCGTTCGCCCTGTGATCAGAAAGTCCTGGGTTCGAATCCCAAAACTGCTGAGGTGCACCTCTGAGGTGCAGGGTACCGTCCCCACACACTGCTCCCCGGCCGCTGCGTCCCAGGCTGCCCGCTGCTTCACTTGGTGAATGGGTTAAATGCAGAGGAAGAATTTCGTGGTGTTTTCACGTATAACAGAATGGTCACTTTAATAACACAAAGCTGGTTTCTTCTAAAACTCTCTCTTCTATCCCTCCTTTTAATAATAACCTTGTTTTTCTTTAAAACTTTGAGGGCCGTTTCACGCTAAAGTGAGGATGCTGCGGACAATAGTGCTGCTCACACGCACACGCCACTCATCAATAACAGCTTGAATTGGGATTAATATATGCAACTGCTCGAAATAGGTTTACACTCCTCAATGATTAAAAGCATATTTAACAGTCTAAACCTACTGTCTTTCCCATCTTAGCAAAATACATCAATACTTACCGTCTCAAATGTGCGTTTATTGTCCAATAGTGCAAATATTAGCGTCAGCAGGGAAGTTACTGGTAAAAGGAGGTCCTTAAGGATCGCTGAAATAAATGACGCGACCACTAGATGGAGATGCTTGCTGTGCAGTGGCGCCCTGTGCTGATTCTGAAATCGCCACCATTCAGGGCATTATGTGCACTTTATTTAGGTTTCAGCAAAAATAAAGCACCCCTTTCATGAAATTTTACAGCTTGAAGCATTTTTTACATTTTGCCAGTTTTTTGAGCAGTTCGCCGAGCTGTTATGTAATTAAACATCTATCTACAACTGGAACAATATACACTATTTTTGTTAGTTTAATTATTGTATTGTGGATATAAACATTTGAAGTGAAATCAGTATTTCAAATGGCACATTACAGAACACATCATTTCCAAGCAGATAAACGTGTCTCCTACAAGGTGTATCATGTTTTCCATGTGTAACATCTTGGGACACTCAGTTTGAATATACTCAAAGTAGACAAATAAAGGGTCACAGAAAAGCAAGAGCAACAAGTAAAATCTGGAAATATAGCTAGATCACTCAGTGTAAAAAATAAAAAAGTACATGGTGTTGCAGGGCTCTTTATCATCAATGTCTGTAATCATGGAAGGTGGTTCATGCTAAAACCTGAGAGGACAGTGGCACCCATCATGACACATCATGCTCTTAACTCTTTGCCAGCGAAGCATTGCCATTAGTTTATGTAATAAGGTGGCATCAGTCGATTTTCTTTCTCAAGCCATACTTGTTTTTCATTTTCTTTAGTTCTTCTCTGGCATCTCCTTGAGACAAGAACCCAAACTTCGAGTTGCCTAACTTGTCATTTCTTGATACACTTGACTTATAGATATATTAATACTTTTTAAACCCTCAACATCCATACACCAAACCCTCTTAGGCCTGTTATTCAGCAGCTATATGGAAATCGATACAAGATTGTTACCAGAGTGATGACAGAGGGCTTAATATGAGTAATAACATTGTCAAATATGTCTCATAACAACTAGAAAGTTTTAGTTTCTTTTTCATCTATTTCTGTGAACAGAACAAAAAAAGTACGCACATAAAGCATCTTCCCTTTCTGGTTCATTGAGTGTGCTTGTAGTTACTTGCAGAATTTGGTGATAAAGTCACCTGATGAAGTGCACTTACACACCGCTGTGGGGGCAGACAGTAATCCTTGTGCAGTCTCTCTCTCTCTCTCTCTCTCTCTCTTTCCCTCCCCCCTTCCTCTCTCTCTCTCCCCACCCCCTCCTTCTCTCTCTGTCTCTCTCTCTCTCTTTCTCTCAATAGGTGAGGACCTCCATGTCATATGCCTTCATCTGTCACACTCCATTTAGAGAGAACCACTTTCCACATGAGACTCATTATCTTTACCGCAACCGCACAAGGAATGAAGCGTAGAAGAATAAAGCTCACCAGCCATGAATCAAACTCTTTTTTGTTTTCCCCTAAACACAGTTTCATGGTCCCAAGTGCCTGGAACTTGCAGTCGCTCCGCCTGCTCTTTTTAACCCTGATCCAGCAGCAGAGCAGCAGTGGCCTCTCTAAACGACTAAGAGGATTTTCCATGGCCGGGGTGCTTAAGACTCTTCAGGGTTCTGTCACTTGCAGATGAGCTTATTCACAAGAAAGAGGGCAGAAGGAAGGGGCTATTCTAGTACGATATCTATTAGTGAATATCCTGCTGTAAGGTTAAACTGCTGCTGTATTTTGCGACCTCAAGCTTTGTACCAGTTGGGGCAGTTCAGATTTGAAACTAGACCACTGACAGCCAACGCCAAGTATTCTGTGCTGAAAATAGCCTCTGTGTTGTTGTGTAATTCTTCTCTACCCATCCACAAACCCCTAGGCGCGCACACACACACACACTCACACACACACACACATACACAATTAGAGGATAGAGTGACTGTATTTAAATGCCCTTTCTAGGTTCACTCCACTTTACATTAATTCTCCAATCCTCTTTGTGAGAGTGACGTGTGCTCCTGACATAACCATGGCTGAGCCAGAGGAAGGGAGAGAGAGTGAACAAGAGAAAGAGAGAGAGTGAGAGAGAGCCCGCAAGTGAGCACTCAGCAGGATAAAAACACTCAGTCTCCTCCTTTTTCTTACTCTGTGTCCTACCCTGCAGCTCCCTCAGGCACTTTTGCTTTCTCTCTTCCCTGTCCCACTTATAACACCCGACGCTCACTCCCACAGCAGCCAGAGGCTCGCGGAGGTGGAACTGTCTCCACAGCGACTCCCTCGTCTCCGTGTGAACAGGTGCGCAGAGCAGGGATCCTAGGAGCTGCTTGCGGGTGCTCAGTCAGACTGGCCTGCCTCATTCAACACACAAGAGAAATGGGTCATGAATAACTGCTGTGCTGCTCTGGATTCAAAGGCAGCGATCCACGTCTGGTCTGACGCTTATCAGCACTGGCTCAGCTGTGAGTTTTGTGTTTGTTTGTTTTATTTTTTTTTTGTCCCCAGCCCCAGTCTGAATTTTGTGTCCACTGCTGGGTTGATTTGAATAAGATTCAGAGAGCTTGGTGGCATTTGCATTTGCCCTGATCTGAGTCCATCCCGGCAGACTCAGGCAGGCTGGTGGTGAAGAGACAGTGCATTTCAGAGAAGGCTGTTCTCCAGAGTGTCTCCCAGAAGTATGACTGATGTGGACAATGTTCCGATAGTTTCGGATGGAGACCTCAAGCAGGACCGTCACAAGATGGTGGACAATGCAGAGCATGTTTTGGACCACCACTTTTTTTATGGGTTTCCTCATGGAGGCTGGCATGGGCACCGACACGAGACTGCGGCCCAGCGGTATACAGCCACACGCATACAGGCCGGCTTTCCACCAAACAGGTGCGTCCAAGGATCACAGGCTCACATACATCCATACCAGTGGTTTTCCAAACTCTGGTCCTGGATAGCTGGTTAACAACCCCTTAGTCAACGGTAGTAGATGTATTAAAGCAACTTAAACACTAAAATGTACAGGGCAAAAGGGCGCCAGGACCAGAGTAAGAAAACATTGGTCTAAATATCACTTTATAAGAAACACCTACCCTTTCCATACAGTCGTTTGGCCATTTTATCAATTAAATCTATGTTTACACTTACCAACTGTAGCCCATCTGCTGGTGCACAGTTTATCAGTCCCTACCATCAATAGAAAGGAACCACCATTGGACCACCGCTGGCCAGATGTTGTTTGGGTGAAGGCCCATTCTTAACACCAGTAGTACTGACGTGTGTGTGTGCTTTGCAGTGGTACACATGTATCAGGAATCAACAACATTGCTGGGCTTCATTAACACCTCAGTGTGCTGTTTGAAAAGCAAAAATATCCAACCAACAGTGGTCCTGACGACTGACAAAGGGATGGCTTATGGAAAAAGATGAGTGTTAGTCTCTAATTTTACACAAAGTATATCATACAAGGTCAGGGTTTCTAATAAAGAGTCTAGTATGTGCATTTCCCTAAATATTACTGTACAAGCAACTAAGAGTCCCATATCTGTTCACCTAATTCTAATAAAAATAGGGGGATAAGTGATGAAAAAGCTGTAGGATTTGGGAAAAAAACATAAGCCCTTTCATTACTGAGGCCAATAGTTATCAAAATGATTAGAATAAGTATCTGAAAAGTTTACAAAATGAATAGTGTTCCCACAGTTTTTACTCCAAGATGCCAAATAAATATTCTACATTCAGGAGGTGTTGTGTAAATGAGGGCTGTTTAGTTGCTGCTTGATTTTGTTTAGCCTCTATTTTGGCCTGTGCAAGAGAGTCAACATGCAAAATCAACACATAATGCTAATTTTAGAGGACCATATTGGACTAAAAAACTTGGAGGCGTAATCTAAATAAGCTGCAGACTCCAGTTCTAACTGTTACTGTGATGACACTGCTATAAATGTTTTTTCTGAGAGTGTGATAACCCATGAGATTTACATTCCTGACTATGAGACCTCCCCCAGGCAAGAAAAAGTGAGTCTTACGACTAAACCATGAGACAGCTATGAATTCAACAGTTAAGTTTAGAAGCTCTTTCCTTCGTACCCTTCACATATCACATACAGTCTGCATAACTGATCCACAAGGTTGCCTGGCACCTTGTTTTTCCAGTTTATTTGGAGTGGCAGTGGCCTTCAAGAACTGTATCTTGTCCACTTTCAATGACATGTTGAGTCTCGGTAATCACCACTGATTCAAAACACTAGTGAAGGTGGTTGGTGCATTCAGAGACTGGCATCACAGCATAGAGGAGAAAAGAGTCATGTATAATTGAGTGGCTTCAAATCTGATGCTGGGACAACAGAGTTGGCCTTTAAGAAGCCTCTGAGCTATTTTCGGGTGAACAGATCATACGCGTCCCTGCTGACACATACTGAGACGGGAGCGCACAAAGCCTGGGCAGGCAAATTTCAAATGGGTCAGAATCAATACCTAAAATAGCCCCATGTGCAAGAGGAATCTCTGACCCATATATCTACTGACCCACATGTAGAGACACACCCACACCCACATGCATTGTGTCACCTTGCATAGATGAGGGTGCACTTTTGGAAAGAGTCAGCACTTTAACAACAGTTCTGGACTGCTACTGCTTTTTGGCTATTTTCAATTATTTTACCAGCAGCAAAATCCACCTGAACCACTCTGTCTGTAAATGGCCTTCTGTGAGAGCCTATCATGAAGTAAATAAGTGACATGTGACCTTGTCCCTGTAGACAATATTTCACTATCACAAAAGATGATGTAAAAAAATGTTTACACACACACACACACTTCTTTTGCAGTGTGTATTATCTGTTGTTGGCCAGGATATCGCCTAATCTCCTGGTCAAATGGTCACCACTCTCATACAGGACACAGAGATTTTAAAACCATTCAACAATTGCTTTTAATGAAGATAACGGAGTCATGGATTTGTAATCCAGCATTGCAATCCCAGAAAAATGCAAGGCAGCTAGGATGTTCTCTGTGGGTTTCTGCTTGAAACTCCACACAGTCAAAAGACATGCACGTTAGGTTGCACGTTAGGTTTCCTCCCACAGTCAAAAGACATGCACGTTAGGTTGCACGTTAGGTTTCCTCCCACAGTCAAAAGACATGCACGTTAGGTTGATTTGAGATACTAATTTACCCCCCTATGATGTGGCCCCCTGTGATGGACTGGGGACCTGTCAAAAGTGTTTCTCCACCTTTCGCCCTATGAGCGCTGGAATCGATTCCAGCACCCCCACAACAGGATAAGCAGCTCAGAAAATGAATGAGGTGTACAGTAAGTACCATGTATAAGAATTCTAACTTAATCTGTTTTGGATGGACAAATGGTTAAGAAGTACTAAGAGGACTAGCAACAGAGAAACTGGTAATCTGAAAAACACGTTTAATAGGTCAGCCAAAAACAGTTTTTGTGGTTTTTCCAATTATAGCTATTGTGGTGTGGTAGGCTGTATTTGTAGTTAGCCACAATGTATGCTTCTTACCAAAAATTCTGTTCAACTCAATGTACATTTTTTTGTGGAGTCTGATACTGACATTGTTTCCCTATTTGGGCAAACTGGCCTCTTTACATTCAAGGGACATATGCAAAGGTTTGAACACCCCTGGTCAAATTCCATGTCTTACTGATTTTCTGACCAAAATTAACCAAAAAAACCATTCTCTACAGGGAACAAGTTTAAACGATGCTACATATCACCTAACCAAATAAAATGGTTTCTAGGACACAGATTAGGGTTAGTCCCTTACTAAATGTCATGATTAATGGTGATTATCCATTGTGTGATTCTTCACTTTCCAGCAAACATCCAGTCCAAGACTACGGGTAAGCCTATTAGGCCAAGTGTATAATATTTAAAGTAGGACATTCACATTTTTAAAAAAAACAACTTGTTCACTTGAAATAACTAAAAAGTCTGAAGCTCAGTCCAGCAGATATTAAAGTGATTACACTGGTTTGTTCAGGTTAACAGCAGTCCTCTGCACCAACACAACTACAAGACAAAATGAGAAGAGTACCCCTAGGTATTCTTTACTCTGTACAAAACTGGACAAACTAGATTTGGTAGGTACAGTGAAGACCTGAGGCAGACCTAAAACTGCCATGTCAGAAGCCTTGAACTGATGATTAGCATGAAAGATTGTGATTTGACTAGCTTTGTGACATGGTTCCTTATCCTTGGGTATTGTTAATCGGTTACAGCTTCTGAGATGTGATGTGGTTCTCCATGTTAAGTGCCTATTGGCTTCTTACATCACACTCCCATGTCATGGAAAATTTGATTTTCTTTGCTTTTCTGAAATAAAGAAATATCACAACCATGAACTCATTTACCAGTGACTACCTGCTCAACCTGCAGCAAGTTACCAGAGCGGAAGATAGGGTAAACTTTTCCAAAGGATCCCGACATTTGAAAGAAGGCTTTTTGTTTATCCGCTTTTTGCTTTCGTCTGCACATTTTAGCCCAAAAACCTTTTGAATCTTGTGTGCTCCATTTGCCTCCCAGTTAGAGGGTCATCCAGTCAATGGCTATAGCAGTGATCTTAAAAGCACAGTAACAAAAATATACTATTTATTATAAAGGACTAAGAAAGGTTACAAAAAATTTATTGCGACTATCCTGGGACATAAAACCACAAAAGCACTGGACTTCATGGGGAAAACCAGTAGTCTTTGGGAAACAAATAAGAAGAAACTGTTGAATATGGCTATGCAGAGTGATATAACCATGCTCAAGTGTTATTTTAGTGAAACAGAAGTAAAATGGAAAAATGGAAGCAGAAGTAACACTGAAACTAACTTGTAGCAGTGTTCTTAATCCTGCTCTGGGTGACCCACATCACTGCACAGCCGGGCCCAGTGCCAGCATTCCTGATCCAGCTCATGAAAGGCTCCATAACCAGTTAAAAAGCTGGATCAGGTGTGCTGAGTCGACGAGTACTCAAAACCATGTAGTGCTGTGGGTCACCAGGAGCAGGATAACGAAACATTGTCCTCAGTACCAGAACATTCATCAGCTTAGGGTGTATTAGCATCGGGTGTTACTCCTTTCATTTTGGGATACCTTTGTTTTCAAAACAAATCAAATGCTACAGTGAGAGATACAGCAAAACAGGTGATGTAAGGAAGGAATTAGTATACACAGACACACACACACACACATATACGTGTGTGCGCGCCTAAGGATCGTCTTAAAAATAGAAAACAGAAACTGTACGTCTGGGGACACATGGGCATGTTTCTGAGCACTGTAGGCCTGCAAGTGGGGTAGGAAGTAGTTCTCTGTCTGGGAATTCAGTCAGAAACGATTGCAATGGAATGTGCAGTGAATATGGGGTCTAGGGCAGGTCGTGTGAGTGGTACTTGTGCAGACTGCTGGATAAATGTGTGTGAAGTCCTGGAGCTGAGGGAAGCGCGTGGCTCCGGCCGAGTCAGGGTTAACGCTCCGGCACCACGTGGACGCTCCTGCACTGCTAACACGCGGGCGGAGGATGTGACGCGATCCACCAGACCGCCTGCACACATAAAGCCCAACACTCCCGGTGTGGAGAGCAGCTAAGAACCACGAGAGCATCCAGCTAGGAACAAAGAACCAGCCCAGCACATTGCGACCGGGGTTACAGAAGTCTCAGCTCAGACAGACTGCTGTATTTATATGCAGAATTTCTCCATCCAGCTCTCAGCACACAGATCCAGTCCAGAGAAACAGTCCATCTTCACACAAGGTTTGAACTTCTGTCTTGATATACCGTATTACCGAGTTAAATGCGGTTTTTAGTGAGGTTTTTTTCCCCCTGCATCCAGTCACACTGAATTGTGAGCTGAACTGTAGTGAAAAGTAATTTTTTCGGAAATAGTGAAGGAGATCTGAACCACTCCGACAGGAGTTAGCTCCTCACTCGAGTTTGCAGTTCCACCTTAACTGCTGCAGTCTCGTGATGGCGTCTACACTAGCAGAGGGGAGAAACTGCTGCAGGTTTTTAAGGTGGAACAGGAAAGTGGAAAAGGAAGAGACTCCAGGCGTGTGCTGGTTTGTGTTCGTCATGATTTACTCAATTTCAGACGATAGCAGTTAATGCACAGAGTGTGAAAGAGTCCAGCTTAGTCTGGAATCGAGCGGAACAGTCAGGCTTGAGAGATCCTTTTCAGCTCCTTCTCAGAGGCTCTTGTCTTCAGGTTGAAGCTCAGGGTTGAGAAAAACAGCGTATGGTCTTCGGAGATGCTGTAACGGTTCAGAGCTTCGTGTTTCAGAACCACGACTTGCAGGACCGTTTAAATTCACCAGAGCACAACCCAGAGGCTGATGCTCACACTCGAGTTGGTGTTGGACCTGCTGGCCATCGATTTCCAACGAGTCGAAGTGTGTGTGTGTTTACTAAATGTAGGTCACCAGGCCAGCAGCAGCAGAGGAGGGAAGAAATGCGTCACGTTTTAAAAACCATTTTTTGTTTCTCTTTCTACTGGAGACTCAAAAGCAGCAGATTTTTCTGCGAGTAAATGATGCACTGTTGGGATAAAGTGTGCATGTAAAACACTGGGAGTCTGGTCCAGTGGAATAAGGGTGAATCGCGGTGTAGACGCCCTCATTTCTGTGGAGCTGAAGCATCATCTCCACAGAACCTGCTTTATGATTTTGACTGACTAGGCGATTTTCTTAAAAAAAAAAAAAATCATTTTCTGTGTCAGATTACACTGGCTCAGTTTCATTTTCCCAGTCATAGTACCAGGTGAAAGTTCAGTCCACACATGTTGGGCTCAGGAGCCAGCAGGACTGGGTTCAGAGGTGTGTCACAGGTTCTGCTCTTTGTTTTCCAGCATGGCAGACTACCTGATAAGTGGAGGAACAGGGTATGTCCCAGAGGACGGGATGTCCGCCCAGCAGCTCTTCTCGGTCGGAAACGGGCTCACCTACAAGTAAGTTCCCTTTGTCTCCATACAGTGAGATTCTGTCGCGCCTCGGCGTGTGTAATGGGCTGCCACGTTACGTTTTCAGCAGATCAGACCAGCAGTCTGTCCGAGACGGACTCACAGCGGAAGAGCTATGCTCTAAAGGGGACGGTATGACTTACAAGTGAGTAAAATGGCACTTCATTTGTTTGTCATCACAGTGAAATCAGTTGCCTCTGTCATATGGGGGAGCAGATGGGTCTCTCACAGATGAGCCCGTCAAGTCAGCTTGATTTTGAGGATGTTTAAGCAAAGAAACTGTCTTGAGGGCTTCCTGTAATCATAATCTAAAAGCTGCAGGTGGAGAAGCGGCTGTAGTGCTGACTTGTCCAGATCATTTTCGAGCCTGATGTAGTAAAGCCATTACCATGTGTAACATCTCTTAACATGTCAAACATTGCAGTTGACTGGGAAATGGATTTCTCATTTTCCAGTCATTGACACTCTGTTGGGGCAGTTGAGTGTTTTTGCTGTTTTGTACTGTTCCACTTGCTTTTCTAAATCTGTCCTTGCTTTCAGAAGTTCAGAAACACTCACATGCTTTGACTTTGGTTCTCTACCTGGTGACTAAAACTAATAATTCACCTCCAGTATCCAATAACGCCATGTGCTTCCAGTAATTGTGACTGTCTTGATTGCTGGGAGGAATTATAGTGCAGGGAATACTGCTGGATGTTTTTCAGTCAGTCTTTAAGTTGACCATTGGCTTTTTCTTCTAAGACTGGTTAAGACTGGTAAGCATTCACAGTCTTAACCATCTCCTGAACCATTCTCAGATTTACTGACTTGATATCACCAGTTTTGCTTTATTAATCTCTTATCAGTTTCTGAACATACTGACTTACTCACAACTATTCAGAAAGTGAGGACTTTGGCAGCAGAAGCAGATACTGAATGCGACAAAACTGGCAGCTCTTTTTTTTTTTCAGTCCTAGAACCCTGCTGCCACAGAATAGTTCACAATGGCGATGATGGAATGTCTTTAGTGCTTTGTCTGTTAAACATTTTAAAATTGTTACAAATTTGATGCCTGATGGCGGAAGCCTTTTTATGCAGTTGTTCTGAGAAAAGATTTTGGCCTGAATTGTGTAAATGAGTACATGCAGGGTCTTATAAGGCAAAATAAGAAAACATACATACTATTTTCAGATTTACTGCCATTGAACCCCCACCATCACACAAACTACATGTAGGTTTGTTTTGGATTGTAAATAAATTGGGTATGTTTGTGTGAACATTATTACCTGTGATTCGTGATGCCATCGTTGTAGGAATTCCTAGTCTGTATGTTTTTTCTATCATTTCACATCAAGCCACTCATTTTCTTTCTACCTCTTAAAGATTTGAATTATGTGGAATTTCTCCTCTACTGGGTTGTATTTGTACGGCTAAAGTTGGGTGAATTTGGCAGATTTTCTCTGACAAGATTTGTGTGATTTCTTCTGCTCATCTGGCTGAGTTGGTAGATTGGCTTTAATGATTTAGTCTCTTCTTTTCCTTCATCTGTTAATCAGACAGAAGGGCAGAGATAACCTTGGCATGGAGCAGTAGGAAGTGTAACTGTATCCGTGCTGAGTGCGTGCAAACGCTCGGTCTATGTTAATGGGGTTAATTGAGAACCGAAGGCAGGAGGTGATGCGTTTGGCTTGGTTTATAATGAAATGCATGCAGGGATGCAGTGTGGGCCTCATGATTTTCCTCAGGCTGGATCATGTGAGGGTGGTTGTGTGTGTGTGGGGTTGGAAAGGGGGTTGGAGGGGTTTGCTCTTAGCATTTACTCTGAGCTCTTCATTCACACATACATGTAAGATATAGGTAAGAGAGGCAAGTCCAGGGAATAACTGTGGTGTGGCTTCATAGGGATGTCACGATTATAGATTTTGATGGCACGATTATCGTCTGGGAAATAATCACGGTTTCACGATTATCACGAT
>JBBPCZ010000136.1:18764550-18785174 GCA_037974445.1 Brycinus macrolepidotus
TGAGTGTGTGTGTGTGAGTGTGTGTGTGTGAGTGTGTGTGTGTGGTCAGCCAGAACACACACAACCCCCCCCCCCCCTTTGTGCTGCCAAAGCAAGTCTGATCCATCGAGGCATGGACTCCACAAGACCGCTGAAGGTGTGCTGTGGAATCTGGCACCAAGACATTACCAGCAGATCCTTTAAGACCTGTAAGTTGAGAGGATCCATGGATCAGACTAGTTTGTCTGGCACATCCTACAAAACTTTGTCATGTTTGACGCCTTTCTGTCACAGCCAGCATGAACTCTTTCAGCAATTTGTGCTGCAGTGACTCTGGACTGGACCAGATGCGCTAGCCTTCACTCCCCACATGCATCAGTGAGCTTTGGACACCCATGAACTTGCCATTGGTTCATCGTCCTTCCTTGGACCACTTTTGGTGGGCACTGACCGCTATACACTGGGAACACCCCACAAGACCTGCCATTTTGGAGATGCTCGGACTCTAATCATCACAGTTTGGCCCTTGTCGAACTCACTCGGCTCCTTACTCTTGTTCTTTTTTCGGCTTCCAACACATCAACTTAAAGAACTGGCTGATATATACAATCCCTTGACAGAAGTCATCATAACAAGATAATCAGTTTTATTCACCTGTCAGTGGTTTCAATGTTATGGCTGATCAGTGTGTTAGTGTGTGCATGTTTGTGTGTAAATATTTATTTTTTTTCCAAATAAATAAATTTTAAAAGTATTTCAAAAATGCTATTGAAAACAACTGATATACAGTTTATTTGGATTTTACACCTCATTGCATTTAAATCAAATTAGCCGGGACTGATTTTGCGATGAAACCTGCAGTTTTTCAGTTTTGTTGAGGGCTAGAAGTTCAGAAATGTAAATTGTGCTGTACTGTGACTGCAGTTTCACAGTAGCAATAAATACAACATACTGAGAAGTTCTAAATTACTGTCAATCTAAATTTTACCACATTACTTAATATCATTGGGCATACTTTTAGAATGTGTGCCTGCAGGGAGGAAGGGGATGAATATTAACTGATGTTTCACCCAAACGTACCAGGCTAGTCACTGAAAATGAAAATCATTCGTTATTGTATTGTTTCAAGTTGGTGAATTTGACAATCAAGACTCTCGCCTTCTCCTGTCCTCTCTCTCTGACCGTAAATCGTTTGGTTTTGAGAACTATGTAAGTGAATGTGAAAAAGCAGGTGCTTATGATTGCAGTGTTGAATGTTTTGAGGCTTATCTGCCCGAGCTGTGCATTTCTCAGGCCTGCCACAGTGTCTCTGTGAAGGTCACCAAGACAAGCAGCATGGATGTTTTTGAGAGATTTTTGGCAGAAGCGTTTTCAACATTATGCTCATTTCCATTTAAACCCAAATAAGTATTAAATGCCAAAGTCTTGTGTATTTCATTTTGCCATCTCTCATCGAAAATAGTCATCTCTCTGCAAATAAAGGTGCAGGTGTTTGATTTAGTATAGTCCCAGATTTGCCAAGCATGTTTAGGAGAATGCCTCCACATCCATGGACCATCTGTTGTGGTTTAGAATGCAAATATCTCCACCTTTTGTCCATGGCAGGTGATTTTCAGGGGCTCCTCTAGCTAAAACGGTGAATCTATTGTCTTGGTGAGGTTATTGAATACAACATGTTCTTGTCCTGTAATATGCTGATCTTCCGGTGAAGTTATTCAAGCTACTGTAAAGGATAACTGGCAGGGATGGCACGAATGCACACCAGTGCATACCAGTTATTGTTCATTAGTTACTTATGTACAGTCTAAATGGGTTTGTTTGTAAACAAGTTTCATATACTTTACTTTAAGAGACTTGTAGAATAAGCACTGCCCTCTTGTGGTTAAAATTCACTACTGTTCTTGTGACATTTAGGTAGATACTGTTATTAAAATTCTTCATCTGTATGCTTTATATTAATGTATTCTAACAATTAATCTTGCTGGGTATCTATAGGACTTGACTTCAGCCCTGACCAAAAAGATTACTCTGAAGACACCGCTTATATCGTCCCCCATGGATACGGTTACAGAGTCGTCAATGGCCATCGCCATGGCAGTAGGTTCTGCTGCCTTCAGACTTTTTATCTTATTGGATTGAACATTTGACACTCACTTAAAGTAACCACTGTGGTTTTGTTGTCTAGCTAATGGG
Organism: Brycinus macrolepidotus; assembly: GCA_037974445.1. Lineage (NCBI taxonomy): Eukaryota > Metazoa > Chordata > Actinopteri > Characiformes > Alestidae > Brycinus > Brycinus macrolepidotus. Next base: position 18,766,723 of record JBBPCZ010000136.1, read on the forward strand.
AGGGATCGGCATCATTCACCATAACTGCACCCCAGAGTTTCAGGCCAACGAGGTTCGCAAAGTAAAGGTATGGTAACATATATAAGAGACTGGCTTAAGCTGTTTGTAGTTCTCTGTGTGGATGTTGCACTAACACATTTGTTGCCATCTGTGCATTAGTGAGACAAAAATTGTCATTGATACTGACTTTTTTTAATGTACAAAAAAATCCACTGACTGATATCTGCAAGTTATTTTAAATGTTCAGAAACTGAAGACTTCTTAACACATTTTAGTTGGTTTTTGTGTGTGAATGTTGAAGTGTTTATCATCCATCGTATCATATTTGTTTCTCTCTGAAGAGTTGTCTACATAGTTAGGGGTGTGTGTGTGTGTGTGTATATGTGCAGAGGTTTGAGCAGGGCTTCATCACAGACCCGGTGGTAATGAGCCCACAGCACACAGTAGGAGATGTGTTTGAAGCAAAGGTGCGGCACGGCTTCTCTGGAATCCCCATCACTGAGACGGGTAAGATGGGCAGCAAGCTGGTGGGCATCGTCACCTCACGAGACATCGACTTCCTGTCTGAAAAGGATCATAACAGACCTCTGGAGGAGGTGTGTATGTGCGCACATGCATGGTTTTTCTTTTTGTTCTTTTTCATGACTGTGATCTAGACTTTGTAAAGTGTTATCTACATAATGTGCTCTCTAAAGTGCTTTTTACAAAAGCTAACAGAGGGCTACTGAAGTTAATGCACTCACCGCTACTCCTCAGTCTGCTCTTCAAGAGCTTTGAGTTCAGTTTGGTGTGTTGAGTGGAGGTACCGAGTGAGAACTCTGTGGCACTAGGCCCCCAAGAGTGAACCTGTGACTAAATTGCCTTATTGTGCCTGTTCTATAGGCTATGACTAAAAGAGAAGAGTTGGTGGTTGCTCCTGCTGGTGTCACACTCAAAGAGGCCAATGACATTCTGCAACGCAGCAAAAAAGGTCAGAGTCTTCAGATCGTAGTAGTGATTCAAGCTTGTTAAAAGTACAGTCTTCACGCATTCATACAGCACACTCATGCATACATTGTACTAGAGGAAGTTGGGCTTTATTAGTTCCAGTAAGGGAAAGTCTTTTGGCCTAAGGCACATGAGGTACAAAGACATAATCCGGCAAAACTAACCTAATTTGGGGAAAATGCACATGTTTGCCTGAACTAGCATCTGTTAGCATGGTTTGGATGCTTGAACATGACTGCATGCACTTTCAAATATATTGAAACTGAAAGCTGAGAATCAAGTCTAATTTGTGTGTGCTGTGTCATCACCTGCCTTTAGGCAAACTACCCATAGTCAACGACAATGATGAGCTGGTGGCTATAATTGCTCGTACTGACCTGAAAAAGAACCGAGACTACCCTTTGGCCTCCAAAGACTCTCGGAAGCAGCTGCTGTGCGGCGCAGCAATTGGCACCCGGGAAGATGACAAGTATCGACTGGACCTGCTTGTGCAAGCCGGTGTGGATGTGGTGGTTTTGGTGAGTTCAAGAGCTGAGCTAATATATGCAGACTGCACCTTACAGCCCTGATCTTTGATGTATAGATCAGTATATAAATGTCTGCATACAATGTTTTTTTCAGTCAGTAAAACTGAAACCTGATCATATGTAAGACTAAAAGTTCACAGACCAATTTTTTATTTTCTTTATTTTTTTAATGTTCACTTATACAGGAGGTTTATATAAACTGTCAGCTATTAGAAAATGAATAAAGGTTTGTAGGCACTGGCTCTATGTGGCATTATATTTCAATTTATAGAATTAGTTTTTAGTCTGCTTCTGTTTATCACTCATCCTCAGATCTATTTTGCACTCTGTAGTTTGTATCTGAAATATTAGTGTTTGCTGCCTCCTACAGAAGGAGACTGCTATTCTAAACTTGCGAAGTTGAGATTACCAGTTTATCCTCTGCCTGTTTGATTGGTTTTTGGGTTGAGTTTTTGGGTTGACGAGTCCTTCGTGTTTTTTTTTTTTTTTTTTGTCTTTTCAGCAGTTTATGTAATTAATTATGAGAAATTAAGTGGTTCAAGCTGAAATTTAACTTGAGTCGGAGGCGAGGCTGCTTGGGTTTCACATTATCCACAGTATACCAAAACACATCATGAGACAGCGTCATACCAGTATTCACTTCCATCCTGGTAGACTTCCCACCTCTAAATGAGTGGGGTCCCAGGTTCTCAGAAGAAGTTTGCCTCATGGTGCATGTGCTCCACAGTAGCACACTTTGTCAGTGCTTTTGTAGGATGATTATGTACACACTAGAACACCTGGGTCAGCATGGTTTTATAGTTACTGACTATAGCTGATCTGTTGCATAATTTATCAGCCGCCTTCGTCCCTGTCCATCAGTTGAGGAAATCCATAGAACCAACTGTTTTTGGTTCGTTGGCTATTCCTAATCCACTGAGGCCTAATGCACTTGTACAACACACTATTTTGCTGCTGTCCTGATAAAAAAAAAAACATTCTCCCTATGCTCATGGGCTATTGTAGATGTACCTAATGAACTAACTAGTCAGTGTTATTCTTATGTTAAGTTAAATAACTCCGTAAGAGAACTGCAAGCAATGACTTTGTGTCTGTGAGAACTATTAGTGGTATTCAGAGGTAGCTGTTGTGCTTGCTTTATGAATACTGTTATATCTCCTTTCTCCTTCAGTGTTCTGTAAATTAATCTTGTTTCTCTTAGGATTCTTCACAAGGAAACTCTGTATATCAGATCAACATAATCCACTACATCAAACAGAAGTATTCTGAGCTACAGGTGGTGGCAGGGAATGGTTGGTCACTCTTCCTCTTTCTGTTCATGTAAGTCCTGCAACTTATTTACTGCTGCATTACTAATATTGTGCTGTTTGTGTGTTTGCAGTGGTGACCGCAGCACAGGCGAAGAATCTGATTGATGCGGGAGCAGATGCTCTGAGAGTGGGGATGGGCTGCGGATCCATCTGTATTACTCAGGAAGGTCAGTGTGAATCTTTTCACAGCACATAGATAAGAGGGCATTTATACTATTGGCTGAGCATTACACAGTGCAATTAAAAACCGCCAGCATCACAAATGCATTAAGCACTACAATTTACAATGTAGTGATTCTCATCGGTTCCGAAAGCCTTTTTGTTTTGACCACACTCTGCTTAATTGTGGCTTTTTTGGCATGCTGCAAGGTTATTATAATTTGAAACCCTCAATTGTTACACAGTTTATTCATCTGTAGTGTTGTTACTTTACGAATGGTTCATTCATAATGAAGTTGAGTGTCTCTCCCTGTCTCTCTCTCTGTCTCTCACAATTTGTAGTCATGGCATGTGGAAGACCTCAGGGCACTTCGGTATATAAGGTAGCAGAGTATGCACGGCGGTTTGGAGTGCCAGTCATCGCAGATGGAGGCATTCAAACTGTGGGCCACATTGTAAAGGCTCTGTCACTGGGAGCATCTACAGGTGTGCAAGTTATTATTCATAGTGCCTCATTCCCCACCGCTGCTGTTAGCAGTCAAGTAGCCTTTAGTGGTTCATAAGAGCAGTGTTTTGCTTCGATGACATGTCTGTTTTAGAGCTTTGTAAACACAAATATCTGATCCTTTCACGTCAGCTTAGAGATGCCTTCATATATTCCTACATCAGATACATATTCATGTCATTGTAATGAGTGATGGTGGAATCAGTCTTTGCATTCATGTTTATACCTCTGCTTGATACTTTCATCTGTAGTTCTAAACTCCCCCCTCCCCCCCCAACCTCAGGTTAAAATCACTGTCCCAAGCTACACTGATGACCCATTCTTGTCCATAGTTATGATGGGATCATTGCTTGCTGCAACCACGGAGGCTCCTGGTGAGTACTTCTTCTCGGATGGTGTGAGGCTGAAGAAGTACAGAGGTATGGGTTCTCTTGATGCCATGGAGAAGAGCACCAGCAGCCAGAAACGCTATTTCAGGTCGGTGTGTCCCTGTCTGTAAGAATAGATGTGCACAGAGTGGTAAATGTGTAATGAAAGACAGAGCATGAGAATGATCATGATATTTTGCTTCCTTTGGTACGTGGCTCCGATGGCTGGATCGCAGTGAGGGCGATAAAGTGAAGGTGGCTCAGGGAGTTTCAGGTTCTGTGCAGGACAAAGGCTCTATCCACAAATTTGTGCCCTATCTCATCGCTGGTATCCAGCATGGCTGCCAGGACATTGGAGCCAAGAGCCTGTCTGTGCTTCGGTGAGTGTGTGTAGAGGCTTCTTCATTTTCATTTAAGCATTTTGCCATCTACTGTACATTTTGTCATGTACTGTAAACTGCAGGACAAAAATAGCACGTTAAGGGTCTGCCTGTTCTTGTATTGCAAGGTGCTGGTGCAGTCTGATGTTAGACCCGAAACATACTTCACACAAGTACGCAAACACTGCTTTGTGTGCTGTCACTTTCTAAAATGCTATTTATAATGCAGTCGCAAGTTGCATTCTGAGGGTTGTAGCAAGAAGCACTATAGCAGCACGTAGCCAAGCTGTTGTACAGTCGAAGCTTTGGCCTGGTCAACACTCTTGGCAGAACAGCATTTTGTAGAGTTTGTCACAGAACTCACATTGAAATATACTCATATAAACATATAAATCACACTACTTCCCACATGTGTAGTTGGAATAACAAAGCATCCTATTTACAAACACGCTTGTTTATTGCCCCTTTGTCCATTGAGTGTTTTCAATGAGATTGTACAGAAGGATGACTTGACCAGGCATTGTTATTGTTCTTGCACTGAGTAGGTTTTTGTCCTTATGCTGCATGTCTGAATACTTGCTGACTGTGTGTTCTTTTTAGCTCTATGATGTACTCTGGTGAGTTAAAGTTTGAGAAGAGGACTATGTCTGCACAAGTGGAGGGAGGAGTGCACGGTCTTCACTCGTGAGTAAAGAGTCACCAGTGCAGCATATAGCATAAGTAACATAGATTAGAAATGAGTATACCAGCTGTCATTAATCTCTATCTGCCTACTTCACACTGTTACTAGAGACTTATCTGCCATGAGTGGCCAAAGTAAATGCTTAATTTATATAACATTATGTAAATGAGTTGGCATTACTTCCTCTGATTTCACAAAGCAGTTTTATTAAGAATATTAGTGATCATTTTGGGTCTGGCTGCCTTGAATGGCTGTTGTATCTGAGCATTGTTTGTGTTTTCACAGTTATGAGAAGCGTCTTTACTGAAGGATATTTGCAAGTGTGGATTAAGGTGGAGGCCGGATGTTCTGACCCCGGCAGTGACCAAACACTTCTGACCCAACTGACAGCCCCAAATGAACACCCTATTTGCCAGCTTAACTGTCCCTCGGTTAGTAGAGATGAGGAAGAAGGGGAGAGGGTTAGTGTTATCACAACTGGTTGAAATGGGGGGACAAAAGGAAAAAAAAAACAAACAAACAAAAAAAAAAAACGTGACATTTGCACTCGTGGAGTATCAGGGTTTACCAAAAAGGCCTGGAACAGCATGTCCTCAAACTGCGTTTGTGCGACGCATGTGCGTGTGCGCAGTGGAGGTACTGGGGGAGAGTACAGGTACTAAAGTGAAGACTCTCCTGCCTCAGCTGTGATATTATGCTGTCTCCTTTTACCCCACTGCAGACCCCAACTCTATCAGTAAGTCTGTGACTAAAGCTTCAAAGCCAACATCCTTAACCATACTCCTCGTGCAAAGACCTCCAAAAAAAACCCATATGCGCTAGAACTATCGAGCCATTCTTTTGTGTATTTTTTTTTTTCTTTTTTAAGAATTGAAATACGAGAGGTATGTTACTTTTAGATTCTATTTTTTGTGACTGTTGGGTGCCCATTATATTAGTAGTGCGAAACATTTATTTCTATCATGTGAAGAAACTGCTGTACTTTTTCTCTACCAGCCAGTGTTCCCAATGCAGGAACTGTAAATTGTGGATGTCATTTAGTGTGGATGTCTCAAATACCACCTAACTTTAACCTGTTTGAAGTTCCTTAGCGTTTTGTTAGATCATAATTTGGACCAAAAGGTGGAACTGGTATGGAACAGTGAGGTCAGTTACTAAGTACTTGTCCATTTGACTGGAATTTGGACTTAGGAAATTATGGATCAGTTTTGTACAGAATGCAAGTTCGACTCTGGGTGCTAAGCTTGCATGAAGGGTTTTGATATGCATGCTTTTTTTTTTTTGTTTTTTTTTTGTTTTGTTTTTTTAAAGCCATATTGTGGCTATATTTATACTTCTCTTTTTACAATTTACATACTGCCAAGTGCTTTTGCATTGTTTTTTTCTTTTCTTTTTTTTTATGTTATCTGACCCTTTACTTAAGCCAAAATACCTTTTCAGCACTGTTGGGCAATCAGGGCCCCAGAAAAAGTTTGTATGTTTTGCTGTGTCTGATCATTACCCACAGTGTTGTCTGTTGGTAAAACCAGTGATATGCCTTGAAGCAGGGGAGGTGATGAGGAATGCTCAGATCCGAAGGCTTTACCCAAAAAGCACTACTTGTTTAATCTGCTTGCTCTCTGTATAGCTTCACATTTTTCTTATCGAAATATGGAATTCAGATGTGTTTGACAGGTGTAATATGTGTAATTTACAGTTTGTTCATCTGGATTTTGGTCTCTGTAGACTACCATCAGAGATGTCTGGCTCAGTGCATACTATTACTGTAAATTGCTGTCTGACGAGTACACAACCACGCTGAGTTATTTACACTATGATGTACAAAGACAAAATCTGCATCCTTCAGTTAACTGGATGTTGCTTGTTAGTCTGTTCGACCACTGTTAGAGCTCTTACACCGGAAGTCAGCTTTGTTTACTGCAGTGTACCCAAATGAAGTTGCTTATGCCATTGTTAAAGAAATAAATTGAAACAATCAATATTGAACATGGTCTTTTTTTGCTTTGTGTTTGAATGCAAGGGGGAAAACGGTCATTCAGAATTCATTTTAGACCAGTTGGATAAGGATGCAGGATAAACCAAACCTCGCACTACAAAGTTATTTGCCTTTTATTTTAAAATGCATGAAAGCAATGGCTTGAGACTCCACAGATAAATAACTAGTTTATATCAAATGATTTAAATGAGAAAGATGGATGGCAGTCACTCAAGTGCTTAGTCAACTTGATGCTACAGAAAAGTTTCAAATATGAGTTTTTACTTAAGATACCAGCAGAGGGTGCTGCAATGGCAGTCTAGAAATCCCTTGAAGGTATGGGAGTAGATTTCTCCCTCTAAACCTGTAATCCTCAAGCCATACCAAATTTGGTCGTGGACACTTGCTTCAGGACAGTAAGGTGAAGAAGCTGTACAAGTGAAGGCCTAATGCAGGATGGTCTTCTCTAGGGATATTGATTACTGAGGTGTTAAATATATTTATGTCCATAGTGCTATTACAGTCCAAATTACATGTATTACAGTATGGTAGTCAGTAGTTATATTTCACTCACAGTAGTATCCATATTGACAAAAAGTCAGGTATTGTACAAACGCCACTTTTAAATCATTTGAGAAAATCCACAAAAGCTTTACAAATTTTCATGACCAATATAATCTTGAGAAATATGTTACAAAAACCTTTCATAGCTTTTGTCAGCTGATGGCACTTAGTTATTTAGTATGGAATAGTCCCTCAAAGGTAGCTTATCCACTTTTATATAAAGTCTAACATATCAAACAATTGGCACTGGACAACATTTGCTTTTAGGCCACTATCCAGAACAGGCAAGATCAAGCTATAGCACCTTAGTGACAGACAGTCATCAAAACACTTGCTCTTATCTTTTCACTGTTATTCATTCAGTTCATTGCTATCATATTGTTCTATGCTTTATATGTGCACTATATGAGGGCTTAATTTACAGGTCAATAGTCTCACTGCAGACACTGAGAGCATCAATTTGTCTGCAAACGCTAATGAACTCCTCTTGCACTGACTGATCAAGCTCAGGTTGCTGTTCTGAACTTTCCTGGGAGTTTGAAGTCCTATGATGTCTTTGCTGGCTGGCCCCCTGGGATCCAGTTGTGGTAGTGTGTCCAGAACTACAACTGATGGTAGAAGAAGGATTTTTATGCCCCTCTGGGCTAGCGCAAAGCACCAGAGAAGAGCCTGCCAGTGATGGCCTGTAGAGGGAGCAGGAACTGGAACTGCTTCTCCAGCGTTCTGGGGAAGAACAGCAGGAGGATGTCAGGGAGGGAGATGGGGAGGGAGGGAAGCCTAGAGAAGGTGTATCCTGCTGAGCTTGAACAGGAAGAGGGGCATGGGGCAGCATCTCCACGCAGGAGGAGGTCCGGTACAAGCCAGGATCAGACGGATGGACGTCTCTGAGGGTTTGGGCACTGCTAGAACCTGTGTCCCTGCCCTCCAGGGAGTGGTCACTGGAAGTAAAAGGTCTCATTGGGCTGAAGAGACTCATGGGAAAAAGTGCCTCGCTGAACAGTGCTTCGTCAATGCTGCGACGTAGATTGATGGGTGACGGAGGCCGCAAGTCTGCTGTGGAGTCGCTGGTGCAGGAGGAGCCTACTGATGGCGCTCCGGTATTCGGCAGTGTTTCGGGCAGGTCCAGGTCCAAATCCCGGAATGCAAGAGCTCGGTTGCTGTGGTATAAGAGGTCTAGTCCATTCAGGCTGCCCATACGGTCATCCACAAGTGTGTAGAGGGGGAGACATTCTGTCTCACCATGTCCGATTGGGTCACAGATAGCCAGCTTCTCCTGCTGTGTCAGGGCCCACTGGTAGCTTCCAGGAATGATAGGTGACTTGGCAGCTAAGAGTTCCATCCAGCAGGTCCCAGGTTGCGTGAGATGCTCAGAGCAGTAAACAGGCTGGGACACCACCAAGGCTAGTGTGAGGCAGACGACTGCCTCACACATTCGGCAACTTAGCTGGAAGGCCCACCATGGCCAGGGCCGGAAGATCTCAGCTCCCCCAGCAACACCAAGTGCATGGAGCATGGCATAGAGCTGGAGGCCGGCACAGGCCAGAGAAAAGATGGCAGAAAGGAACACTGCAACTGCAGCTCGGTCCCAGTCTTGGCTCTCTGCGAAGGGGCAGCGATTGTAACGCTCGGCTGGTGTTGGCGAAGTGTTGTTCAGATGGTAAATATGCTTGGAGTCGGCACGTACATAGCAGTAGAACACAAAGTACGCAACAGATAAGAATGTTGCCAGAGCCACAAAGGCACCTCTGGAGATCAGGGATAGAAAGAGGCAGAGTGACGCCCCCCGCTGGTCAACCCGGACTAGCGTGACTGGACCAAAGGCAGCAGCGAAGTGTAGCAGAACCAGGCAGGCTAGGAAGCAAGGCCTCTGGAAGGCAGAGTAGGAGAGCTGCATGCGGGAGCGCATGGACAGGAGGAGGAAAACCAGACCAAAGGCTGCAGTCATACAAGGAAACGGGGCCTCATATAACAGCAGTGATGTCTCAGTAGAGGTCATGCGGTCCTGGTGTCCATACGCATCGTAGAGCAGAGCAAAAGCTCTGGTACAGCCAGCAGCCAGTAGGAAGAGGCTGACCAGAGCAAAGTAGCCACAGCCTGATGGGCAGCACAGGGGCAGACAGAGAAGGTTAAGGGCGGAGGCCAGAGAGATCAGACAGAACACAGTGCCCAGGCCATAAATGTGTGCCTCCCACGCCAAACCCCAGGCTGCCATGGCACTATTCCAGTCAGAATATAGTGGTACAAACATGGGCAGGGATGAGAACAGGATGGGAGTCTGTGATTGGTTGATGGAGTTGGTGGTTATACTGTCATTGATGCTGTTGTCAGTGGTGAAAGTGGGGCCCCAAGATGCGCTGGAGTTGCAGACTCCGGAATGTTCTGCATTGCAGTCTGGGAGAGCAGACTCTTGGGTCATATCCGGAAGCCAGTCTTCAGACACTGTGGTGGGCATCTCTGGAACAAAAAAGAAAAGAACTTAGGGTTTGTAGTTAACATGTTGGATGTCTGTCATTTCTTCTACCTTGCAAAGGAGAGACTGAAATTTGTGGTTTAATATCCATTGACATTAAGTTAATAGATTTAGATTAGATTTGTTTTGTTAGGACTGGTAATAGCTTAGCTAGCTAACAGTGGTTACTGCAGGGCTTATTAGAGAAGGACTGTCTGAGTGGTCATAATGTTTATGCAGGGCTTTCTGTTGACAGACAAGTTATGATAACCATCCAAACCAATTGATTTCCTGAAATTTAGTTCTTGTAACCAGATAACCTTGTGGAACTCATGCATGTGGTGCCAAGACTAAGCTTATTATTGATGTTGGTAACCATTAGAGGGCGGTGTTGAGGCAATGGTACATATGAGAACACAAGATAACTTTGCTGTGAATTCAAGCCTCTGCCAACTGAGACACAACCTGGCAGAGGCTCAAAAGTGAGCGTGTGTGTTGCTGTCTAATGTGTTAATCCTGTATTTAAGGCAAAAGCTCTCATGGGCCACTTTATACTGTAACATGGGGCGGTAGAGTGAGCAGAGAGCTAGGCTGTGGGTGGAGACCACAAGCACTTAGGCAAGCACTTAGAGGAGAAGAGACATAACATCTGCTCTTTCCATATAAATGTAATTGCGATCGTATCGTTTGCAAGGCAGCATGGTGTGGGAAGAGGTTGTAGTTTTGGATTTGGTGGCTTGGCTCACTCGCTGAGGAGTGTTGCATACATTACGGCACCCAAATTATTTCAGCTCCATGTGATAGCCTGCTCAAAAGATGCCATTCTGGAGCACTAAGCAAGTTTTCTTACAGCACAAACTAACATCCAGTGTCCCGTGTGATTATGGAGCAACCACTCAAGCTCACTTAGTATTCTTGTTGTAAATTAATAGGCTCAAGCAAAATGATATACTGTACTTCGCTGTAGACATGTGCAGGTTCACTGGATGTTATGGGTAGTAAATAAAATGAATATATTTATGTTGTAGACATGATGACCCCTGATGACCCCTATAACCACCATTATGAAGAAAGCTTCTCAAAAATTATTTTTACAATTTAATCTCTAACCACTTGGAATCACTTTGTTTACATTAGAATTTGTTCTAATGTAAGCAAATTAATGCTTACATTAGTAAGCATTACATTAATGTTATGCTGAATTAATCATGTCTGGGCTTATTGTGCGTTGGTGAGACCACGAGCTGTTTTTAATGTTTTTCTGTATTTTTTTTTTTACACACATCCATTAGCAAGCCACTTCCTGCTACACCCAGAGCCAAATGCATTGCTTTGTTTATGACGTTCTCCTCTTTTTAAAACCCTCTACACAGAGTCCCTCCCAGAGGTGGGTTTGTTATTTTTGCACTGGCTTTAGCCTCCTATGCTGATGACCACCACTTTCCCCAAAAATAACCGGTGTGCCTAGTCAGTGGTGAAAAGTGGCATCCATTAGAATGCAGTGTGGGTGCTTTGAGGGAAAATGCATGTGCCATGTTAAGAGAGCAAACTAGGGATAATGACTTCTGGCCCTCTCTGCATGATTAATGGTGAATCTTAGCACGTGTGAGTGTGTGGGCTGGTTTGTACGTGTATGCTGCACCTCCAAAGTTCAAATCTGGCCAAACTGTGTCTTTTCTATAATCAAGAATACCATAACACAACCTACTCAGAAATGTGCATTGGATCTTTAAGTTAGATGCTTCATGTCAAGATGGCCATTTCTGCAGTAAGTTAAATATAGGTTAACCATAGAGGCCTTTCATCTGCTCCTCTCATCAACTGGTGCACCGCATGCCATAGTAAATGTAGCTGAATGTCTCGGGAGCTTTAAGGCCTTTGATTCTGTAAATTCTTTAATAAAACTGTCAACCGACAGAGATAACAGCTCTACCAAAGGGTCTGGGGGAAAATTTCTGCTAAAATATGATTCTGTCATGGAGCTTGTTTATCGCTCCTCTGTGAGGTCTTTACTGAAGATGTCCAAGACGTGTTCTGTGTTTGATGTGTTTCAATCATCAGCTACATTTTTAATGATTACAAATGAGATGCCGTTAAGTTAGTCCCCCAGTGTGGGAGTAACATTATTACAATGAGCTGAAATGATTGTCATGATGGATGCTGTAAATTTTTTACCCAAATTATCCTTCAAAATGGAAAAAGCGAAAAAAGGAAAATGGAACAGACAGGCTGTTTACACCTCGCATCAACATGCATTTTCAGTGCATTTTTGGATTGCATTTGACCGGATGAAGAGCCAGGTGTAAACCCTCCTAGGATGCATTGTGATCAGATTATGATCACAGGTGGTCAAAGGAAGATCTTGACCCCATTCACCCCATTGGCCTCATCATGAGTAGAATGCATCGTCTGTAGTCACATACAGTGAAGTGGCATTTGCTGAGTACTAACATTTTTACTGGTCAAATACAGAACTTTGATGGCTCAGGGGACTGTGATGGGGTGACATGGTACAAGTTACACATTACAGTCATGTAATTACTTTTTCCTGTAACAAACCAGTGTAATGCACAGTTGTTGTTTTTTTTAATTATTTTTAAAAATTACTTTATTTTTACTTTATTTTATCCCTATCTAATTTAGTCATATCTAGTTCCACCTACTAGCTAGGACTCCCCAGTCATTGCAACACAGGGAAGGTGGCTAGCATGCGCTTTGTCCGAGACATGTGAAGCGTCACTGCATCTTTTCAAAATGCAGCTACCTCAATATCAGTGGACAGCTTAACATGCTTAGAGGAGAACATTTACTGCCAGTTCTGTTTTATCAGCTGACAGACAGCTACGCTGGTGACTGGGGAGAAGGGTGGGCCATCGCACCCACCCAGAGAAAGCAAGGACAGTTATACTCTCTTGGACTCACGGCCACAGATCCGCGTTAGAGTTAATAAGAATTATGTTACTTATGTAACTCATATGCAAGAGAACAATATTTGTTATTTGCGTCTGTCCATGTGCGTAATTTGCATTTGCACATGTACTACCTGTGACAGGTGTCTGCTTGCTTCTCATTGTGAAAATAACCAGCACAGAGTGAGCATGTGGAAAAAAAAAACTCAGGAAAAATATTTGAGCAGAAGGAGACTTAAACAAAAGTCGTCAACTGCGTGTACAAGATATGATACATATCCTTACACCCAAGGTCTTAATAAGTGTCTGCACACTTTTTATACATTTGGAAAATGCATGACGTTACTGTGCATTTAAGCAACCACAAACTGCAAGTGTTGACTTTGGGACAGGCCACAAATATCTTCTCGGACTCTGGGCCAGTAAAAATGTCAAGTTAAGCTTGTGGATTCATGTGGAAATGGAGAAAAAGTAAATGGAAATTAAACTAAAACATGCTTTTTTACATGAATAAGTTAAATCTGGTCTCACAAAGTGTGAAATGTAAAAATGGAATCTGGACAACCCATGGCGTTAGGAGAAACAAGTCAGACTTCAATAAACTAGTCAATCCCCAAATAAGAAGATTATTTATTTCTGACGAGACAAAGAAAAGGCTATTGTTAGCAGCCAAAGCTTCCTTTGAGAAAGTACATCCAAATATGATCCAGACATGAAAAGCACGTTAATGCATGGTGTAAACAGCTTCTGAGAGACAACAGAGACACTGATGATTTTTTAAGAATTACATTCCCTATCTGATTAGCATAATCTAACGTTGTTATAGTCATATTACTGTACTGCAGGAAAAAGCTGTCTTGTTTAGCAGTCTTAGTGATGAATAATTACTTGTGGCTTGTTTTGTATGATTACCTAAGTCCTGGGGGTAATTAAACCCAAAGCATCACATTAGTCCTCAGCGTGGACTGAGAACATGAACCAGGCACCGACAGGAAGAGGGTGGTGTGAAGGCCTGGCACTGATAAGAGGGATGGAGGCGTTTCTCCTTGAGGGATGGAAAACATCACTAGCCTCTGAGCACAGGCCAGAGGTTCAACCCAACAATCAATCAAACCTCACTGCTCTGACTCTTATTAGGATATGGGCGTGAATGGCGTCCAGCGTGGTCTGGTCGCCCACCAGTTCAGCTATCTATCGCAAAACAGAAGAGGACAAAATGCCTCGGGACACCAATCAAAGCAGTCACGTATCACATGAGTTACAGCCAAATATCACATGAGCTGCTATCAGGGTCGAGCCATGTTTTCTTTCCAGCAAACATTATTATTAGATGACTCTAGAGAACTGGGGTGGAGAGGACAGAGTAGGAGAGTGGAAAGGAAACTGAAGGGGGCATGTCTCCACTTATCCACAGGGGGTTCCATGGGCTTTCCCCTGTAATGTATACATAGATACCATTGTTTGCAGTATTGGCCTGGGTGGGTCTACATGTACTTTTTGTGTTTGTTGATTTTCTGACTGAGAGTACGTTAACACATCTACGAACTTTTCTACAATAAATTTTGGTGCACGATTTCTGTTAATTTGCCAAGTTTAAAGAAATTGAAAATAAAAAACAAACAAAAAATCTTTTATGGCTTGGGGTATGGTTGTAGATACTTGCTAAGAGTTGGGTATACATGCTGAAAACGTTTCGTCTTTATACAGAAGTTCTGCAGTATTGTCAAGATTTGGCACAATGTCACTGTGGAATAAACCAGTCCATTTGAAATAAGATCCACTTTTTCACTCGTTAGAAAAGAATGATTCAGTTGGATTTGAAACACACTACATACCCTAAAATGGCAGGGCTGGTTTCATACTGTGGTGGTGCTGTGTGCCCAGACAGCACTGAATTTGGAATCAAGCCTAGGATTTTGGCTTGGACGTCAAGGTTAAGTTCTTGTTGGAAGTAGCATTGCCCAAAGTGTCCTTACAGACTCATAGCATAGCATAGCATAAGAGCCAAACCATTAGCTAATGGTACATTACCATCATTTTTATTTTGATTTTATTTGAAAAAGCAAGTTTCATAAGGCATTACATTACAGGACACATTACATAACCACACAGTGCTTTTCCACTTTTCTCAAACATGTGTTGTACTGCCACAGGTCTCCATAGCTCCACAGCCGAGTACTCAAGCGAAAGTAAACTCCAGGTTTACCGTGTTCTATGTTTGACACTTAAGTCACTTTTTGAATTTTTTGAGCTTGACACCAGTAAATAGATGTGTTCTGTCACTTCTAAAGCTACAATTGTTTACCCCCACCCTTCAAATAGCAAGTCTCTTTTGGCATGTTTCATCACTTGCACTCCACAAAGCTTCCAACCCAAGAATACATGCTACCTGGCTGGCCAAATAATCTTGATTAAACCCTTCCTGCTAGCAAACACATTAAGCTAATGCTATTTAAGCTAACTGAAGCAAACTACTTCACCTTTCACTGCCCTTGCTCTGTGTAAAGTGAAAGTGGACTTAAAGTAACTCAAAGTAATTATCTTGTAATGAACTATTGTAATTTTTTTTACTCTTACTCTAGTAGTAAATTTCAGTTCTCATCACCACTGATTGTATACCATTCTCACTAATCCCGATAATCAGCAGCTAATCAGGAGATGA
The DNA here is from genome assembly GCA_037974445.1 of Brycinus macrolepidotus. NCBI lineage: Eukaryota > Metazoa > Chordata > Actinopteri > Characiformes > Alestidae > Brycinus > Brycinus macrolepidotus. Next base: position 18,782,200 of record JBBPCZ010000136.1, read on the forward strand.
ATACAGTTGTCCAACCTTGGTTGACAGCATTCTCTCTTTACCAAGGTGCCCCACCAGGCCAAGGCTCAGTTAGTTTTTGCTTGTGCACCTTCACTTTGAACTTCCCTTTTCTCCATAATGGATGAGTGGACAGTGTGACAGCCTCATACATATTGAGCAGGTGTGTCTGATAGCTGACAGGAGCCACTGAAGAAGACCAAAACCAACCCTTTCCCCCAAGGCCACTGGTGCAATAAAGTCAGGTAGTCTACTAGTCTAAAAAGCTAGTAAAAAGGATTTATTTTTAATCACAACTTTTCTTTGAAGCTTCATTCAAATAAACATACATACATCAATGAAACCTACATGCTGCATCCATGAGGCCCATTTGTCCGTCTATTAATGGAATTTAGGTTAGCCCTCTGAATGCGGGAGTGAGAAAGTGGGTTAGGTGTCGCTACAGACTAACTGGGTCTGAGAGGTACCTCAGGAGGAGACATTTTACAGCGACACACTTTTGCCTGTGTTCAGAGCTTTGGTCTGATTGAACAAATGCTGTCTCTTCAGCTTGGGGCATGGTGTAATTTTTTGCTCCTTGCTTAAGGTAACTGGTATGTGCAAAACCATGCCCTCACCCACAAATTTGCCTCTGTTCCCTTTGGAAGCAATTACAGTCAGGCAAGAAATGACCAGATTGAATTCAGTCAGCCATATCGCACAGAAAGATTGAAGGTAGAGGTGGTGAACAGTTGTGGATGTGCTGTCCCGAACATGGGTATATGGGTACATGGGAGCTAGACTGCTTTTAAATGGTTTACCTCATAGACTGGCAAATTGCAAGCTCTGTCCATCCATTGTTTCTTCTAAAATCAAAAGTATCATTAGATAAGTTTGTCTACTCTTAGCTCTACTCTTCTGAGAATGCTTAATATGTTGGAACAATGCTGTGAGTATTTGATTGCATTTGGCTACAAGATCATTAGTGAGTTCAGGTTCTGACGGATGATTAGTTCCGGATCACAAACACCAGTACAACTCACCTCAAGGGTAAGAACACAGTTCCAGTGCTCCACAGCCCAGTATTGAGGTACTTCATATTGTATAGCTGACACTTGGCATTGGGCATGGTAACTTTAGGCTCATATCCGGCTGCTACAGAGCTTCACATTCTATTGGCAAACCCAATGCTATTTCTTCATTGTGTCAATCTTGCCTAGTTTCTTGTGCAACTTGTGCAAAAACTGTGTAAATTCTGTTAATCCCAGGAAAAACAAATTAATTCACTGAATCGGGTGTATTGGGAGCAGGAAAACACTAAAAGACTGTGTATGGATCCAGGACCAGGGTAGGAAACCTATGGGGTAAGGGAGTTTGTTCTTAACCCTGTTCCTGAGGGCTCACAGGGCTTTCATCTATTTCCTTGCTTAACGCACCTGATCCAGCTCATCATCCCATCATGGCCGTTGTGAGGTGGACTATGAAGAGTTGAAACTGGGCAGGACAGTAAGCCATTAGGAACACACTGCACTACAGTAATGAAGTCGAAACTGGATTCCTAATGAATAATTCCAGGGGCTGCACAAACATCCTCTTACAACTGTAAGTATTAGATTAGAAAAGCTGAATCACCTGTAGTCTGCTGTGTTGTCATGCTGCTGGGCATGCTCTTGTCTCTGCTTATCTCTGTTGCTGTCATGTCAGTAGGCTTCTCTGTATTCCCTTTTGTCTTTTTCTTTTCTAAACCTGCTGGGAAAACAGAAAACACGTGGCTTGAAACGTGGCACTTTGAGACAATTGATTTCACTCTGGGAAAGCTGAATCTTAAAACATGCAGGAGCGTTCGTAAGATGCAATGTGGAATGAGAAGAGGATGTTTTCTAACCCAGTTCTGTCAAGGGAATCTCTCTTAAGCACCTAAACAGATCCAGCCATCCGTAGCACTGGAGCGTTCCCGCTGCCTAATTACCTTTACTTTTTCTTTTGTGTTTGTTTGTGGTGCTCTGCACTACAGTTGGACATCATTATGTTTCTGTAATGTCATTGTACTGACAATACAGGGATCTGCAAACTATAACACATTTTTGGAGAACATGTAGAGAGCAGTAAAGTGAAACAAGAAGGGAAGATAGGTAGTCAAAAGTCTGAGGAAGGCATGCATTTGTGTATTCCTTCCTTCTGTTCCACTAGGCAAAACAACTGACTTCAGCATTGATAAGAGCACCAAATCTTGGAAAAAACATAGAAAAGTGTGGTTCAAGCGAACTGTCAAGCTTTGTATGGCTTGATACCACACTGAGAATAAATGTATGCTTTTTATTTTCGAATAGGTGTTTCATGTTCTACAAAATTTTCCAGTGAAATAAACCTGTCTAGGGCTTGATGCCACAATGAGAACGAATGTATGCTTGTTATTTTGGAATAGTTACATTTGTGCATACTTTTCTCATGAAATAAGTTAAAAGTGTTGCTTCAGCGTAGATGGTAAATTCTGAGTGCAATATGGTAGTGCCTCCAAATTTGGATGAGCTGAGTTGCGCTGACACAATCATGGCACAATGTTGTGTAACTACCTGCTAGCCACTAACCTCCATAGATTTGGAGATGTCCCTCGAGATGTACCAAGTTGTTTACAGAAACATATTTACAGTATATGTCAGGAAACATGCAAAAAAAAAAAAATGCTGCACAGACTAGATTGAGAGATCACATATTTTGGTAATATGGCACAGAACAACATGGTCACGCAGAGGATAGACTTGTTTCCTGTTACTCCTGAGAAATGTAACTCTGCCAATAAAAGCAAAAGGCTTGGGGTCTTATCTGGGGTCTTGCCCCCCCCCTAAAAGCACAGCGTGAACACCCCCCTAATACTACTTACACATCCATGCACACCTACTCGTCTGCAACATCATGTTCTAAGTAGGGCTGGGTATCGTTCCAAAATTTTCGATACCGATACTGATACCGATACCCTGAATTCGATACCGGTTCCGAAC
>JBBPCZ010000136.1:18794269-18805413 GCA_037974445.1 Brycinus macrolepidotus
CGTGATTAATAATCGTGATTACAATATTGATAAAAATAATCGTGATTATCATTTTGGCCATAATCGTGCAGCCCTATCTGAGGTGACGGAGCTCCATCCAATATAAAGTCTGTGAACCTGACATCACTAATGCCCTCTTGGTTTCAGAAGAAATATTAGACAAAACAGGTGTCCACTGCACATCGGCTTATATTCCAAATGCATTTTGAATTCTAATGCTGTAGCAAGCAGATATTGCAAGCAACAAACCAGCCAGATAAGTAGTTACTTTAATGTTCAGGTAATTTTACCTTCTTAAAAAAGCTAACTTTATGGTCAGTGTTCTAGGTTTAACCAGCTACTGTCTCTGTATTATGCGGACAAAATAAGAGTATTGCTTTAATAATGCTACATATTTTGATTGTAGTGCTTTTCAGTATATTAAAGGGCCCATTTCACTTTTTTGGAATTAAAAGTATGTAATCATTGTTAAAATTTCAAAATGTATGTGTGTTACTCATCCACACAGTCCATTTATGGAAACTAGGCAGCAAAAACAAATCATGTTTTATAATTTTCCTTATTAATATTGGAAAATGAATTGGAAGGCAATATAGAGTATGGGTCCTTTAAAAACACATTCATGAATCAGTGTCTTTAATGGTTAATGATGGGCCAAAATATTTTTACTTTTGTTGAATTACATGAACACCTTGATTTATCAAAACACCTAGAGCTGTGATTGGTAATCCTGTGATAAACACTGTGGTTAGAGGTTTATTTGCATGTTGCAGCCTAATACCAGTATTGCAGAGAACAATATTGCAATACTGAATAACAGATTATATACTGTGCTACCTTTGTCTATATGTTGATTGATCTGAAGCTAATCTTATTTAACACAGAGAAGTGATGCTTTATTTCTATTGACGGTGTGACCAGCCATGTTGATTTGATGTCTCACGCTTAACTGAGAGTTGAGACCACCACCCCGACTTTCTAAACAGGAATTCCCAGTTGAAGGGGTGTTTTCATTGATTTAGTCGGAGGATGGAAAGAAAGACATTAAACTCATTTCAGTCATCACTTGTAGAGCTGTGTATTGAAATCCAGTAATTATGTGGTAGGAACTACTTCCATACAATACTTAGAGCATTCAGGAGCCAATAAACATGCTTATTCCGAAACCTGCTGATTGGCTATCAGTACTATATTCTGCATGCATGGTACTAACGTCATCACTTCTTGATTAGTCTGAAGTCCACTGTGCCCACATTCAGCACCTCATCCTCAGTCCTGTTTTAAGCCACACCCACTTTTGGTTTGTGATTTTAAAGATGCCTTGGAAAACTATAGTTCAGGAAGTAATGCTGAAATCAAGGTATTCTTCTTGGTAACCGTATCACAAAATCTTGAACAATGCCAAGCCCTAACCACCAGTACAATGCAGTTGTGGCAGATAATGTTTAGGTTAAAAACACACTAGAGAGCCTCAGAAAGACGTAAATGACATAACAGTTTCACAGTATAAACACTGAATAATGTGCAGCTGAATATTAAGACTTAGTAGCTGAATAATAAAATAAAAGGGTTAAAGTGTAACACGCTAGTAAAATGGTTTACTAGTGAGGCCACTTCAGGAGATTTCATATTCAGATAAATCTGCTGCTTCTGGTAGATTGAAAACGAGCAGCTTTCATATGAAGCATTATCTTCTGCCGTGTGGCAATACTGTGTGTGCAGCAGAGCGTCACTAGATGATGAAGAATGTGTGCTGAGAGCTCATTTGTCATTCCTGTTTCTCTTCCTTTCCTCTCCTCCCCCTATCCTATCTCCTCTCTTCATCACCCTTTCCTCTCTCCATCCTCTCCATCTCTCTCTCTCTCTCTCTCTCTCTCTCTCTCTCTCTTTCCTCTTCATTAATAAAGTGAGGATTAGATCAGAATGTGTAATTATGTGTCCTGTACTGCAAAAGATGCCCCATGTAATCGCTCTGTCTGTCTTCCAAGTTAAAAAAACACTGTGATATGAGCTGTGTTAGTGGTCCAGTAGCGCTGCATGACAGAGACAGATATTCATGATCTGACTAAACTTTATTAAAATGGGATTTGGCTTCCATTGCTGAAATTTCCGTAAATTCCCTTATTGAAATTTTCTTCTGCGTTCGGCGTGGTGCAAACACGCAAAACTCCTCTAGGCCTGGTTTCAGTTATTTATAGGCTCTTTGGAAAGAATAAACTCAAATGATTATAGTTTAAAGCGTCTGAGTGTACGCACGGTTGTTTGAACTTAATTATGTCACACATTTCCATTCAAACAAACAGAGCACAGTCAGCATCTAGACAGTTTGTTACTATAAAATTCATAAATAAAATTCAATTAAAAGACAATGCAGTGCAGCTTATCTGTCTTACATTATTAATATTTTGATATTATTTGAATTATAAATAGAAATGCATTTTCATTCGTGTTCTTTTTTTTAAAACCAGTTAATTAAAGGCGACACAATTGATTTATTTAATGCCTTACAGAAAACTGTTCAAACTGTTTATATTGGCAGTATATTTCTGCTAGTAAACAAACAAATGAACAAATAAAACAGTTTTAGTTCCTGACATTTCGCTGCACTTCAGTCATTCCATGGTGTCAAACTCCATTACCAGCTCCTGATTTGACTTAATGAAGGACTGATGAGCTGAAGAAAGTATTGGAAGGTAACTGAACTTGCTTCAGAGGTCTGGAAATAATTAAGCTAACCCTCACACATCAAATCATAATGTATTATTTGTATTTTTTTTTTAATGTAAGTGCATTTTTTTCAAGTGATTCCCCAGAGGAATGGCCTTATGTAGCATTTCCTTAGATGCTTTTCTTACAAGCACTGTATTTTCAGTTTGTGAATCAGAAAATGTATTTTTGTACATATTGTGATGCATTTATATGCGTGAAATGTGGCCGAACAGGGTATTGTTTGTTGATCTAGATCTCAGTAGTGGTCTTTGCATAACTGATGTTGCAGAAGGGTTCAACGTGCCGAAGAGTCCCCTGACCAATCAAATTTTTTTTTTCTCTGCTGTGAGTGTTTCAGTGACTCAAGGTATTTGTGTAATCCAACAAAAAGGCGAATTGTTTTGGACTAAACAGCCACATTTTTGACATGCCTGTACATCTGTACTCAGAGGTGTATCACAATTGCAATATAATTGCAATACTAGCACTTCATATTCAGCAGCCCTAGAATGAAAGTAGAATGAATCTAGAAGAGTGTGTATAGTCTGGCTCTGTCTTCAGCCTCACGCTATCAGTACCACTGCTGCCGACCCTGTCGTAGGTGTTGTCATGACAACATTGTCGTAGCTACTCAGTGTACTGCTGATTCCCTCAGAGCTTCATCCATGCTGTCTATCGGTTTCAGTTCTGATGTTTTTGAAGTGGTCAGATGATTTTTCATCATCTAATGGCTATGAACTGCTGCGGAAAAAGCAGCCATACTGTCACATGCTCATAGATATTAGCTACCATTTATCTACCAGGGCAAAAAGACAGAGTGTCTGAGAGAGTGTATGTGTCATGACTGTTGTCCTGCTAATATAACTGCACAATTATTCGATTATTCCCACTGCAGACTTCATATCCAGTGGGGTACAAAAGTCTAAGACTATTAGTAAAAATGTTTATTTTGCATTCTTTTCTGATATGAAGCTTTTCATTATTAATTATATTATGAGCAAACAGTCTAAATGAAAAAAGGAATATTAAAAGAAAAGTAGCATGTGGTGCCTCCTCCTTTTGTATAATGACTGCATTCGAGCTGGCATAGATTCTGCCAGTTTGTGCAAAGCCTCTGATGAGTAGATCAAATCCACCTGAGAGTCTGCGCTCATGCTTTAAAGAAAATGATTAAAAAAGGGAAAAACATTTTTTGTACAAAGGCCTTTAATTAGTTGCTGTCTCAACATTGATGTATATTTGAAAAGTCGCGTGGAAATAGGGCAGAATTTCTTTGTTTAAAATGTTTTAAAATACTACAAAAATCTGGTGTTTATTCCCAGGTTTAAATAGCAAAACAAATCCCAGAGTTTTAATGTGGCCCAGAATAAGTTCTTTTGGACCCCTCTGTGTGACCCAAATTCTGTTAAAGTGATCTTGCAGCAAGAAATCAAATTTAAATAATATCCCCCTAAAACATATTTAGTGTTTGAAATTTCTTTACTTTTGCAATGAAACTACAAGGCTAATGTAGCTAACAAGTAATGGAAACTTATGATGAGCACTATGTAAACTGCCTGCTGAAATCATTCCACTTGCCTCAGACCACTTTAAATCAAAGTCAAAATGATTTGTATGGCGCTTTTCACATTAGGCCTTGTCACAAAGCAACTTTTCAAAAATCCAAGCCGCCAGTGAGCTGGTCAGAGGCATCAAACTCTAAATCCACGTAATTTCAAACAGACTTGCTTATGTGGCTTCTGACACTTTATGACGTACTGTTTTCTATAAAAAATGGACAAAAGTATGCAACATAGCAGCCATCCTGACATCTTAGCACTGTTTTATCAATTTTTTTAGAAAACAGTATGCCATACAGTGGCAGATACCACATAAAGCAGAGATTAATGAACAGATGCATGTGTGATGATTTAGGCATGCAGTTTGCATGATACTGATGACAAGAAGTTTGTAACTTGTTAACTACGTTAGCCTCATTTCTCCAGGCGCCAAACATGCCTTGTCTGATCAATTACATTTGGGTTGAGAGGAAAATTGTGTAAATTTACTGTGTAGCTGAACTGTCACTTCAAACTTTTCAGTCTTTCCAATGCACATATATTGCACCCTGAATTCTAAACAGCAGGAGAGTGGGTACAACCTGCCTGTCGTCTCTCCTCCCCCCACCGCATCTCCCTCTCTTTTTTCACCTCCCCCTTCTTAGCCCTCTCTCTTCTATCATTTTCAATCTCTCTCCTTCTCCAGACGACTCTCTTTTTGCCTGTGCCCGCTCCTTCTCTCCCCTCCTCCCCTGTAGTAATTGACCTTGCTCAGACTGTGCTTGGAGGAAGGGGAATATGCAACGTGCTGCTGCTTATTGTGAAGAACAAGGTGACTCAAGCAGCGGTCAATAATGTGCTGTTTCACTGATATAGATTTGCACACACAGGTACACATGGTTTGCTGATTGTACTGTAATGCTGCTCTTGTGTTTGAACTGCACGTCACATTGTTCTGGAGAATTGATGTGCTCCTCAGTAATCACAGGAACTCGCGCGAAAGTCTTATCTTGGATGTGTGGCAATGGAAACAACCGTTAACTGATATGGGGTTTTCACATTTTCTGTAGGTTCTATTGGTCTTCACACAACTCCTTTACATCTCATCTTTTTTTAAAGGTATACTATGGTGTTAGTCAGGTGCTGGTTCTGAGTGTGTGTGGGTCTTTGTGAGGACTAACTGTCTTCAGTATGACAGAAAGACATTGGACTTGTCTTGTTTTTAAACAATAAATGGCTTTTAATTATTTTTATGACCCATTGGTTCCTAAGGACCAGGGCAGGGTTGGGTTAAGTGTAGCATTTAGCTGCACTGATACAAAAACAACCAGAAATACACAATGGGCTGATTTCGCAAACTGAGAGAAGGCCTAGACTAAAAAGAGTTTCACTGTTAGCACTGCAATTTAGTCCAAGATTAGGCGTAATCCATGTATACAGACAGCCCTTCCAATTAGTGAATTTAGCTACATCTGCACCCATTGCTAACACAGGCTTTTAATTGCACACACGCACACACACACATGCACACTCACACACACACGCGCACACACACACACACACACACACACACACACACACACACAGCTTGTGTAATCTCCACAGAGAAGCACTGCTAATGGAATGGGAAACTCTGGAGCAGGCGCACACGAGCCTATACATTGCTAAGCATCGGCTAGACCGGTATTAAGCCCCCCAGCGTTGGCCCCGTTTTCCAGACAGGAATGGAGGCTAGTTGTAGACTGCATGGTATTCTGAATTAAGATTCCTCATTGAAAAGAAAATGTAGTGCAGGGCCAGGCTTAATGCTTGTATGAAGCACCGACCCACAGTGTTTTTCAGAAATATGAGAATGTAAACTTTTTGTGTGTGTTTATTTGTATCTGTATGTTTGTGTGTCATGCACTGATAAGAACAGTAATACCAGTTTCAATCCCTCATCTTTCCTGCTTTCCTCAGCCTAGAGCACACACACACACACACACACACACACACACGCATGCTTTCTCTGTACATTGTTTGAGGAGGAGAGTGATTTAAAAAAAAGAGAGGAATTGAAGAGAGTAGCGCAGTAAGGTCTGTAAATTCAAAGGGAGGTAGCAGAGCTTGAAGAGAATAACAACCCAGGAGTGGCAGCGGAGGCTTACAGCCAGACAGCTAAGAACGAAGGATACTAACTAAATCACATGTAAGGTACATTACTGAGAGAGAGAAAGAGACAGAGAGATAGAGAGAGAGAGAGAGAGTAAATGGCGAGAGCAGCATGTTCAGCATGTGTGAACAGGCTGGGGGGAATCAGATCGTCCCCCAGGATTCATTGTTGTATGGCTGACTCTGCCATCTGAATACTGATAACAGGCCTTTTCCTAAGCTATCCACAGAAGATCCACACTAGAAAGCAGGGATATACATAGCAAAGAGGATGACTGGTCTTTAGTCTGGATGCCTGCCTCTATAGTGCATCCCTGACAGTCTCATATTAATATATTTTTTTAAAATTTCTGATGTTTTTGTTATGTATGTATGTACGTGTCCCTGCCTCGCGCCCGTTGGCCCCGGGATAGACCGTGAAGGATAAAGAGGTTACAGAAAATGAATGAATGAAATGAAATAAATATATATATATGCAGCAAACTGGACCATTGAAACTGACCACACAGTGGAAGGTGATCTAGGGACCAGTGCACTTTTATTTTCCAGAAAAATGGGTATAACTATATTTTTCTATAATTTGAAAACTCCGGATGTCCGTTGTGTTGTGTGAAATATTTCAATTTTTTTTAGATAACATTTAGGCTTTATAGACAACAGTGCCTAACACAGTGTCCATATAAACCAGCCTGGGTGGGATTACTTAACAAGGGTTGAGGTGAGTATGCGATAATTTAGATATGTGATTTGCTAATTAATAAGGTATAAGCTTCCATTATCCTGTTTGTTATCTATAGTAACCTCATAGCTTCAGTGCACAACCAAAGAGTGAAACATTGAACATTAAAAACATCTTGCACGATTGAATACATTTGGGGAGAGAAAATTCAAACTGTTCCTTCAGTACAGGCCATGTGTCCTAAATGCTTTCGTTGACTGGACATTGAGGACACTCTGATAATGTCCCATGGGTAATCCTGTCTGGAATATATGTTGCATGCTTTTAGCATTTTATGATCTGTGTTTCTCCTCGGTTGAGAAGAAGGGTGTTCTCACTCTCATTATGCATACGCTCATCAGATGAGTGTACAGCGTGGGAGGGGAGAGGGCTAATATCACATAAATAATGCATCTTCCATTGATTGCTCACTACTCATACTTTATGCACTGACTTTAACATCTGTTGATTAGATGATTTCAGGGTGAAGGATATAATTCAGCTGCAGGCAGATGGAATACTGGAAGTAGATGTAAAACAGTTGTAAACACCAAGGTGATTTACCAACAAACAAAAAAAATCCTTTAATTAAGCCATCACAATCTATTGTTTTTAATTGTTATTGTGTTCTCATATACCGATATCTCGGAGGGACAGAATATGTAAATGAGCCCTCTAACCAATCACAGTTCATGAATGTGCTCTGAGCATCCTGACCAACCACATTTAAATATAAAGCAGTGTTTCTGTGTGGGTGTTGATGTATCAAGTCATTCATGTAATGAAAGTGAATTATTTTGCTCAAAATAATGCAGGCCAGTCTTTAACAATGTCACATTAGTGATTAACCATTGCTTTTTAACATCTTGCAAGGTTTATCATCATTGCAATATGTAGCAATATCATTGCAATACTAGTATTTTATCCATAACATGCAGTCTCTAATATTTAAAAAATCACCAGGTGGCTGTTAAACCAGGTGGAAAAATGCACCTTTGCTGAAAAAAATCCAAACATTCCTTTAAAGTAGCCACTGCTAACACACAATAACCAAACCCTGTCATATTTCAGTGTCACCAGCAATCAATGAATTCTCACATCAGACACCCAGACAATTTTATGGGTCATTAATGTATTGACTCTATGGTCACTTGGGTTGTATCTCAATAATAGCCAGGGCAGGGTTGGATTATCTTGGCTTACCTCCTGCTGATGAGGCTGTGTTTAAGGGTGCATGAGTAAAATCCGGGTTGCTGCTCAAACTTCCCCCCTCGGCCACGCTCGTAGTCGGCACCAGCCATGGAAATCTATCAGGTGTCCCATTAGGAGCCTCAGTCTCAAGAGTCCAGCTGGGCACAGTTGCAGTGGCTGGAGTCTCTTCCACAACTTGCTGGGTGCTGATGGAAACCTCCAGAGCAGTGGAGAGACTAAACTGCAGCTGTGTGGTGCCTTCACCAGGCTCTGAAGCAGAATCACCTGGCCGAGTAGCAGTTGACTGAATCACTTTTTCTGGAATGGTCATCAGCCTGGGTTCAAATGGCGCTGACTGAAAACCAGTGGTTGTAATTTGGTCAGTTTTGGGGCTTTTTGTTTTAGCATCTTGTAATTCAGTGGACTTTGTGGTCTGTTTGGTCCTCCAGCGTACCTGTGTAGAAGATGTTGATGCTTCCTGTGTAGATGTGGTTGATGTTGCCTGTGTAAAGATAGATGATGTTACAGTGCCATATCCTTTTGTTGCTTGCGGAGAGACTGGAGGAGGTGCAGTCTGTGGATTTTTTTCTGTAGGACTGTCTCTATTGGGAGGCCAGATCTCAAGGTCATAGCTTAGGTCAGGCTCAGACAAGGGCTTAGGCTTGCCTGTTTGCTTTGTTTCCCTGAGCAGATAATCTTTTGGTGGCTTGTTACCCCTTTGTGGAAGCAAAGTGCCTATCTGCACTGGGGTAGTCTGAGTTTCCTCAGACTGGACTGTGATTGTCTGGTAAATGTCTGAACTTGTCAACAGACTTTCTGTTGTTGGGTTTTGTATGTTTGTGGCAACCTGCGCCTCAAGAGACACTGCGTAATCTTGTTTGGTGATGATGTTTGAACTTGTCAGTGGACCTTCTGTTGTTGGAATTTGAACGGTTGTGGAAACCTGTGCCTCTAAAGACACTGTGTAATCTTGTGTGGTGATGATGTTTGTACTTGTCAGTGAACTTTCTGTTGTTGGATTTTGCATGGTTGTGGCAAACTGTGCCTCTAAAGACACTGTGTAATTTCGGGTGGTGATGATGTTTGAGCCTGTCAGTGGACTTTCTGTTGTTGGATTTTGTATGGTGGTGGCAACCTGTGCGTCCGCATCCCTTGTCAATAAGCCCAAAGGCAGTTTGAAAACTGGAATTGAGAATTCCACTTTTGGTATCCATCTGCTCAAGCCCCATGTATCTGAGGCTCCCTTTGGTTGCGAAGTGGACTTTGGCCCATTTCTGCCGAATAACCCACCACTGACAGAGCTGAAGAACAAGAGTAAGAAGAAAACTACGAATGCCCTGCAGAGAAAACGCATGCTGCCTGCCTTTTTCTGGCTCTCTGTAGGTCACATGGTGTCCTCCATCCAGCAGCCTCACCAGATTCAAAGTGACCTGAAAGACAAATGTGAAGTATAATGTTCAGAGTCTTCAATCTCAGACTGATACAAGCTTCAGCTGAACGACCCTAAACTTTGCAACATGTAAAATTTTGAGATTGTCAGTGAGTTTTCACACGTGATTTAGTTTTGAGATCTGGTAGGTTGATGTGACCAGAGGGGGAACTGAACATCAAACATGTGGCTCATTGTGACATTTCTTTAACACATTGGATCTTACAAATAATGACTATCCAAATGGGCTCTTAGGGATTGAATGTTCTCACATAAACACAGCTTCTAATGAGTGAGTAGTACAGATTTTACATTCAGCTGTCTGTAGGAAATAATAAACTGTCCAGTGAAACTTGGTTTACCTCTGACTTTTGAAGCAGCTTCCTTGCAGGGATGAGTGAGTGGGTAGGTGTGATGGAAATCTAGATTTTATCCTTGTTTATTTAGCATTTGGTCTGTCATTTGAAAATTATATAGCCTTTGAGTTCACAGTTTTGTTAGTGTTATAAGGAAAACAGTTCACCATGGGCTTGTTTTAGGTTGTAATCAGTGATCTTAAAATTTCCAGTCAGAGTTCTGTGGCCCCGTATCGTCTTTGTATTGACAAAAGGGCAGCCTCTGTGCTCTATTGAGGCTCTAGTTATAGGGAGCTCTTTGAGAATATGAATGGGGGAGTGGAGGCTCCTATGTGTTTTTGGGGGTTGGGTTGGGGTCTTTTTTGGAGTGACAGAGTAATTTAGGGGTTCAAAGCCAATGGGCTGTTGCCTCAGTGAAGTGAGTGGAGTACCCCTGGAATTTTTCTCTGAATCTAGACAGAAACCTTGGTGCTCCTACTGGGCTTTCAACTCTCCAAAATTACCTCCTCCATCCTCTCTCTCTCTCTCTCTTCCTCTCTTTCTTAAAAAAATCACGATTGATTTCTTTAATCCAAGATAAACGGAAACTCTCCCACTGGGAACAACATCAGTTTGTGCTCACTCTGCCAATAGAAGACCAGCCATTTTAAATCTCACTGCTCCTTTACCCCTCTGGCTCTTTCCTTCTGCCTCTTTCTCCCTCCTCCTCCCATGGTGGTCTTCCTGATAGATATTCAGCCTGCACCACTGGGCTTAATTCCAATGTCTTTATAGTGTGTACGGATAATCTAGCTCTTGCCATCATCCTCATTTCACTGATGACCTTCCTCAAGGGCCTGACTAAAGATTCAACTCTCTGATCCCAATATCCTTTCGTGGACCATATTAAACCTTTTTGGACTGGAAACCTAATAGGCTTTAGTCCGGTGAAGACTAGGGATGGGAATCGATAAGAAATTATTGATGTCGATGCCATTATCGATTCGATTCCTTATCGGTTCCATTATCGATTCCTAAACAGTATAAAATAAACATTTTTTTAACTGATCATA
>JBBPCZ010000136.1:18808330-18842297 GCA_037974445.1 Brycinus macrolepidotus
CTCTCTCTCTCTCTCTCTCTCTCTCTCTCTCTCTCTCTCTCTATCGCACACACACACACACACACACACACACACACACACACACACACACACACACACCTTGTATGAAATGGTAACGTAGAAGTTATATAAGGCAGTAAAAAGGTTTCACACTGCAAAATATTATATACTCTTGCAGGAAAGTGACATATATATCACACGTGAAAGATCTAAGTAAACACATGTAACATCATGTAAATTAGGTGTGATCACATGTGACATTCAATGCCATGTGCTCTTTTTTTATGTATTCATTCACATAGCATTTTTTTTTTACATGAAATTGCACGTTTATCCTTCTCTCCCTCTCTCTCTCTCTCTGTCTCTGTCTCTCTCTCTCTCTTCCTCTCTCTCCCTGTTAGCCTTTGCATCTGTAGTCTAGTGTTGGTTTCAGCCTCACAATAGCAGTGGTCACACCTCAGTAAGCAGATTGTTCATCGGAGGATACTGGCTGCTCCTAGGAGACTGGGCAACAGAGCCAGACTAGCGCGTGCACAACACAAAGATTAGCTTATCAGGCCCTTTGCTTGACTTTTGTGGCATGTTAAATTCCCATCAGAAGGCTTATCTTTGACCTATCAAAGCTTTCAAATTTAGCTCCCTTATTGTTTTCCCATTGAAGCGTAAAGTTCTGAATCTGTGAGCCCCGGAATTCTCCACATTTAGAAACAATCCAAAGTGTCCCTGCCCACGGAAATGTAATTTCCTGATTGGCTGCATGACATCCAGACTGAATTCCTACCAGATCTGTTGTGGATGAGGCTTGTGAGCTTCGAAGTCAGCTTGACCTTTCACACACACACCTGCTTTTACCTCTTCATTTTCATCCTGGATCAGTAAATTCCAGGAAAGTGGCCAGACTGGGTGCCTTTTATTTGCACTCAAATGCAACTGAAATTAATTACATTTATTTTACAGTTCTTCACCTGAATTTTTTATTCCAAATTGTCATCAGAATCCAGCCAGGGCTCCTGCCATAGTGTGGTATAAGGTAAAAGGCAAGGCCAGTAGCTTTATACCAATACCACTCCAAGACTCAACACGCTCAGAGGAGAATGCTCAGCACTCAACTTCATACTGTGTAGGTACAGACTGGCTATTAATATTCACTGCATAATGCCCACCTTTACAACCTTCAGTGTGAAGAAGGCCAGCTGTACCTTGGACACAACTCCAGCCTGAACCTCAGTTTTGATCATCTTTCTTTCACTTCTTTTCAGCAAGACACCCGCACAATATTCTTGATGTTGTACTAGAGCAACATCTTATCCCAAGAGCTTCTACAGGGGACCATCATTTGGAACATGGCGCCTCAGAGACCGCCTGCACTGATGAAAAATGTTTATCATTAAGCTCAACATGGCAAAAGAAGGCTAAGCTTACACTCTGCTGTTTTGATGAATATTTGAATATTTCCCATAGGACAATGCATCCTGTGGTTTCTTTCTCTCTGCATATTCCACAACTCCCCTCAGGATGTTCTGCTCCTACATCCATTAACATGAAAACACAAAGCCTAATAAGTTCTTTGACTTGATTATCTAATATCAAGCTGAATCTTGTACATGAAAGTTACAGTCAGGCTGCTTTGATTTTCACTTACATTTGTAGTTCACCTGACTGGATCTAATTGTATCTTTCCAGGACTGGAAAAAACATTAATGGACGTTAATGTTGGCCCAGATCTTTTATCATGAAATGTTCACCCAATATTATGTTAAATTATAGAAAACAAACAATGACAAAAATGGAGATTTAAGGTTTTGTCCCAACTTGGATGAAATATTTTTATCCCTAATCCATAGGATCAATTTTCACATTTAATTAATACCAGATATCGACATCAGCCCAGATTTCCTGTAACATGGCATCCTTAATGTAGCTCCTTAAGTAAAACTCTTTGACTGTTCACAGGTTGAGAACCTACTCTACCTATCCCACCTACAGCCGAATTTTAATTTCTTCTGTAATTGCTGACAAGTCATATATGTACATTGAACACAGTTTGCGTGTCACAAATAGCAGTAATTATAAGGCATATTGTGTTGGACACACAAGGTTGCTTTTGTCCTCATTACACAGTCCCAAGCTAATCGGCCTCCTGGCAATAGAAAGTTATGTGCCATTGTTTGTTGGGAACAATGCCCTCCAACTAGTTACATAAGCACTGCTATTTAAAAGACTATTGACGCTCATCACCAAGTCATCAGAAAAACAGATTTAGTTTTCATGTTGTCTTGACTGATTTTGGAGCACATCATTTCTCAATAGAGTATGACTAAGAGTATGTGCCTACGTGCTAATGCTGTAATTGTGGAAAATGTTGTGTGAGACTTAGACGGAGAATAAGAAGGAATTTTCCAGGACATACATACAAAGCAATCATGTAGGTGCATATACTAATCTATCTGCATTCTGCATAGTGCTGGCACACTATAAAGTGTTTACTGTCCTAGTTCTCATGGGATAGTTTATGTTTTCACTCCTAAAAGACCTGAATCAATTCATTCCGGCCTCGGGTGCGCAGGGAGCCAGATTAGAGCAAAAGGCATGGACCATCTGGTTACCTTTGGCCAACCAATACATACTGCAAGGGGCATAATTGTGCGTGAGTTTGGTGTACCTTCTTATTGTCATCCTTTGAAACAGTAACTTTACTGGAGACAGAAAAATGTTAGCCTGTGACTGTAGCATAGACTAATTTCTCTGTCTTTAAATGAGGGCTCTTTTATTTCCTCCTCTAATGTCCAATTAGTAAAGTTTGTGTTGGTTTATGCATTGAACACAGTCATAACCTCTTGTGACTGGGCTGTTTTTACCTTTAAGATATATGTAAATGAGCTGCATTCTGATTGGAAGGCAGCAGAAACACTCCTTATAGCACTGTGAATGAGCAAGTGCTATACCTACTGCTGAAGGCTGAGTAGGTTGATATGTAAACGGTTTTCCTGACATCACAAAAACAGTGAATTCAGAAGGGGCTGTTTTTGCAGCTAAGTTTCCATACATTAACCGAATGAACTGGGTATGCTTTGAAACTTTAAAAATGTTTATACATTTCCTCAACCTCCTCTATTTTAAACAAGATCAGTAAAATTAATCTTTCCGTATTATTGGCTCGTTAAAGGAATGGCTCAGCAAAAAAAAAAAATTCACACAGTTTTCCACTTCACCCAGTTGTAGTCAATTAGCCAAGACATGTTTCCATGAGTCCAGATTTTGCTTATTTAGTTTAGCACTGGAACTACTAAGCTAACGTTGCTTTAATTTCACAGGGCCTTATTGTGGACATAAGGAGGTAAAACCAGAAATGTTTGCATACAGTATATTGTCATTGGACAAATATGATGTTTCATCAGAACAATCAATACTTACATTCATCCGATCAAATCATTTGCATTTCATTTTGTTTTGGGCAGCTTATAAAATAAGAACAAGGAACTCGTGGGACAGCAGCCAATAGCTAGGAGTAAATTCTCTTTCTCTCACTTTCATCACCCACTTATTTCTTCCTCTCTTCCTCCCTCTCTCTCTCTCTCTCTCTCTCTCTCTCTCTCGCTCTGCACACTCATGGCAGGCAGAGTATGAGGAAAAGCCTCCAACTTCAGCTGAGATATTAAATATATCCAGAATGGCTCGGTGTGGTCCCTGCTCACTTTGAAGCAGAGCCTGAATGTGCAAGTGTGTGTGGGTGATTTTCTGTGCGCTGCTTGTGTGAGTGGACCTTTGCCCTCAGCATGTGATTGTAACTGGAGATTTATATATGTATCCACTAGCATGCCTGTGGGCGACCAGCTGGTGAGTGTAAAACCTGTGTGATCTCACATGAGATGGTGTGTGTCTGAGTACATCCGTGAGTGGGTGTGTGGAAGCTGCGTATTAATGCAAGTGAAACCCCCCAGAGAGCTCCATAGCTTTCTGTTGGACTGAAGATGGGATTCATTTTTAGTGTTTTTCAGATCTGATGAATTACAAAATCATGAACACACACTTACAGAGCACAGTACATGTCCAAAAAAGATTCAAATATGCCTTTGGCCAAACTGTAGATACTGTATATGTCATATGGGCAGGAATTTGAATGAGCTTTGTGCACATTTTGTGTCCCTAAGTGCAGCACCTATTCACACATTGCTGTACAATGTACAATGTTGGAGACATGCAAAAAACCAGTGCACATACCTTACAGTAGCACTGTGTACTCAGCAACACTATTAGTACTAGTTAATACCAGTATTTGTTTTATACAACTTTTTAAATTATGCTTTATTGCGGTTTTATAAAGCTCATATTCACTATTTTCCATGTAGTCTTAACCAATATGTTCTATTTGTCTATTTTTTCTTATATAGCTTATATTTTTAAGTTGATTTGATCTTTTGGAAAATGCCAGTTATTTTTTTCAATCTGTTCTATGTAGGGGTGTTATAGTATACCAGTAGTGACAAAATGTTTTTTATGAAGTTAATAATTCACATATGATATAAAAAATTTACACTTTCACATAGTACGTGGAGGAATTGCTCCTTAACATTGGTTGGCACCTGACATACAACAGAAAAAAGAATTAGAGGAAGATGCAGTAACTAGCTAGGTTGTAGGTCCTTTCACAGTGTGTGCTGTGTGGCCACTACTGCTGAGCAAAATTATAGACACTTTTCCATAGACATACAGGAACTGTGCTGCACCTAAACCATACTGCAAAGGCACAGAACTCGCAACATGCTTTGAAATTCCAGTGTGTCTCTTTCTGGTAACGGAATTTCAGATGCGTCAGCAGCATAATTTTCTCCCTACAGTTTATGGCCAGTCATCATCCCAAAACCCTGAGACTGTAAAGTCTCAGTTGTGTTAAAGTTTAAAGGGATCAGACTCGACTGTATTTTCTCTCTTTTGGTTATTTGTTAAGCAGCATCAAAGATGCGAGATTCAGGTCAGGGATTCAGGTTAGCTAACGGGGACCATGATGTCAATGGATAAGAAAAGAAAAGCAGACATAACTAGTGCATGTCAGAATAAGGCCATTACTTGTATTTTTAGTTCATTTTGAATTCATTTGTCAAATAGAGGCAAAACACACAATGAACAAATTTAAAGATGAATTTGACTGGTAGACTCCTTTCTATCCATATTGCGACCTTTATTGTGAATTCTTTTGGCCATAATAATTTTGAAGTGAAAATCTGATACCATGACAGCCCTAGACGAAAGTTTACTTGCTTACTTTTTTGGTGTGAATTTATTCACAATAAAGGTCACAATAAAGAGTCTACCAGTCAAATTCATCTTTAAATTTGCTCAAAATGAAAACTTTACAATGACTGTCATGAGCGCTTTTTCTTTAAACTTAACCTCCTTTATTAACAGGCATATAGGAGTGAGACATCACCAGCAGCATTTATGTGTAAATGGCACATGGCATTTTTAATAATGTAAAAACAACAACAACAACAACAACAACAGAAAAAACAAAACAAAACTATGAACCATAAGAGTTTGTTCTGACATTGACATTTTGCAGTGGACCGATTGCAGCCGGTGTATTGGCATAGGTTAGAGGTTGTTGACATTGGTTGTGCAGGATCAGTGTGTATGGGAAAAAACATGACCTTTACTGTAACTGCATGTATAAATATATATATATATATATTTATAGAGAGAGAGAGAGAGAGAGCAAGAGCAGGAAGCCACGGAGGAAGGGTGACCCAACCTTCACTTTGGCCCCAGTGTTGGACAATGGAGACCCAAAGAAGAACAATGATCATGGGGGGGGTTTCAAAAGAGGAACTGCCGTGGGGTGGCCGAGGGGACCAAGGGTCAACACTATGAGCGAGGGGCTCTTCGTTCTGTAATGCATGTTAATCTGCCTCACTGCCTCTTAAAAGTGAGTCTGCTGAGCAAAGCCCTGCCTCTTAAAGAATGTCCCCATGCACACATACCCACACACAAATACATACCCAAACACACACTTTTACACAAAGCTGGTACTGGGGCATGCTGGAGCAGCACCTCTGCAAAAGCTACAACTGCATTAACTCACCGTAATGGATTTCTGCGCCTTCCTTCACAAACACAAATATACACATCAGATGGGGACAACAGAGTACATTATGCTGACTACTGCACTTAAATCCTATCAGTCCACAGCCAAAGCTGCATTTCCTCCACAGCAGAGGAATGGAGGAGTAGGATTGAGACTTTACTGACACCATGTGGGACTCAAGGGTAGTTACATCTGAGTGTATGATCAAAGTGTGTGTGTGTGTGTGTGTGTGTATAATTCATTCTGAAAATGGTAGAATTCCATTATAAATGACTCTTTCATGGGTGTAATCAGTGGACATATTTTTGGCTTAGTGAACTGACTACAAGCACCAGTACGGCTTTTCATTTAACAGGTATGGTTTTACACTATATGTTTTACCTGTAGTTAATTGATAATATCGATGGGGATGAGCTAACTCCTTCTACTCAGTAATGTTAAATCCAGATAAGCTTAGAGTTTCTTACTGCATGGATCTTGAATCTCTAATCTTTTGGCCCCTCTCCTTTTTCGTTTCCAGGGCACTTACAGTGTAAATGGCTGTAAAAGTATCTTGATCTTAAAGTCTAGGCATCTGTTTAAAGTCAGCATGAAATCATGAAGCAATTTCTTTCCACAAAAATACTTCCAAGTGAACCGTGGTACCAGGAAGGGTCTCTGATCCGGCTGAACACTTCACTCAGAAGGTGGAGGTGGTGGGAGGGGGAGGTGGAACATCACATTACTGGGTA
Source organism: Brycinus macrolepidotus (assembly GCA_037974445.1). Taxonomy (NCBI): domain Eukaryota; kingdom Metazoa; phylum Chordata; class Actinopteri; order Characiformes; family Alestidae; genus Brycinus; species Brycinus macrolepidotus. Next base: position 18,815,144 of record JBBPCZ010000136.1, read on the forward strand.
CCCGCCTGTTGGTACATGATGATGCAATCAAAACATAATATTTTAAAGAGATGGGAGTCATTTCATTATGATGGAAGATTACAAGGAAATAGCAAGTTTGTCCTTGAAATGATATGTGATGAATTGTGGTTAATGCCAGGCACATGTACAAGTGAGGTAAAGACAGTCAATTCGGATTTCAGGTCGACCTCAGCAGACTCTCGGACTGCGGTGTCATTGGCTTGGGTGCAGACAATAAAAATATTTGTCACAAAGTTGTTTGAAAGTGTAAAGCTGTGCTTTCACTTCATGCTCTTTGTTGCTTATATAATATCTCAAACAGTTCCCTCGTTACACTGGTGGGCCAAGTTGGATTTCGCACTGCTCTGTTGTTTCAACAAAGTTAGGTTCCCACAAAGTTCTGTTAAATGTGAGCACAGTGAAGGGGCAAATAAATATTTCTTAAGGGTGTATGGCATTAGAAGGGTGGGCAGTATATGTGTGTGTGTGTGTGTGTGTGTGTGTGTGTATGTGTGTGTGTAAAAGAAGGATCTTGATGGTAAAACACTTGAAATATGTATACGGTTTGTACTTTATTTTGTTATTTAAAATAAAAAACTTCAAGAACAGTTGCATTCAGAATGATGAAGCCTGAAGCAGCCTACTTTACTGGCATGCTGTTACACATTTGAAGGACACCATGTTCCTCAGTCTTGGCACAGTGTGGCTTGATCTAATGTTTGTCTCTGGAATTAATAACAAAGTACTAAAGCATAGATTAAAATGGCTTCCAAATGAAGACCTTCCTCTCACTATTTATATTGCATTCAGTCATGCCAGTGTTACCACCTGATATGGCAGACCCCTCCAGCTCCACTTTTTCTCCAAGGCCAGGCATTTTCCCTGTCTTCCAGAAATGTATCATGAATCATAAACAGACCTGAGAAAAGAAAACAACATTTTTGTTTTTGAAATATTGTGGAAAAAGTGAAGACGTGTCACATGACTGCTGTTGCTTCAGACGCCGCATTGCTAGAACATTGCGTAATGGAGTGTTTTTCTCCCATCCGGTGAACAAGAACCAAAAACATGTGTGAGGAATAGAGATTTCTAACATGCACTTTAGTGTGTAGTTTCATGACCGGCATTAGTGTTGTTGCAGTCTATACTGTACATGCTCTTTCTTTATTTAGCAGTTGTCATGCTAAGAAAATGACAGGTTTGAGAGTGTGTCGAGAAGGTATGTATTTTAGAATTGGGAGTCTTTAAGCTGTAGTTCATGGTTTATAGATCTAATCCTCCAGTCAGTAAAATAAGGGCCTTTCCACGAAGGTGCTCAGCTTAATATTAAAACAGCCGTACTGCGCCCTCTGCTGGCTGCACGTTGCATTACAATAACAAACTGGAGGGCCTGCTCCTGCCTTACAATAAAAGACACGAAAAATGTGCTCCTGTTATAAGCATTCCAACACCAGAGTCCCTAGATCACCAGAGATAACAGTCATTGACAACCCCAGTCCTGTAGTGCAGCCCCCAGGATCTGTTTGTGTGTTGATCTGCTCTCCTAATCAAGCTCACAGAGGGACTGGTGGAAGGCTATAGATTCTCATGCATGTGACATGAGTTTTAACTACTGTTGGATCACCTTAATGTGTCTTTTATAGTAAAAACAGCGTGAGGAAACTACACCATGTTGCCCAAGATACAACATTTTATAATGCCCACCTCTGCACAAACTGTTAGACAAGCAAAAAATAAATCAAATGTAACCAAACCCCGTTTTACAGAATACACAACAAGCGCTGTCTGTTTAGCTCCAGTTCAGGTTTTGTTCATTTTTAGAGCTCATGTAGTCATACTGTGCCAAGTCCACTCCACCTTAATGTGGAGCTGAGTGTGGGGTGAGGAGGTTTTGGGAATGTATTTACAGAAGAGATTTGAGTGGCTATGGACAAAGCTAAAGTTTGTGAATTGGACTCTTTCTGAATCTGTTCCTGTAATTAGGCTGATATTTCACCCATTTCAACAGTGGGTGGGTTTCCATTAAAGTTTTGCACAAACAGAAGCACTGTTTGTGACTAAGGCTGACTAAGGCTGAATCTTCTCTTCTCGCTATAGTCATTCCGATTAAACTGATTTAAAAACTCGGCTGCACACTAAATAGTGTAAAATCAATACACACTCATTAGAAATGTGTTCAGTAATGTAGTATATAAAATATAAGTGTGCGGTTTGGAAATAACAGTGATTTCTTTATCTCGAACCATCTTCGTCTCTGACGCGGCTTGTTTTTGAATGTCATGTGACTTAAATGAAAAAAAAAAAAACTGTTTTTATTTTAATTTTGCGAAATATTGCTTTGTCGAATAGTATAAAAACACCTCATACGAACGTAAAAACGTGTTTGCGATATATGAGAGCTTTTCCTGAAATGTGTTTCCATATATTGCTCGATTTGATCAGTTTCAGATTACTCGTGAAGCGGGTTAACAGAAACACGCCTCTGTAGAGTAAGTTACATGTTCACACGGTCTCCTGAAGAACAGTCTGTAAACGGTGTACTTTTTGTATGAAGTTGTATGATTAAGTAATGAATATTGCACCGAAGTTAACAGCAGAATTACTGAAATCACAACCAATGCCTTTACTTTTTAAATTAGAGATAAAGCGCCTGTTTTATTCGGACCAGCCGCGGAGCCTGTGACTGTGAGTTGATGTGGACACTTTGTCCGTGTGTTTTTAAGTCCTACAGCTGGACGTTTTGGTTCACATCAAGAAGGAGTTCAGGAGGAGAAGAAGCTCAGTGACTTCTGTTAAACCGTTTTAAGCAGGGGTGTAGCGAGAGGGTGACACAGCTGGACTGAAATGTTAGAGTGAACTGGTCTGGTCTGTTCTCTCCGTGATTAGTGAGGAAGTTTTGGAAGCTCAAGAGTCATGCAGTTACGTCATTGTTCCCCCTTACCGTTATTCCGCCAAGCCCCGCCTCCTGCGCTGGGATTGGGCAGCAATTCACTGAAGCAGTGACACTATTGGCTAATCGCTGAGGGAGGCGGTACTTTCCTGAATTTCCTGAATTCCATACCACGATGGCGATGTAATAAAAAAGTGCCTGGTGGTATTTTATATATATATATATATATATATATATATATTTAGTATTAGATGGTTTATAGACGTTGCTTAACATCAGCTATACCACTACAATAGTATTTAGTTATTAACAGTGATAATAAATCATATTACCAGTAATAACAATTATTACCTATTATTATTGTTATTATTGCAATCATCATATATTTCATTAAATAATCATATATATATATATACACACACACACACACACACACACACACACACACACACACACATATATATATAGGAATATAAGAAATGGTAATGGTGATGGTAAAAATCTAATGGAAGAAGAAAAAACTGAATTTTTGTTAATCACTGTCTTTCTTTGTTCTTTAAAAGTTACTGGTGAAAATGTATTCAGCTGGATTATTTCAAAGCAGCAGTGAACAGTTTTGCCTTTGGTACAATATTGCCACGTAAATGCCTAAACTAAAGGTCCGAAGCAAAGAATTTTGAATAGCAGTGTTCGGAAGAAACATAGCACACTTTTTATTCATGAGAGAGCAGGGACCACAAAACTTCAGTGAAAACTATTACAATGAATATTCAGATAGCATTAATACATTTAAAAAAATGTGCAACTTAAATACATGACATGCCATAGTTTCATTTATATTATGAATAAACACATAAACGTACACCAACAGTTCTAGAAAACCTTCAAACCCCCCCAAAATATCTTAAATTACAAAATAAGAGAATAGTTTTAATGTAAACATAGTTTTACAAAACGTACCTCAGTGCCAAAATATCAAAATGTAGTTCATCCACAAGGAAAATGCTTGTAATGCATAACAAGCTCATTTTTTAATAAAATACATGAAGCAATTCAGCCTCACAATTTAGAGAACTGATCCTGTTGTACGTGTGCATGCTTGCATGTGTATGTGCATGTATTGTGTGTATGTTAGTTTGTGACAGTTTGTAAAGTGTGTGCGTGTGTGTATTTGTGCATCCATGCTATGTGCAAGCTTAACATGTGCGCTGCTACGTCTGACATTCAACAAGTTTTTAGCTTGTCCAGGTTCAGGCAGAGCTTCTCCAGGTACCTCTGCAGCTCCAGCAGACACAGGTAGTTGGACGTGATTGGGAACGCGGTCTCGTCTTTATGCAGGTTACTTCCAGGGTTGGGCAGTGGGCAGCCCTGGGCAACGGCCATTCTTTCCAGATTACTGAGCAAGGTCTCTAGGTCCGTCTGGAGCTGCCTCAGGTGGTGGGCTGGGGGCACTCGGAGCCTCATCTGCAGGTAGCTGAGATGAGTCAGAATGGAGGTCAGGCCCTCGATTGGTGTGTCAATGTCATGACCGAAGTCAATCTCAGGCGACATCTGGAAGTGCTGAGGAGACGAGGTCAAGCAATTAGGCAAAAACAGTATCAAAGTTAGAAATATAGTGGTGATAAGTGTTGCCTAAAAAAACAAGTGTCTCTAAACTGGTAAATTTCCCAGAGTAGGCAAAAACATTCTTTACTTCTAATGTAAGTTAATGTAAAGAGTTTTTTGGTTTTAGCAATTTTGGTCCATATCTCTCAGTCATTCATGAGTTTATTTATTAAGTTTCACACAATTTAAAGGGCAGCTGCTGTGTTTAAATTACGTAGAAAAGTCATTCTTGAGGTTATGTGTTATGTGTGAATCAGAATGGAAAGAAAAGAGAGAAAGTGCTGTTGTATGGTGATGCAGCCTAAAACATATTACTGTTACATATTACTAAAACATAATACAATTACTGTTTATTTGTTAAATGTATAATATAGAAAATACACATTAAAAGTGACTGGTAAAAGGCATGGCACATTTTGTATTTTGTTTTTATTTTTTCCAGTACGTTAAACTCAGAAAATAAGTAGAAATTGTGCAGTAAAATGTGCAGAAACATGCTGTATTTAAGTTTATTCAGAATGTAATTTAAGGTGGATGGTTGCTTGAATAGAGCAGAGTTAGGTTAACCTAGAACCTTGGATAAATAAGCAACTTCTCACATACAGTGAGTTCATTACCCACCAAGGGGCTTTATATGGGCATTTGATCCTAATTTTATGGAATTCACTAATTTTATGTAACTACTCACTTAAAGGCTGCTGCTACAGCTGCACAAATACAAAGCCTCAGCAAAGCAGACTTCCTCATTGGTATCCCATATAAACAGTTGTAATAAAAATTTGTGTTTTATGTTTTTGTCAATTCATCTCTTTAATGGAACTGACAGGACTGCAAGCTGACCAGACAGCATTCAAGTTCCATGATTTGGGTACTAATGCCAAAGTAATAAAAACATTTTTTTAAAATGTTTTTATTACTTTGAGTTTTATGATGTATCTATGAAAAATACATGTATGCTTATTGAGAAGGATTAGTAAAGGATAAGATGTGGGGTATAGTCTGTGCTTTATAGTCTAGGATTTCCAATCACAGGATATAAAATGCAGTGCAGAGACTTAAGTACCTGAATATTTTTCCCTTTGTCATTGTCAACAAGATAAGATTAGGTAAGATAAGATAACCCTTTATTAGTCCCGTGGGTGGGAATTTTGAAATTTGCATCAGTACAAAGTGGACAGTACAAAAGGAAGAAAGTAGAAAGCAGCATAACCAATAGAATACAAACTAGCTTAACAGTGTAATAAAAAAACTTTAAACTATACTATATACATACATATATATATATATATATATATATGTGTGTGTGTGTGTGTGTGTGTGTGTGTGTGTACAAGCAAGATGCCGACAAGCAAAATGCTGCATGAATGTTGCTTAGTCATTTTTAAGAATTTACTTCTATCCTTTATACTAGTCAGTTACATATGCTTAGATTCAATGAAATTTTAACAAATTTGCCTAAATTGTGACTGAGCAGATAAACTAGATCGGAATTAACCAGAAATGTAACCATATTCGGTAAATTTTTGTATTACCCGTGTTTAAATTAATCAGAATTTCAGTACAGTTACTAAAGCTCATATACCAGTGAGTAAAATAACTTACTCAAGGTGGAGATATGATTATGTTTTATCTTAAAACCCCAATTAAAATATCTAAATCTCAAGGACTGGCGCAGGACTGCATGCGTTTGTGATTTGAGAAGGTGTACCTCATCTTTGATCTTCTTGATTCTTCCCACAGCGGTTCTGGCCATGATCCGGACCACATCGGCGGTGACTGCAGGATAGCAGGCTGTTAGAGCCACTACTGCTGCCATTAAGGTGCAGAGAAGAGCCAGGGAGGAATGCACCTGCATTCTGCAATGAAATAAACATCACTTTGCATGCTTTCACTTTACTGTGGCCTGTATTAAATCTCTAAAAATGTGACATTTTCATAAAAATGGGTACATTTTTCTGAATCAGAACCAGTCACAATATGGCAAAACAAACGAACAAAAACACATTTTAGAAACTAACAAAACTTTGGAAAAAAAAAAAAGACAAAATCTTAAAATTCTGGTCAATATCAAATATCTTCAAATATCTGTTAGCTGAAAAGTTCAGTCTGTAGGTCACTGTCACTTGATAGTGTGTAAGTGAGAGATGACTTACCTCTTGTGTTGAGTGGGACATGGAGAAACTCTGAAAAATCTTTCTTTTATAGCCCTGTGTGATTGACTCATCGCCCTGGTGAATCAGCATCAGCCCATCAACCCAGGAAAGGCCTCCTGGAATCACCATGATGACTCCCCCTCCCCACACACGCCTACCAACAGACACACTTCTCCTGAGCCTTTCCCCAACAGTGCAGGTAAAATCACACCTGAACTATAGGGGGGTGAAGAGGTCAAATGGTTTCATTGGCAGTGTAATGAAAGTAGGTGGATTTTCTTTTCTCCACTCTTTTTGAACATGTGTTGTGTAATGTATTTTGGTTCTTTGAGGCAATGGATTTCTTAATTAACTTCTTTGATTACTGATAAAAAATACAGTCATCTACACTCTATAAAGAACCTAAAGAACCTTTCATTAAACTGATTTTGTATTTGAGGGTCTGAATGTGAAGGACCCCTTTAAAGTTGAAGAACCTCCAGATCATGTAATGTGTTCTAGGTAGAACCTTTAAACTTGCATTATGTGCTCATTTGTAAGGAACCTTTACAGTATGTGAAAGTTCTTTTATATCTTTATACCATTTACATTTACAAAAATTTACAAAAATGTTTTAGAGAGCTAAAAAGGTTTTTCTGTGGCATTGTTCAACGCTCCTTGTTTCGTTTTATTATATACAAATCAAGTTTATTTGATTGATTCTTCAGTATTTTAAGCTTAACAAGGTTTATTTCGGTGTCATGTGTAAGTATTTGTGCTTTTAACAAAAGTTTGAAAAAGGAAACTGTCAAAACATTACATCAAACACTGCTCTGCATACCCGACACTTTTTGTGGAACATGAACCTGAGTGATGAAATACTTGAAGTATTAGTTCGTAGCTGTTGTATATTATTTTGTACGTCGTGACATATTTCCTTCTTACTTGTTTTCTTTCTTACTCTTATGAATCGAATATGATATGGGCCAGTTGCAGGTCTTTATGGGTTAAAGGGTTAAAGACTGCTGTTTGATTTTGACAAGTACCGAATGATCAATTGAAAGCAGGATGTATAAGTAAAACAATGCCTATTTTACATTCTCTTGTTTCTTTACGAAGGATTTAACAGCGTAGTTTGGTCTTGTGGGTATTTAGCCCTCAACATTAATTCTGGACCAAAAATGATCATCAAGGTATATATTATTTATACTATACTATATTATTTATTATTATAAGTTATATTTTCATGTCTTGGGGGTTAAATACGAGGAAAATTACATCGGTTTTGGGACGTGTGTCAGTAGAGATAATAGTGGGCAAAAATGTATACAATTGCATACGTGCTTTTCGTTTTTCTACATCAGTCTAGGATATTTATTTAAGTTTTATTAATTTATTTATTCTGAATTAAATGCAGTCTCCCTATGCCACTAATGTTGTTTTTTGTCTGTTCCAACTTATCAGAAAAAAATCAATGACATTGCAAACCATGAACATTCTGTATTCTGTTTTTGCCATATCCCCCTTCTGTATTTGAAAGACAAGAGAAGTGAGTTCCAACTGCATTGTTGTAATTTATGGGTTTCATATGGAGACCACATCTGTATACAAAAGTGCCTCTCTAGCTCCAGTTCAAGAAAAAGAATATTATAACCACTATAAAGAAATGTAAAAACACTGAGACGACTTCTTGTTGTCATCTAGTGATTTGTTTTTTTTTTCGCTCATCCTTGTTGAATGCGGGCTATGCAGGTTATGTGGTTTGAGATTCCTCATCATTGAGTTTGATCTGGTGTTCTTTTATTGTGTTCATCTTCAGTAAATGCGTGCTATGTGCTCCATCATTGTTGCATGTGATACAAATGATTTAGTATGTAGTGATTCATGGGATTTACGCAAAGTGAGCTGCTTTATTTTTGAACATAAAAAGGCTGTGATTTAGTGTGACAGTTCTGTGAACTCCAGTGGGAATGTTAGGCAAGTTTAGCATATAAAAAGGGTGTTGTGGAGAAAAAATGAATGTGAAGGCTGCAGCAGGCAGGAACTGGAACAAACTGGCTTGGATGTATGGGAGGAAAAACTTGTTCAAGGAATGCACATCTGAACACATTGGAATGGTTCTCAAATGTGTTTTTTAACAGAGCATTTAAAAGAATTATGCCGTTTTACATTTCATGATGCAAATGAGAGCCAATACTTATGGCTGCACCTACAGTATGTTTGTGTGTGTGTTTGAGTGACGTAAGGTTTCTGTGTAATATCCTGGAAATGGGAATGTTTACTGGCTCTGCTCCGCATTCCTTTCTCTCTCGAAGGTCTCTCTCAAAGGTTTTCTGTCTCAAAGGTGCCTCTTTATGCTCCATCTGCTGATGTTGGTACATAGTATGACACTGTAACGTTGTTGAAGAAATCAGACACACAGAGTACACAAAGTTGTTGTTTTTTTTTTATTTGGTAACAGAGTGAGTACATGACATTATGCCTGAATCATGGCTTCGAGAATGACACTGCTGTGACTTACGCTAGTTGTTCGAACCAGTACTGTTCACTTCCTGTACAGTCAGTGTTTAAGGCTTTAGGCCAGACTACGCTGATAAAACTACACTGCCAGGTTAAGAATGCCCAGCTTCATTCCAGCAGAGGAGTAATAAAGGGGTGATCTCACTCCTGCGGTGCGATTTGTGGCCCACAGATATTAGAGTTCCAAATATATATGTAAAGTGAAGGAAAAGGACATAAAAAGGGGAAAACTGTCCTTCACAATGTCCTATGTGCATGTTTCAGATATCTATAGCAAGACCTATCAACAACATTTTGTCTGTCCTAGCCCACTATAACTGCTCTTTACCTTGAAATGCATATTCCTTGCTTGAATAATAATAAAAAAAAACATACATTATTTTAATTGTTTCCCACAACATTCTTCCAGTCCTGTTATCTGAACACATATATCCCTATGGTGAAAAAAGCATAGATACTACTTAACCACATTTAAGTGGCAGGGTTTATGCTAACCCTGCCACTTTCAGCTCTGTTACTCATTTAATTCAATGTCAGCAATAACAAAACAAAATAAACAAACAAAAAACTATAAATGAGCAATTATTTCTGAGATGGCTTAGCACATTTTGAATAGTTAACTGGATGCCGTCATAGGTTAAATGTGGAAAAAAACACAAAAATAGAATTTAATTTCTAGGAGCTAAATAGAACCCTAATTATGGAATCACAAAGTAATGGCGACTCCAAAACAAAGGACCACACAGGCTGCTAAATAAAAAAAAAATCAGATGAATTTTTTTGCCATTCTCAGTGTGGTCTAAATTCTTTTTTAGACTAAAAGTTTGCCCTGCCATCGGTTCAGAGTGCATGTCTTGTCTAGAACACAAGACCAAAAATGTCAGGATGTTTGTTGTAGTATGAGGTTCCGAGAGATGCAGTATTTAGACTTCTTAGATGGTTTTTGCTCATGGTGCCATTTTGTGTTCTTGGGAGACTTTACAGTGTAATGAATAAGCATCTACGTTCAACTCTTTGGATGAATGTTAAACTTAAAACATGTTGCACCCTGTGGGCCTACATCAGACCGAATTATATGAGTTATACTTGCATTTTTGTGGTTTCCCCTCCAGGAAGAACTAGTTCAGTGAAATCCTGCTGTAAAACACCCCCCTCCAATGATAGAGTGAAAAAATGAGGAGTGAGGTACGCAAAAACATTTTAATTTGTTCTGACCCTTTTATAATTTTCAATAATTATTTATCATTTTTAATATATTAAGAACTTTAACATATTAAGTTCTTCATATATTAAAAATTATAATACCAATTAGTGATTCATTTGTTGCTGTAGACTGCTGATGCTGCATATGTAAAAATTGCCTAATGTGTCCAACATCAACTTCGGGATATTAGAAATGAGATCCCTGCACTCATAGTTTCGAGTCATTCACTGCTGTCCTGAGCAGAGAACTATGACTTTGCACTTTTTAAGCCAAACAGAATGTTTTGTTGACAGTTACTGGAAGGTCCCTCACGTCAGGACTGCTTTTGTCCGGCAGTTCAGTCAGGCAGCAGACCGGATCCCTGCATGAACTGCTGTTTTACTGGAAATTAACTGTACACTGGAGAGAGTTTAGGGGCCTTGAGATCCATTTTTTCATTTGGATTCAGACATTACGTCCCTCATGACAGTTGTGGGGTGCCTCTAAGCTATGCGGTTACATGTATCTTTTTATAGTGTTGCTTTATATGTGCACACAGCCAACACTAATTGCAACTAATTGGTTATGTGCTCACTGCTCAAATAGCTTGATTAGTTAGTCTTACCTCGATGAGGCCATCTGACACCTGCCATTTTCCATTCAGTGTGATTGTTTTAGGACACTGTTGATATTATCTGTGTGATAATGGGGTCTGCCCTGACCCTTACTTCCTCTTACCGTAAATCGAGCTGGCATGGTGTTTTCTCACATGGATTCATGCCTCATTGAGACCTAGTTATGTGCAAAAGATATTGGCCAATGTAATAGTCAGGCAGTTGTCTCAGCTTTAGTCACTTGTTTTGTGTCCGTATTAGAGGGTCAATGAAGACGTGAGTAAATGAGTCTGTGTATGTGTGGCTAGTCATAAGTTAATATACTGAACAGTGTATCACAAATGTCAAAAGGAGTGTAAAATCTGGATTCAACCTGAAACAAAATAGACTCATGCTTCACATACACACACGTACCATCCACATACAGCTCCATTATTATTGGCACCTCTGGTAAAAATAGATTAAAAAAAGGTTTTGAAAAAGTATTTTTCTGGTTAATTAGCTCAAACCCTGAAAATTTGAGGGGGGAAAAAGTCTAACCTTTAATTAAATTAAATTTAGTCTGTGTTTTTGTTTCCTTAAACATCAGATTAGAGATAATATTTGTTTTCTCACATTTTTCTAGTCCCATCATGCATTATAGGAGAAGACTCATTACTGTTATGTTGGCAAATGGAGAATGCACAAAGCACTAAATACAGGGGTGGTAATAAGATAGATTTTTCTCACCTCACAGGCTTTCAAAGGGGTTCAGGTCAGAGGACTGGGAAGGCCATGTCAAAAGCTTGCTTCTGTGGTCACTGGAGCCATTTATCTTTTCCAGGTCCCCAGGTCCATCAGAGGAAAACACAATACAAACATTGCAGATACTCAACCATCCTGAACTGTGGAACAAGGTTCTTTTGTGCATCATCCTTCTTTTTACCTTATACCCACCTTAAGTTTTTTTTTAACCAAACAAACTTTATTCTTGTCTCATCTGAATATAAAAGCCAGTCAGTTCCACTAGTGCCTAGTAAATTGTTTGTGATTGGACCAAAAAGAGGGTTTCTTCTGGCACATTTTCCAAATAGTTCTTGAGACAGGCTGACAGAACTGTGGTTAAGTCTAAGACAAGTCCAAGTCCAGAACTAGTTGAGTCCAAGTCAGTGGAGAGACAGAGTTAAGACATAGACAGAAAAAAGAATCCACTTACTTGTTTATATTTTTTGTGTGATGCTGGAGACTCAGTGTATGTTCTATTCTAAGATGAACATTTTGTTCCATTATTATCTGTTACAACAACAGTGTATGATTAAAAAAGGCCATGATATTTGCTTTATAGTTTTCACTCAGCTCGCGACATAATGTCTGTGATCAAAGTGAAAATGATGAGCATGGATGCAGTGTGTGCAGAGCACAGAGATGAGACAGAATTTTTTCAGGCAAATGATTGGTTACCAGATGTATTTTGAAGTGATTAAACTAGCATTTGTTTTCTGAACAAGTTCGCTTAATCAGTGATTTTCTTATTTGTTTTATTGTGGCAAGTTTTTTTTTTTTTCATTTGTTTTATTGGCCACTGTGGCAAATATTTTGGTGTTGTTGGCCACCACTGACAAATGCTACCAGTGGAAACTGTTTCTTTTTAAAGGCGGCTGGACTCGATAGAGACCAGCTACTATGTTTAGCAAGACCAGTGGCTGAGACCAACACAAGTTCATGACTCTCTGGTATTTGGCCAGAGATCACAGAATAATGAGTCTGAGACCATCTTAATTGTCGCCCTAACAGTGAATATGGGCTTTTTCATGTGCATCACTATTTTTATAGCCATTTACAAAGGTCAACACACTTGTCTCATTTCATTTGTACATTTTCTAAGCTTCTCCATTTTGATGAATAATAAGGAAACTTGGCCTCTGTGTCACCTCATATTTATCTCCTAGTGAAACAGAAAGTCATTGATGACCATGAAAGAATTCTGGAACACTCGTGAAATATAGATGGGAACATGCTTTGGTTACATTTTGTTCAAAAGAATTTCTAGCAGTGCCAGTAATTGTGAATTGGGTTTTTGTATTTTTCTGAGGTTTTTTCAAGTGACTAAATTTACTTTGCTTAAAAGTTTTTTCCCTGATTTGAGCTACTTACCCAACAAAAGATATTTTTGTGACCTTTTTAACCCGTCTTTACCAAGAGTGCCAATAGTTATCAAGCTGACTAAACACACACTTTGCGTGTGCATTTGTGCCCGCACACATGGACGGCTGGCTGAGTGCTGTAGCATTACATCATTGATGGTAATCACGTCTCAAGCTTTTCTCGTAAGCTGATACTTCATAAAGCTTTGGCTTTTATTTTTTTCCCATCACTCTACACGCTCGCTTCCTGTTGGCTTCCGTTTTCACAGCCCAGCTTAAACTGCCTTAGTTTTGGGATGACTACCAAACATGGGATTCTGCAGGGATTACCGCAGTCATTCACAAGAGATCAAATATGTTATTCATTCCTCAAAGATGCCTTTGGCCATCATTATTTTACTGTTAACCAAATGGTGGATTGGCCAACAAATACACACAGAGTAGCGGCAATTTCCTGTTTTTAACAACCTATTAGACATACATTTATTGGATGATGAACTGAGAAATATATGTCCCCCCATGGGAGCATGAAGCATTCAAGTAAAAAACGCTGTGTAAACAGCCTAGCATTTTGAAGACTGCTTGTCTTCTTCAACTTTAATACTTTGCAAGAAATAAATATTGCAAAATCTTTCATATGACTTTGCTTTATCCAGTTTTGGCCATTGTACTCGCTGGCTTTCAGTTTTGGAAAACTGAAAGTTGCTCTCTCTGGCAGTTCTAACTGCACAGTCAGCTTGGACACAGGAGCTATTTTATGAGTTGGACATTTGCAAAAAGGTTTTAATTCCCATCTGGAAATGGTTAAGCGGTAGACGGGAAGAAAAGCCTGCCAGTATATTTCCACTAGTCTGTAGCTACAGCTGGCTGTGATCTCTGATCTTTAAACCTGACGTATGACCTGCTTTAATGTTAAATGAGCATTCCAACAAGGCCCAGGTTATGGGCAGCAGAGAAAAGCATGTGTGTCTGCACAGCATATGGTTCAGTGTCACTGAAGGAAAAGCAAAGCCATTATGTCTCCCTACTGTTTGATTTACTTGATCAACATCACAGCATGAGAAAAAGGTGTCTTTGTTGATGTCATGTTTTCTTTAAAATGATTCTGGCCTTTATTCATTTTTTAATTCTAAACAAGGATATCCTGTCATTCTGAACATAATTTTCACCTACTGAATTTCTCTTTAATTTGTCATAATCAGTCATCACATTTGTCATCATTTGATGTTTTTTCCTCTTACTCATTGAAAGCACCCAATATTGGCAAATTTCTGTTGCCAGTAAGTTTTTTTTTGGCCAAAAGAGACTAAAGATTTCTGCCTGAAAAAAAGTTCAAATAGGCCTACAATGAGGTATCAAAATCTAACACTTTGCAAATCATTTGAATGGCAATGACACTGAGAAACTGTGATGTGTTCTCATTTGCTTTCCTGCACCAGGTGGCTGCACATGCTTTGAACACTTTGAGCAGCAGCTAAACAGTGAAAATATTGGCCGCGTGGAACTATTTCATGGTTTCTTTGAGGAACAGCAGACATGTCAAGTATCATGAGGGGGTGTAACTCCCAAGGACTTCTCCTTTACAGGTTTAGTTGTATTTGAAAGCATTCCGACATACAGCTAAATCCGTGCTAGCAAGCCGATAATATCTGTGGCCACAGTTTTTTTAAATGCCAGAACTAAAGTCAAAGAAAAACACCATTGCCCTAGATGATCCACTGTTATTTAGGATGTTGTGTTTAATGGCAAAAGAGATAAAACAGTATGAAAATTTAATATCGCTTAAAGTGACCAAAATTATAACAGTTATCAATATATCATGTTATTGTTATGGTAAATCATGGTAAATGTGCTGGATATATTTGAAAAGTACTGATAAACAAACTGAAATCATTTCACCACTCTCTGAGTCTGAGGCAAGAAAGTGCTGGTTCCACTACACCACTGACAATGTGTGGTGTGTTTACAACAGTAGGTAACAATGGAAGCTTCGGTTTACATTATCAACAAGCTATTAGAAAGTTGGACAGACAAATCAATGACATTTCTACCCATTCCGAGGTAAAAGTTCACTTACCTTGCATTCAGTAATGAGTGGTGATAACTGATAAGATGACTTTGAAGTGTTTGCTGTGAATTTCTTTTTACATGTTCTGCAGACAGGCTAAACATCTTCAATCAAATTTCCTTCTGCTCTCTTATAAAAACCAAAATACGACCACACTTCAGATGTAGTCCTCTTAGAACGTTTTGATGGTGAATAAAATTTGAAACAAATTAAAATTTGTCATACATTTTATCACGGTTTACCACGAAACTGGTAACCAGTTCTTCCCTGAATGGTACATTCTGTAGCCCACATATTGTAATCATTTTATGTAAACTGTTTTTATTTGTCAGTTTTTTTTTCTAGTTTTCAGCTTAAAACTTCAACTTAAAATTTCAATTTCATTCTAGTGCATTACTAGTCAGTATTTTTCATGACAGCTACCAAAATGTCAAGTATAGCTGATTTTTTTAAAGTTGGGAATTGACAGATTTTTAGCATATTCTGGAGTGGTTAAAAGCATCAGAGGCATAGGCTGGATATTTGTCATCAGTGAACTCTGTAGTCTGTTTTGAGTCATTGGTAAGACATAAACTATTTTCCTCTATCATGCATCCATGCGTCCACAAAGCATTCAGTGTCAAGTTTCCCTACAGCAGTGATAACCAATCCCCCTCCTGGACTTTATTTCCAAACTGCATCTAACTTGCTGTCCCCCTCCACCTAATACTTATGGATTTGATCCAACCAGTTGAGGCCTTCTGAAAAAGTTAATTAGCTGTAGAATATGACAATAAACATCTGGCCCTCATTAGCCATTTCTGAACTTTATGACTTATTTGAGCATACTGACTGGGATGCAGGCAACACCTACACTGGCTCTACGAATGGTTTAGTGACATTACTGTCATAAAGAACATCCCACATGCCCCAGCCAGAAGCCATGGGTGACCTTGGGCGCTCTGCTGAGAACCTGAGACATTGCCTTCAAATCAAGTGATAAAGTAGCCCAAAGAACAGGCCACTGGGGTAAGACATCCGGAACCTCGCCAACTACAGCACATCTCCACTGCCTGGAGACCACCCCTCCACCAACAACCAGGTGCTCAGTCTGACCATGGCTGATATGAGAAGAATAGGTAACCCACAGAAGACCACTGGACCAGACAACATGTGCAGACCAGCTGGCAGATGTTCTTATAGACATCTTCAACATCTGTCTGAGCATCACTGCTGTTCCAACATGCCACAAAACAAGATGTTTTCAGTTTCCTGTCTTATTCGCTCCTGTCTTACTCACACTCATCATCATGAAATGTTTGAGAGGCTCATCAAGAGACACAATCCTCTGTAACGCTGTAGAGAGCATCACAAGCAGCTGTATCTCTGTCTGGGTTGGAAATTGCACCGCTCTGGACCGCAAAACCCTACAGTGGATAGTAAAGACATATGAAAAGTTCAGAGGGGTCTCCCTCCCCTTTGTCACAGACATTTATACCAAGTGCTGGATCTACAAAGCCATCAGCATTGTGGATGACCCCACTTACCCCTCCCACACCGTCCTCTCTGTCCTGTTTTCTGGCAAAATGTTCTGTAGCATACAGGCCTTCACTGCCAGAATGGGAAACAGTTCCTTTCCGCAGGCCATAAGACTCCTAAACAAAACTAAATCAGAATTATATTTATTATGCACAATCAAACTCCAGAATTAAACTGCTCCCTTCATCTAAACACATAAACATACACACACTTTAACCGTTCCCCCACAAATAGGTTACACACCCAAACTGCCACCCCTCCATAAACAACTCAAACTGTACCATTCCCTTTATTTATATATTGCTGCTTTTTTATCCTGTTGTCGTCATATCATTTATGGCTATTTTTGAACAATTTTTGCACACCAATTTCTTATTGTTATCCCTTATCTCATGAATAGTTGCCTTTTTGCACATTTAATTATTCTGCTGCTAGTAGTAGATTCAGTTTTGTATTCATTCACATCACTACTGTATCTGCTTTTTGTTGGGTGCACTTAATGCTGTTCTGTCTTGTAATATTGTATTGTACACTCATGTGTTTTAAGTCTTGCACATTTCTTTTTGTACTCTGTGTAGTCCTTGTTTTGTGTCAATAACAATAAACACCTACTTAACCTGACTAGACTTCACAGTGCCCTCCAGGATTATTGGTACCCTTATTTAATATGAGTGAAAAAGGCTGATAAAATTCTCTTAATGTTTATCAAATGTTGTCTTTACTCAGCAAATAAAGAAAATATATAAAAACAATATGAGCCTATTACCACAAGAAAAAAGTCCCAAGTGATCACAAAATGAATTTTATTTCAAATTGTGTGTGGTAATTATTGGCACCCCCTTATTTAGTATTTTGAGCAGCCCCCTTTTGCTAACAGAACAGCACTGAGTCTTCCCCTGTAATGTTTTATTGCACTTGAGAACACAGAAGAAAGGACTTTTAGCCATTCTTGAGTGCAGAATCTCTCTAGATCTGGCAGAGTCCTGGGTCTTGTGCACTCCCTTTTTGAGTTCAACTTACAGGTTTTCCATTAGATTATGTTTAGAGGACAGGAATGGTCAGGGCGAAAGCTTGACTTTGTTTTTTATTTAATCATTTTGAGTGGATTTTGATGTGTGTTTTGGGTTGTTGTTCTGTTGGAAGATCCAACCACCACCAAATTTCAGCTTCATGGGAGAGGCATACAGATTTTGATGTAATATCACCTGGTATTTCCCAGAAGCTATAATACCATGTATGAGAACAATACTGCCAGGGCCTTTGGAAGAAAAACAGCCCCACAAGCTCACAGATCCACCACCATATTTATATATAAAGCCTGGTATTATGTGCCTTTCTCTGTAACCGTCTTTATTTCTATGCCAAACCCACCCACATTTGGAGACAAAGCTCAGTTTTTGTTTTGTCTGACCACAGCACCATCTGACCAAAGTTCCAGTGGCATTTCCACATACTTTCGCTTGTGGCAAAACAGTTTCTTTCTGGCATACCTTCCAAACAACTTTTTGGCAATGGAAGCTATGTCTTAGGGTGGATTTGGAGACATAGTGACCCCAAGATGCTACTAAACAAAATAGCCTTATGTCCTTTTCCAGCTGGTTCATGACAGTTTTGAATTTGAATTTGTTGATATGGGTCATTTTAGAACAAGTCACTATTTTTTCGTATCCATTCCTTGATTTGTGCAAGTCAAAACACTTTTGCCTCTTTGCAATAGAATCCTCTTGAATCTTTCCTGTGGTGATGGATGACTAAGGGAATTAGATCCTGTGTCACCTCTTTTTTTATACCTCAGTGAAATCATTGATTACTTAACATCTCAAACTTACTTGAGGTAAAGATAAAGGTAAGATTTTTTTTTTCCATTTTTAACATAATTTTAATAAAAAAAACTCAAAGTGAATTTTTATAAGCCTTTTCAGGTCAAGTTTAGCAATGGTGTCAATAATTCTGGAGGACACTGTACCTTTGCTGGCTTGAAATTTTCCTTTCTTTCTTCTTTCTTTTTTTCTGTCTTTCTTTCTTACAGATATTCCAAGTAATTGATATTACTGTGTCCAAATTTTGTTGTATAATTATGATGGAATTGTTTTTTTTTCAGATGTAGGTACTTCTTTCTTCACTGAATTATGACGAGTCTGAAGGCATTTGCCAAGCTCAGATGTTTGATGTTCGTATTCTTAACACAGCGTTTTACCGAATCGTATTATATTTTTTGAGTTCTGCAAGCCACACACTAAATTCAGGTAGTTGAACTACTAGAATGAATTGAGTGCAAAGCAGTGTATCCAGGTTAGGTGTTCTGTTTTTGTCCACATTTTTTGTGTATTTGTTGGTTGTGGTTTAATTGTTTCTTATGTTTCATATGCTTTCTTCAAATAAAGGTTTTTATGGTTTAAAGCTTGTCTTGACACTACAGGCAGAAATTGTGATTTCGATTCTGACAGTAGTTTCTAGTATTTTTCCAGTCTTCTGTGAAACTGGAACTATAAAAATGTCAAAACTTAACAGAAATATATTTATTTTAGTGTGTTTAGTCAATTCACATCCGCTTGATTCTAACTGTATTTTCCATAAATTTAGCAGTGTTAATGGAGACTTGATGTTGTCGTATATCACTGAAAAACGTAATTCCCATAGAATTTTAACATCTTTTTTCTTTTGCACTAATGACAACATTCACACAAATGGAGCATATTTTCTGAGATCTCCCTGATCTCCCAAAATCAGCTTTCATTACATTCACATCCAAAAATCTCAGCTTCTTGCTCGGATCTAGATTTCTGCTAGGTTTTGTACCAAAAACTGACCTGGAAAACATTTTATAATAATATTCCATAGTGTTTTCTTGATCAAAGAGTAAAATAATCAGGTTGTAGTTATATTTTCTGTAAATTCTTTCTTTGAAGTGTATCTTCAAAATGAAATGAACATTTGAATTCTAACCTCATCCAAAAGCTTGATTTTTGTTTTTTGAAAGATATGCAAATGTATGCATGTTAAAGTAGATAATGTCACATATTTTTGAATGTATTTTTTTTCCAAAACGTCCAATACAAAGAATATATGTATTATTTTTAATTAAATTACCCTGTTCACCTGTAGTATCTTAGCTGTATGATGTAACACATACCTGTCAACATTACCCTTAAAAGAATAAGGTGATAGGTGATGAAAAACCTGCAGAGTTTGGTAAAAAAAAACATGACTGAACCCAATTACCATTGCAATGGAAGAGAAATCTGGGCGTGTGTAAGTTTAAAAAAATTAATATTGTTCACACAGTTTGTACTTTTAATGCAGTGAAATGTTTCGCTCCATTTGTTGAGGGGTTGTTTTGTTTTATATGAGGACTGTTGTTTCATAGCTTAGCATCCATTTTGGCCCATTTAAGTGTCTACATGCAAAATGAGCACACCGTGAGAGTGTAACAATGATGTATGATCTAAATAAGCTGCAGATCCCACTACAGTTAATCAGACATTGTACAGCACCATTTTGATTTTTTTTTTTTGGCAGAGCTTGATAACCTGTGAAATTTAAAACTCCAAATCATAAAACGTTGGGACAGTGTCAGCTTCAGTTCATTTGTTAATATACATCCATTCCTGCATTTTAGGCCGACAGCACATTCCAAAAAAGTTGTTAGGCTGCTATTCCTTCTCACAACACTTAAAAGACATTTTGGCACTGAGGATACCAAGTGATAAAGCGTTTCTGGTGTTGTTTTGTCACATTCTTCCTGCAAACAAGTCTTAAGGTGTGCAACAGTTCATTGTTGTCGCATTTTGTGTTTCAGAATTCTCCACACATTCTCTATTAGAGACAGGTCAGGACTGCAGGCAGGCCAGTCCAGTACCCTCTTCTTCTGCATGCCATGCCTTTGTAATGTGTGCAGAATGTTGTTTTACATTATCTTGCTGACAAATGACACCCCTGGCAAAGATGTCATCTTGAGAGCAGTACATGTTGCTCTAAAATCTCTGTACTTCTCTGCATTAATGGTGCCATCACAGAAGTATAAATGACCTTTGCCAAGGGCACTGACTCAAAACCATACCGTGACAGACCCTGGCTTCTGGACTTGTTGCTGATAACAGTCTGGATAGTCCTTTACATCTTTGGTCCGGAGCACATGGTGTTCTTTTCTTCCAAAAAAGATCTGGAATACTGATTCGTCTGACCACAGTAAATGTTTTCTCTGTGTCATGGTCCATCCTAGATGCCTCTGAGCTCAGAGAAGTTGACACCGCTTCTGGACATGGTTAACATGAGGCTTCTTTTTTGCACAGTAAAGTTTTAAGTGGTATTTGTGAATGTAACTCCATATTGTATTGCTTGACAAAGGTTTGCGTTTCCCATGAGGTTACAGCAGCAAGTGATGAATGATGCAGTGTCATCTGAGGGATAGAAGATCTTGTTCCCTTCCTCTTTACGCACTGAAGTTCCTTGAGATTCCTTGAATCTTTTAATGATATTATGCAATGTAGGGGGAGAAATACGTAAATCATTTCAATAATTTTCTCAGGCACTTGTTGACATACTGGAGATCTTCTGCTCATCTTTGCTCCTGAAAGCCTTTCGTGGTTACTGCTTTTGCAACTAAGCATGATTACAGTGACCTGCTGACATCACCTATTTCATTATGAATTTATTTTTTACTTCATTACTAGGCCTAAATTGCATCTGTACCAACTTTTTTTGGAATGTGGTTCAGACCTGAAATGCAGGAATAGATGTATATTAACAAATGAAATGAATCTAAATATCTTAGGGTCATACTGTCTGGAATGAAATAAAAGTCAGCGTAAATTTTAGAAACGCTGTTTTTTTTTGTTTTGCATTTTTCATACTGTTAGACCACAGTAAGGTTAACCATGAAACTTGACAGTTATGTATTCGTCATACTAAAGGTTAGATTTGGATGAAGTCTTGTGTTCAGATTTACCAGTTAAGGTTCTATTGTTAAAGGTCAACTTGAGTATATATTGGTGGAAGATCACAGGAAAACAACAATTTTTTTAATTTACATATTTTATGATGAATTGTGCTTTGAGAAAAAAAAAGGTAATGGTAAAAAAGGTCAATTTTGTTTTTCATGTTGACTCATATGTGTTAAAGTGTTGCATTACACATAATTAAAAATAGTGACTGCTATGCCAGTAGGGCTTTTGTTGATTAATTTCTAAATCTCCAGTAATGGCTGCTTTCTTTGACCAAACGGTCTGACGGATGGCTCTACTCTGTAGAAGTGAAAAAAATTACTGTAACCAACACAAAAATGTCCATGCAAACTGTTGCTTTAATGAGGTTTGACTGATAGGGATGAATTACTGATAGAGACCTTTTACTTAAATGCTTCAGGTTAAACCTGTGCAAATTGATGCATTGTTATTATTTATGTAAGTAGACTGGATATTTATTTTTTTTGCTGCAGAAAAGTGGAGTATATCTGTATCTTCTGAAGATCTTTAGGATGATCAGCTGGAAATGATTATAAAACGATTTCTTTTTCACTTCCTTTAGGACTAAAGTGAGGAGAAGCAAGAGCCCTTTGTTTTGGGTGCAGTTTCCAGCTTGACCTGTAGGAGGATCCAGTTGCTCAGGGTTAAAATGGGTGAGAAGGAACGCAGCACGCAGAGTGAAGTGATTTTATGATGCTAAGAAAGAAAACGCAACCTCTTTTAGTAGAAGGTGGTTATCAGTTGTAATTGTTAGTAACCTTTCCTAAATGAAAGCTTCTCACTTGATTCTTTGGAATATGAGATTTAACAAAAATAAAACCACTAAATCTCAGAACTCACAAGGATTTGATTTATTCTGTGTCATCTCCAATTTCACCAAGATTATGTTAGTCTATTTTGTACAAATCAGAATTACTACTTATTTTTTAAAATTACATTGTACAAATGTGACTAGAGAGCCTAAGAATTTAGACACATACTTTACTGAATATTAAAATGATCCATCATGACTTTTTTCAAAATCAGTCATAAGCCATATATGCACCAGAATAAGACAATATTCAGAGAGTGCCACACATTTGTAGTTGCTGAGTTTAGAACAAACCACTGAAAGGTTGACCGCAATTTAACGTACTCTCATGAACAGATTTGACCTTGCCCTGAATCTCTCCTTCACTGTCCTCCCTTCCTGGAATTTGGCTTTGCTAAATATGGGTCTAGGATACACTGCTGGTGTCTCAGACAAATACCAGCCGTACAGCAAATGCATCTACACATGGTGAAGATTTTCACTCCGTCTTCATTCTACTTCTATCAGTGGTTGAGTGTCACTGAAGGTGTGATATCAGAATGAACTGCAAGCTGCAACTGAATGGTATGTTGAGTATCACTTTAGTGATCCGCAGGTATCCAGTTCCACTGTTCATGATTCCTTTGGCGAACAACCAATTTCACATTTGTTTGATGTATTAAAAACCAGTGTGGCCAACCAATTTTCATATCTTGAAATTCTTTGGAAAATGTATCGCGTTAATAAATTTTACATTTTTTAGCACCAGGTCAGTTCTATTTCTGAATGCATGGACAAGAGAATCTACACTGCAGTAGTTTTGTTGAGCAGGGAAACATGTCTAGAACTGAATATGCTCTTATGTCTGATTGTCTGATCATACACCATCTTAAGAAAAGGTGCTGCAAAGGGTTCTTTAAGCGATGCCATTTTAGTTCCTTAAGGAACCATTTTAGTTCCCTAAGAATTTTTTAGGGGGACAAATAATCTTTACATAACGTAACGCTCCCTTTTCTATTCTAAGTGTTCTTCCAAGAAACTTTACATTTTCTGGAGGATCTTTAAACTATATAAAGATCCCTCACACTCATACCACTCATGTACAAAAAGAATCATCCATTAAAAGATTGGAAACAAAAAAATGGCTTTGCTGTGGCATCAGGCGAAACACTTTTGTTTTTATGAGTGTGTATCTGATAACAAAATATATCAAATCAGTTTTTACCCCTAAACTCTATGAACTTGTCACCATGTCCACTTTACCATTACTCACTCTCATAACTGCAAAACCAACGTAATATTGAATAACTGGAATAATTTATAATAGTTATGGGCGTGGGCATTTTTTAAGCTACAACCCCCCACCCTCCCTTACCTCTGATTTGTTTGTGCCTAAAATGTCAGAATAGCCAGGAATACCACTGGTTGTGGCCCAATGGGCTTTGATTAATAGCTTAATGAATAATAAACAGAGTGTAAATGGTTTCATACAAACAATTGAACCAAGAACCCTCCTGACCCTGAAACGCAGAACACTGTTCGGTTTGGCCTCACAGATGTTTACACACATGAACATGTGCCATCAAAAGAAGAAAATCAAATGAAAACCGCATAGGAATAAATCTGCGACAAAGTACATAAACAGCTTTCATTTTTTCTGCTCTTTGCTTTTGACATACTGCAGCTGCAACATTAGATCAGTAGCAACATGGAGGCCCAAAAAATGCCTCTGCCATGGCGCCTCCCTCGCTGATGACATCAACGAAGCGCTGCTCCATTTCCCAAGGCTACATGGTGACACATAAATTGTGTGCCATGTTTGTGGTTCATAATTCAAAGGGACCCCTTCTGATATCCAGCATAAAGGTCGATTACCCAATCTATCTGCTTAGACTTGTGGGGGGGATGAGTAAATCTGATTACATTCGCAAGGATTCTTTTGCCTTTAGGTGACTATTTGTGTCCATTGTTCTGGTTTACGACATAAAGAGAGGCGTGTTAAACAGGTGTGGAGATTGTAGTGGTTTTATTCTTAATTTGGATGAGAATTGTTACTTGGTTTTTACAGCAGATGGGCATGCATGTGCTGTAGTGCATTAGCACATGGAGGAAAGCCTGTGGACATTAGGGTCACATGACCAAAAGCACTCAGCTGGTGTCCCATTGAAAGGACAGGAAGCAATAAGGATGAATGCTCCAGGCATGCGTGTAGAATAGCTAGAAGCCTGTGGCCCAAAATGGAACCATTCATTTCTTTAACGTGTGGCTGCATACAGATGAACGTTTCTAGATATTAAAGGCTAGAACGCCATAGTGTGTTTTATTTCAAAGAGTACGAGTATACACTGAAATAGTGCTGCATTGAATGTATTTGATTCTAATCATCATTTTCACATGAATAAAAGTAGGTCCACGCAGTTTGGCCTTTCAGTACATTTACGTTCAGCAGTGATATTTTATTTACTTGGAAATGTTCACATGTGTATCAAGTACATTGAGTGTGTTTTTTCAGTGTGGGTACTTCACGACTAAACTAGAAGACGAGCCTCAGTGCTCCATAGACGAGCTTTTGTGCTACGACTGGTCAGCTCATCTTTGGTAGTTTTATAAGGGAGCGCTCGGTCATTCATATTCCTGTAACAAATCATATGATTCTTCTTAATGGAACAAACCATTCAGTTGTTGTTACACAGTCACTGTTTAACAAATACTCTGCTTTTGTTGTCTGCTTATTTCTAAAGGTGAGTCAAAGATTCTCTGCTACACTCAGTTACGTCTGACACCTAACACATATTTATGCACTTTTTGATATGAACCTTGATGTTACTGGCCTTTTGTAGCTCTTTGTCCACGCAAAGATGGGAAGAAACACGGCACCATTCAGACTTTTGTCCTGCATTCATTCTCTCGTGCTGGGCCGATAAATACTGTTGCTTTAAAGGAACATACATAGGAGCTGATCAATTTTTGTAAACTTTCTGTAAATGTGTGCTCAATTTGACCATAAACTCAGACTTTTTATCAATATTTCACACTTTAGATAAAGAGTGGATGCAATTTTAAGGACAATCAGGGACCTGATCAAGGACCTTAAACCTTTTAATTACACATGTCACATGAACAGTCAAACATTGGCCACCTTTGTTATTAAATACACTCTTAGCAAAAATAGTTCTATGTAATACCAAAAAAGATTATTTTGTATAGTGGAGCCTTTTAAGTTCTACATAGAAGCATTTTGAAAAGGGTGGTTTAAATAACCATTTACAACAGGTTCCTCATCATGGAAAAGAACCATTTAACCAGGCAAAAAAAAATTTATGCACTTAGATTTTTTTTTTCTATATTCTATTGAACCACTGTCTTTTCTAAAGGACCCTTGAAGAACCATTTTTAAGATGTTTGGAGGTTATGGTCCTCCGCAGATACTTTTTGGGGTAAGGGCTTCCTGGCTACAGGTTCAAGGAACAGCAAGCCCAGACCGCAAAAAGACCTGAAAAGGACAAAGAGGGACTTGGATTTCACCCATCTAGAGAGAGAAAGAAGGAAAGAGGGAGTTAGAGAGATAGAGAGGTAGAGAGACAAATGGATAGATAGATAGATAGATAGATAGATAGATAGATAGATAGAGAGAGAGAGAGAGAGAGAGAGAGAGAGAGAGGAGAGAGAGAGAGGAGAGGGACAAGTAGAGTTAAGCACTAACATAGGTTCATCTACACTCTTAAAAATAAAGGTTTCCAAATAGTTCTTGACTTGACTATATACTTCTACGTAAAGAACACCTGATATAGAGCATTCTATTAATTCTTCGGAGAACCAGTTTTTGGAAGCTGTATTTTTTAAGAGTATGATACACACATCACGTCCAACATGCAAAGAGGGTTCCAGTCAGTAGAAGTGTTGTGTGAAGTAGTGGAGCAGTGTAAAGAGACAGCTCTTCTTATGATTACAATGGTGGTAAATACAGAAGAGAACCCTGTTATCAGTACTGTGGAAGAATTCAGTCTCACTCACTCATTCATTCATTTTCTGTAACCGCTTAATCCTCACTAGGGTCGCGGGCAGAATTCAGTCTCGTTTTTGAAAATTCAGAACGTGCGCGCGCGCCTGAGCGAGAGGGTTTATTGTCGCTTGTGACGCACGAGCTTCGTCACAGCAGCGCTGGAAGGGTCTGTTAACGAGATCAGAGATCCGAGATCCGAGATCAGAGATCAGAGATGAGAGATGAGGACAGAAATGAGAGCAGAGATGCTGTACAGGGGGTCACGGACACGGACACACGAGCTTCTGATGTGGGTTTGGGGTCCAGTGGGTGGGATCGCCTTTTCTTTTTTCTACCACATGACGATCGTGCTAGTGTTTTTCCCCTTTTTTATGTTTTTCAATTGAGAAGCAAATATATAAATGATTAGTTTAAAAAAAAACAACTTAAAGAAAGCAGGTGAAACTGAGCAGCGCGCGGTCCGTGAGGGGTGTTTCTCGGTCCGAGCCCAGCGCGGCCCCCGGTCTCACACAGGCCTCCTATACTCCTGCAGACGTAGGCATGAGTTCAGCTCACCTCATCAAGTGCGTCATGTGTGTAAAATCCCCTCCCTTCTCCTCGGCCATCATCGCTCTTTTACAGCTCCTATCTTTTGTCTTCCATATTCACCAGCGACGTTTGATGGCCTTCAGTACATGGCGGGAGACTTTTATTATCGCTTTCTTTTGTCATATGTGAATAATGAAATAAGTAAATGTATATATA
>JBBPCZ010000136.1:18847459-18880839 GCA_037974445.1 Brycinus macrolepidotus
ACACACACACACACACACACACACACACACACACACACACACACACACACACACACACACACACACACACAGTGAATAGCTGTTGTCAGAGCGGAGTCGTGAGGACTGTTGTTTTTGCTGCTGTTCTGCTTTTTAACTGTTGATGCCATCTACTGGTGGCCGAAGGGAACTGCACATACAAACGACCCTGTCTTCCATTCCAGCGTTGTCTCCATGCTGCTTCAGCTTTCACTCCCTTTAATGGCCATAAAGCTCAAAACATGTTTGAAAGAAAACATTTTCTTTCCAAAGCTGCAGTACTCTTTTGGCTTTTGCATCCTATTAGCTGGATCCACATTTGACTTGCAGCGGTCAAAAATCCAGCATAGTTGTTGGAAGAACTGTTTTAACAGCCACTTTTCACCTTCTGTTTTGCACTAAAAAGCAGCAAGTGAATGACAAAGATGTGAATTAGGGAGTAGGGTGACTATCATTTGCAATTTTGGCAGTGTTCGAGGCCTGGCGCCAGTATAGGGGCAGCTGGTGGCCTAGTGGTTAGGGCGTTCGCCCTGCGATCAGAATCGTGGGTTTGATTCCCAAGACTGCTAGTGGCACTTCTGAGGTACGCTTGAGCGAGGTACCATCCCTACACACTGCTCCCCGGGGGCTGTGTTCCTGGCTGCCCGCTGCTTCACTTGGTGAATGGGTTAAACACAGAGGAAGAATTTCACGCTGTGGTGTGTTCACGTATGACAGAACGGTCACTTTCCCTTCACTTTAAATAATAACTGACTCACTGAGTGAAAACCATCTTACCATATACATGTGCTGACAGCTTTGATAAGCTACATCATTTAGAGAACTGGGTACCGTAAGCCTTTGATCAGTGACAGAGGAGAGAAGGGTGGGTCCATCTCTGCAGATACGAGGTCAGTCTTAACCGTGACTGATGAGCATTAGGCCTAAGTCAAGAAGGTAATGGCCATGGATCAGACAGGGCTGTCCAGGGGTGTTTCTGGTGGGCCAGAATCCAGCACAGTTTGATTATTCCTGGACAAACACACTAACTAAGCCTGGTAATGAACTGCTAAGCCGAACCTCTCTCAGATATCTAGCAGAGGGACATGATCACAGTTGAACACCAGGGGGCAGGAGAGGTCATTAAGCAATGAGACAACTGCTTCTGTATCTCTCCCATCTTGCCTCACTCTGCAGTGAAGCAGGTCTGTCCCCCCTTCTTCTCTCCTTCTTTCTCTCACTCTCTCTCCCACACACATTTGCAATAAAACTCTGTGAAACCAACTAGTCGTGCTTCAGTCTATTTCCTCCTGCTTTCTTTTTGGGATATTTATATTTGCCAGAAGGAGTTTATGGATGTCTTTGGAATGATGGGTTTCGGCATGAATGGCTCCTACATTATGATCTGATCTTCATCTGGGTCAAGATAATAAATAAAGACAGTCTTCTGGAAAACATGTGTACCTCTAGCATAGTAAGCTCTTTATAGGAGGACAATTGCAGTTAGGTTGTCCAGTCAGTTCACCTGTGAGTTTAAAACACGCTGCCAATTCTAGTCAAATGCAATACGGCCAGATTTAAAGGAATTTCAGAAGACCTCAGCAGAAAAAAGCTGTTCACAAGAGTGGAAGGAGTCACTGGAGGGCTTCTAAAGACTTGAGCTTCCATCATTTCACTGTTTACAAACAGAAGAAATTCGGCTTTGTTGCTGCTCTCACTGGGAGTTGTTGTCTTACAAAGGTCAGTGCACCTGCACACTGTGGAATCTTTAAACAGGTTACAGAGAACTCCAGGCTGGCACCTCAGGATTTGCAGGCATCTCTTGTACTTCAAAGTGTCCATGCTCGTAATTCTACCAGGACCTTAAATAAGATAAGTGTTCATGGGAGGTGAGCAGAGAGGAAATGACCACAAGACATTCATACATAAATGGGAAATATACACAGAACGGCTGCTCTGCTGCTGCAGGGTCAGGACAGCTTTTAATCGTTAAAGAACCGGTGAATTTTGTGTGTGTATAACAGAACATCAGGACATAACAGAACAGCCAAAGGAGGTTGTCTCATGCGGCAGAGATTTAAAACACAGCAGCTCAGACAGAAGCATTTCTGTGTTATAGAAGCTATAAAGGCATCCCAGCTTCCTTAAGCCCTTCGTGATGTCATCTGAATCAGGCCTTTCAAGCATGAAACAGTTTTGTAAAGAGAGATGGCAGATAGATAGATCTATATGCATACATACAAATCTTACAGGCTTACATAATAGGTAGGTAATAGAAAAAATAATGTACGATGCAAAAAGTAACATGGGATGCAAAGAGAACACCTCTGATGATCTTTTCTGATCTCATTAGAGAAAGAGCAAGTTGTTAGCGTGCAATAATTAATATCTGTGCCACAACCTTCAAAGCTTCTCTAATGGGTTTTTTTCCAGTTAGGTTGTACATTAATGTGTTTGAGAGGGCAGAGAGGGAGAGAGAGAGAGAAGAAAAGAAAAGAGAGAGCATATCAGAGTTCTTTCCTTATAGCCCTCCACAGCTCAAAGATCAGAAAACATACCGCTAAGACCTTGAGAGGGGAACTGAATGCTTACTAGGCAGAACTATATCTGCAAGGCCCTCTGCGACCAACTTCCTTTTTTCTATAACTAATTAATTCTTGTTAATTGCTGGATTAGGTGGAAAAAGGCCCTGATCTTGTGGAACTAAGGGCCGTACTGAGCCTGCCCTTGGCCTGATAAGAAACGACAGCGGGATGGGAGGTGAATCATGAAAAAATGGGCATTCCTGATCAGGACAGACCTCTGTAACGACCTGGTTCAGTGAGGATTCCGAGGCACATCTAATGTTATGACCCTTTAATGGACTCCTGTAATATATAGTATGCAATTTTACACGTATAAAACATAAAGGGACATATCCTACATGTTGTATATTATTTTTACACCCTTTCTAATTATGCTGCATATACATATTGGCATTAAAAAATGTGGTTCTGTACCTCATAACAGAGTGGCATTGTTAAACAGTGTAAACATTGCCAAAATACACAGGGTGAAGGTGTTAGCCACTTTTTAAAATCTCGCTTTGAATACATGCTGATGTTTGTAAAAATGTGTTTTTGTAGACACTCATGGTTTGATGTATATGCACAGGATGCTTGGACTTCTGTAAGTGCAGCATTAGTCTTTAAGACCGGTATATGTAGATGAGCTCTTTTCTGATTGGCTGCTCTGTATGGAGCTTCATTCAAAAAGCAGTCTGAAACAGTCCTTATGACTTCAGTGACAGGGGGCCACTAAACTGGGTCAGATGAAAAGGCAGATGTAA
The DNA here is from genome assembly GCA_037974445.1 of Brycinus macrolepidotus. NCBI lineage: Eukaryota > Metazoa > Chordata > Actinopteri > Characiformes > Alestidae > Brycinus > Brycinus macrolepidotus. The sequence goes on from JBBPCZ010000136.1 coordinate 18,850,785, forward strand.
GTAAATGGAGGGTCTTTTGTGACATTGCAAAAACAATGAATTTGAATGACTTCCATATTTGGACAGTATGGACTAAGGAGTAAAAGGCACATTTTTTTTTTTTTTTTTTTACAATTCTTATTTTGGAAAACGCTAGCAAAAAGCTAAAAGTTTTTAATGACATGACTTCAACAACTAGCCTATATTGCAGCAGAGATCTGGCTGAAGCACCGGAGAAGTGAGTAAACAAGTTACTGAAGTTAATTTTAATGAGGAGATGGTCAAGAATTTTTGTGGCACTCGGGCCCTTAAGACCAAAGAGATGCCACTCTTCAGTGGTGTTTGCGTGCTGTCAGTAACATGAACTAGCGCTGCGGAGTCAGGACCTGCTCGCGCCCACATAATAAGCACCTCTCTCCTGCCTCTGTTTAGGATGTGTCAGAGAGATTTTTGTAGTGTGTGTGTGTGTGTGTGTTTGTGTGAGAGTGAGGGAGAGAGAGAAAGAGCGATCGTTTTGGACAGGTATTAAAGTGTAATGTGTTGCGTCACGTCGCCTGCCCTGTCTCCTGTCGTTAGTGTCAGCGCTAATGCCCTGTTCAGTGGCGGTCCTGGCGGGTAATCCCGTCTCCCCCAGGCCGTCTGAAAAAGTGCACATCCAAAGGAAATGTCAGCATCATCTGACTGCACTTCCAAACACAACCTGCCTCTCTCTCTCTCTCTCTCTCTCTGCCTCTCTCTCTCTCTTTCTGCTTCTCTCTCTCTCTCCTTTCTCTTTTTTCGTTGCTTCTCACCTGCTGGTGCATACACAGCTCTCCAGCGCTTTCCAAGGCTACAGCACAAATCAACTCAAACGGACCTCTGCTGGCCTTGAGTCATGATTATGACATGAGTTTGCATTTTTATGTCTCCTTGTGGCTGTGCAGCCCACTCTGCTCACCTCCTTTTATCTGTGTGTGTCCCAGGAGAGGTCCTGTGTGTGTGTGTGTGTGTGTGTGTGTGTGTGTGTGTAAAAGGGGGAGGGGCTTCAGTTTTCTTTTTATTTATGTACAGTAACGCTTGGTCAGATTGCTGTCGTGGTCTCACTGATGCATCTGAGCACAATGCCTTTCAGCCTTTTAATATTTCTGCCTTTCAAATTTCACTTTATTGTTCATTAAACGGATGGAAATGGCCCTCTTGCCCTCGAAAGTTCCCTTAAGAGATGTGTGAATGTCAAGGTTTAAAGAACCTCCACATTAACAGAAAGGTTTTTGGAACCCTGGTACTGCCAGAGTTATTTGTGTGATGCCACAGTAGAACTATTTTTGTACATGAGATGTGTGAGGGTGAAGAACCATTTTTAAAGTTTAAAGCACTTCCACATTAGGTGTATTTGCAAAGAGCCTCTTTATTGTAAGGAGGTATTTTGTGTCTTTAAAATGTTCTCATTTCAAATTTTTCTTTCTTCAAATTGTTCCTTGTTCCAAGAACCCTTTGTTGTACCTGTCTGTAGAGCTTTTAATCATGTAGGTTCTGTAAACTCTTAAACCATTCTTTACACTCACATATCTCATTTACTAAAATGGTTCTTTGGGGAACCAAAAGTATAATAGTTCAATGGCATCACTCAAGGGCACCCCCTCCCCCCTCTTTTAGTAAGAGTGCACCTCCAAGGACAGGAAAGGAATGCTTTAACACATCCCCTAGAAAGGAATGAATTCACAGCACATGAATGAAAATCACAATGCAGTAAAATATTCTAGTACATTCCAGTATATTACACTGGTGGAGCTTCAGGTTATAGCCTTACTGAGGTGACTATCTGACCTTAGTACAAAGGAGTTCCTAACAAGTTTTCTCGAAAATTAATCATCCCCTCCAGACATGGGGTAAGTCTATTCTTTTCTTTTTTCTTTCCTTTTCTTTTCTCTCACATTCCCTCACTTTCTTTCTCTCTGCGTTCTCTCTTACTCACTTTCTCCTCTCACTCTGTCCCTCAGTGATCTTTACTGTGTGAACCTGTCAGTCAGTGAGTCCATAATCTTTATTGGCTGCCTGTGCCCGACTGCTGAGGGACTGATATGGGAGCGAAGGCACAGAGCGGCAGGTTTGGAGGCACAGCTGGACGTTGTGTCCACAGTTCAGAGATGCAGACCTGTCAGTACCCGAAGAAACGATGGAAATCAAACTCTACAGCCACGGCAATGAGCATTCTGTTCAAGGGCCACTGTTCCATTAGTATGTTATTACAGCAGCCGGTCTGTTCTGTACCCATGGTTACAGCACTGTACTGATCTGTAACTGTGGCTGTCATGACACATTGTGTTAGATCCTTGATCATATTCATTAGTGCTCTTCCTGCAATATCACCAACTCCATGTTATTCCAGCCAATACGTCAGACGTGCTCTTTATTTTCTTAGAAGAGTGCTTCTTGGCGAACAGTTTCCAAATCGCTGTATACTTTTGATGAGGGAGTAAATTTCTGAGTATTTAAGATTTTTTGTGTGTTATGAGGAGATTGATTGGTTGAGGTTGGTGTGGTGTTGTGGGTAACACCCCTAACCTCAAAGCAGCAGGCTTTGTTCTTTTGCTTTTATTAATTATACATTATGAATATATAAATGTAAATGCATTACTGCCACAGCTTCCACAGCCCTTAATGTTTTATCACTGCTAAGTTAAAATGGGTTTATAAGCCATTGAAGCAACCACTGAAGAGGTCGAGAGATTAAATGATTGTAGATAATGTTAGACCACAGTCTCTCAGGAACCTCATGTTAAACACTGACAGCTGATGAGATTTGAGCTTTTTTTGCCGGGGTAGAAAATCATTAAATGGACACTCTGGTCACAGTGAAAAATTTAACCACGCTATGCCTTTTGTTAACATTGCTACTCCTACAGTGGTACCACAATAGTCTCTTATGTGGGATTTTTCAGTCTGAAGACCCCTTCAGATGACATATCTTGAGGGTGGGAGGAACTTTTGAAAAACTACAAGTGCTGCAAGACACATGAGGGCCAGATGTTTGATTTTTTGTAGTTGTTGTTATTGCTGGGTAAATGCAGGTGTTTCTCTACCCTTTTCCCTATGACTGCTGGGACAACAAAAATCCACTCTTAACTCTTAATTTTATTGGTCAAAACATTTACTTTGTACTTTTGTATTTAGTTCAAGAGTGTATTTATATCACATTTAAATGCTAATTACAGCACCCTCAAGTGACTTAATATCCATCCATATTTATGACCAAACACTGCACTGTATTTCTCCTCCAGAAATGGCCAGTTATTAGTTTTCCTGTACACCACAGACGTATGTAGCCTTAGGCCACATGCCAATAAATTCTCAAGTGCTTCAAATGTAAACAGCACTCAAGTTTATGGGCATAGATAAGCACATAATACACTCGAAATATATGCACTCTAAACATTAGACCTTCAAGTTAATCAAGCCAGTCTACAAAGGCGTAAGCTCTTTAAATGCAAATGGCTCTATTGTACAGAATGTCAGTGCGTTCTGTGGGAGAGAGTCTCTATGAAAGTACGGGTTCTTTTTCAAACGGCTCAATGAGCATCGCTCTCTTGTTGAGTAATGCTGCTCTCGAGTTGCGCGCCATGTCCTGTTTCATTCAACAGAGTGGGTGTCAGAAGTCTGTTTGAAAGGGGTCGAAAGGGCTTATCAGTGTTTATCATTGACAGTTTACCTCTGGTCCTTTGTTGTGAGCGAAAGTCTTGAAGCTGTCCTGTTTCTATTTTACACATTTGAGGTACCGGACATTATGAGGAAAATCCTTCACTCTTCTTCTCATTTTTACAGTCTCTCCGGATGAGAGTTTTAAAGGTGTCATTTCAGAGGGGGACCGCAGCAGAGCAGCTCCACCCATCGGCTTGTTAGGCTGTAAATTAAAAGGTTTTAAGAGAGAAGAGACTGACAACATAGCGTTACAGAGAGAAAGATAGATAATGTGCTTGAGTCTCTAAAGGCCCATTTTAGATGCATTTAAACCGGGCTTGTAAAAACTCTAGTGTAACTCCAGTAAGAGTGACTCCATGCCCTTGGTTGACTATGCCAACTGGGAACAAAGTACTTTATTTCTTTTATACGACTTCTTCATATACAGAATGCAACCATAAATCCATGGTTTACTTGCCTAGCCAGCTAGCTTGTTGATGCAGCAAAAAAAAAAAAAAAGGTTCCAGTTGAGTTGGAGTTGATTACAGATAGTTTTGCTTTCACTCTGCATGGCAAACTGATAAAATTAATTGCACAGCCACTCAAGCTCATCAAGCTGCTCAGCTGGAGTTAAATTAAAGTTTCCAGAAGTTTGTTTCTACACACAACCTGACTTTAATTTATTTGCTCAATGCTGGAACTCACAGACTTGTTCTCAGGTGGCTTGTCATTGGGGACCTCCATATTGATCTGGAATGGGAGAGCAAAAAGGAGACAGCAGCTTGTTGAGTGTCTAAAACAGCATGTTTAGCATTACCAAACAGAACTCCATATAAACACACATACAGTCAATCTGCTTTAGTAGGAGCTCCAACCATGTAGGTCAAGCTAGCTGGTGCACAGTTAGAGATTACAGCCCTTCTGTTGATGCGTGGCTGCCTGAACCATGAAGGAGTTTGAACATTTGACCCACCGCTTTTCACCGGGGTGACGGCTCACTACTTTTTGATTGAGTTCAGGACGCCTATAATAAATCCCCACTCTTCCTAAACCGCACAGATTGCTGACCTGTAGACACAAACAGAAAGTCAGGCTCAGTGGCAGAACTAATCAGAATTTCTACTTCTGCAGGAGGTACAGCAAGACCTTTGTGAGTTTATGTTCAGTTCAAATCGTTTTTTCTGTAATTCATGAACTGAAGCACTTGGACACAGTTGTTATTGCACTGTGTGAAACTTACTAAATGTAAGCTTCAATAGCCTATTTATTACTGCTACTATCTAAGACATTAATGTTTCAAAAAACATTTAAAATCACTGGTCATATCAGGAAAGAAATAATCAGTAGTCAGTAGTAAAAAGTAGTCAGCAGTCCATAATTCCATTATAGTCCATAATTCTAATAATTCTAATAATAGTCTGTAATTTTTTGTTGTACAACAGAAAAAAAGAGACTGAAGTCAGGAAGATTTTATTCAGTCAGGAAATAAGTTTATTCACCTGTGCATATGTGCACAGCAGGAGAATGGCAGGTTGACATGCCAAAGCCAAATGTGTCTCTATTCTGACTGAATTTCACTCTGACCTTAAGCATTCAACCAGTTGACAAGAGAGGATGTTAATAACATGATCTGAATGTGGGTCTCCCAGAGTCAACTGACAAGTAACAGTAGAGAAAACACTCCAAAGTCAGAGTCATAAATGTTGACACTATAGCGATCCAGAAACACTCTGTTCTCCTTTTCTCGTAAAGTTAGACATGTAGAGCAGGTACATTTCAGATTCAGGGATTCTTCTCAAGACGGCAAACTAAAGATGAATAAGACATTAGCTCTGAAGTCTATTTTGAACCCATGTTACCTCAAAGTAAAAGCACCTTTAGCCAGAAAGAAATAGGGGACAGGAATAGACAGAAACCAAAAAATCAAAACTACAGTGATTATGCTTAGGAGAAACAAACTGAAAGACAATAGCTCTAATGATTATACTTGGTTGAGTAAATAATGAAATAAAGCACTGGTTAAATAATGGTAAAATAATTAGAATAAACTGAAAAGTGAAGGTAAACAGAGTCCCCAAGTTGCCTTTCCAATTAGAGGAACGATCTGTCCGTTGGTCTGTTGCGCAAACAATGCATAAAAGCCTTGTTTTTTTCGAGTTGCCCTGGCATTTTGAGTTGTTTTGGCATTACTCATAACCCCATAACATATGTTGTACGTAGTACTGGAGGTTTTTCCTTTGGTAGTCACTTCATTGCCCTGTTGTCTCTTGTCTGTCAGAAAATGTTATCTTTTTTTAGTCCCAATAAATTGGTCCTGGAGGCTCACTTTTAGTGCTTTCTCTGCTTTAACACATCCACTTCAACTCAGCAAGGGGCTCTTAGTGAGCTGATTTGTTAGATAAGATGTGATGGAAGCTGGGAAATCAACAAAATGTGCAGAGCAGTAGGCCTCCAGGGCCCTGCTCTAGCCCTTCATCAGTGGTCAGTTTCTGACCACAAAGGCACTCTTGGCCGGATATATTTAGGTGGTGAACTGTTCTCGACCTAGCAGTAACACTGCTGCAGCTCCAGCTGTGCCTGATACACTCATACTAACGCCACACACACGTCACCATTCCATGACGGACTCAGTGTCACTGCTGTGCTGCGGGATGATCCAGCACCCAAATAATACAACGGTGGCCCTGTGCTCAGAAACTGATCAATGATGAAGGAGATAGAGAGTAGCTGTGCATTAGCTCATAACATGACCAAATATAAGTGTATACACACAAACACACTTTCTCCTCCCTCTGTCTTTTCTTTTTATTGTCAAGGTTACGCCAAGGTATTTAAAAACTTGCAGCAGCAGCCGTGATTGGTTTTTTTTTCTTCTTGACCCGGTAATCAGCTTTTTTCCTCTCTTCGACAAAAAAAAGACAATATGACTCACCCCCTAAAAGATGATAACATAGAAATTAAATAAGAGAGACAGCGAAGGCTGGGGGAGGGTGAAAAGAGAAGAAGACAGATCAAAGAGAATCCTGCTCCACTCTCTCTCTGGGCTCAAGTGATCAATACTTTAATGGGCCTGATTCTGCATGCCTGCTGGAGCCTTTTCCTCTTATCGCTTCTCCTTAATATGCAAACCTAATGACAGAGAAAGGAAAAAACACCTACCTTTACTTTCAATTAGCCACAGTCTCGCATAATGTGAGGGATGGTGGGGTGCAGGGGGACGGGGAAGAGGTCGCGTTTGAAGAAAGAATTATTGGCCCAGATAGAGTGCTGTATTTACACATCATTGACATCACTGACCCAAAAATGCACTCACCTAATAGCAGATATATAACCATATATACCAATACCCAGAATGAAAACTTTTCAAAAGAAGAGAAAATACTTATAGTAATAGTTAATGTAAGTTATTGTAATAAGATTACAATTTTGGATCACTTCTTTTATTCCATTTGCGACAAAAAAACACAAAATAACTGAGGTTTTGATCTGATGGTGATGAGACATAGTATACAGGGCCTTCACTTCACTATTTTAGTTTGATGATTAATTGAGTAATCATAAACATTCCTATACATGTCATATAATCATGATTTTTGAAATGTGTCAATATAAACATACGAACATCTGTGAATTCCTTGTGGAGAATCTGCTAAAGACAGATTTGTAATGATATTTTAATAAATTAATATTGATTTCAAACAAGTAATAATGAAAGCCTTCCTAGTGGATAGTGTATTTTACTATATACACATGGTAGTACACAGTTAACAGTGCTTTTAGAGACATCTCAAAGCTGAGGGTGCAGCCAATTTAGACTGCATTTCTCAAGTGTTTCGTTACTGAAAGCTGTCCCATTTAACAGAATCTTAATAATGTAGCTGAGAAATGTTCCATTTGGTTCTGAGATTTATATACAATGAAATCATACAATAACTAGGTACTTAAATACAACTTAGGCTGCCTTTTGCTGGGTTTAAAAAAATCTGTGGTTATGGTGATGCTGGGGATGATGTCAGGCTATTTGTCAATCTCATTATTGCAATGTCTTGTAACCAGCTTCCCTTCCCAGCGTCTGGCTAGGCCACTGGTATATATACCTAGTGTATGGTTTAATTAAAATAAAGTTTTCTGCGTGCACATATGTCCTGCCTTAGCACCTTCAGGTTCAAACAGTGACCATTTATTTTCTGTTTTATGTAGCATTTCAAAAGTGATTTCTTCAGTCAAGAATCCTGACATAGAGCTATCTACCATCTTACAGAAGCACACTGCTGGAGTAGGCTGCTGGTTGACATGACGTTTTTCCTCACAAAATTGGTCCCACCCTTTCTAAATCATTGGCATACAACTGGGGTCACCCAAATATTCTGATCATTTTCTCTTGGGCATTTATGTTTTCAAACACAACTGTCAAAAGAAGTATTGGAGTACTTGTCAAATTTAAATGCACACATAATTCCACTGAATAAAAATTACAGACATGTAGTTTTTCATAGATGCCATTAGGGCTTCTCCATAAGAGTATATGAAAGTAATTATAAAAGTATTTATTAGGTGACTACAAGAACGTAAAGTTGTATGTTATAGGTATAAACACGGATGGATAAATGTATAGCAGAACAGTCAGTTATATGAAGGGAAGCCAGTCCAAACCAGTTCCATTTGTAAGACTGGTGTAATCTGCTGACGCTGAGATTTTCATGCTTGGAGGAATTAAGGAAAATGGAGGCTGCTGATGGACCCTCGTCCTGCGGAGCTTTATGGCCAGGCTTGTTAAACGGACATAACTGATGTCATATGATTATGACAATGATAATATCCAGCTGCCCTGTAATGAGACTGGATGTTGCATTAGCTGATGGCGAGTAGTCATGCAGAGTTATGGTGGGAAAAATTAGCCACAGCTAGAGATCCATTATTAATGCTGGAGTGGGCCGAGGCATGGGGAATGATGTTCATTTCAATCTATATGCAAACAGTTAATACTTAAAGTCCTCTGTCCTCGTTTCTATGGCAACCTGCAATGTCGCAGACCGTGGTCTCTACAGTGGGTCCATTCCTGAAGTCAACAATCACCCAACCTAACCCCCTCCCCCCACCCCCACCCGGCTCTCTGTCTCTTTCTTTCTCTCAATCTCCTCACTTTTTCTACAGCTTCGCCAGGATCCTTCACGTTGCATTTCTTCTTTTCTTCATGAAGACTTTTGCTCTCTCTTGGGTACTTAAAAAGTGCACTGTATGCTGTTCTCCTTTTCTATCTTCTTTTTTTCTTTTCCCTCTCCATCTGTAAGCACAAATATTTTGGGTCTCTGCAGTCAGATTGTGCTCTGGGTCTGTCAGCTGAATCATTCCGATGCTAATTTCCCTGGCATCTGCGCTAAATAAATTCACTGTGGCGAACACATTGTCGTCAGCTTTTGAGGATTTTGATTCTCCTCGTTTGCTGGAGCGCAGGGATCACAGCGAGGCACTTTGATAAACACACATAAACAGGATCTTGGGATATGCATGCGCGGGCACACACACACACACACACACAGCAAGATAGAATTAACTGCCCACGTGAATCTGTCCCTTTTCTCTCTGTCTCCCTCTCTCTCTCTCTCTCTCTCTCTCTCTCTCTCTCTATCTCTCTATCTATCTATATATATATATATACACACACACACACACACACACACACATATATATATATATATATAGCCTATGTAGCCTATGTATTTGAATGTTTGTGTGTGTGTGTTGCATACAGTATTATAAATAGTAAATATATAATGTAGTGTTTATATAAATATAGTATATACACACGTGGTATATATATTTACACAGATCATCCACAACATTAAAACCACTGACAGGTGAATTGAATAAGACTGATTATTTTGTCACGATGACACATGTCATGGGGTGGGATTTCTTAGGCAGCAAGCACCTACCCAAAGCGGTTCAAGGAATGGCAACCACTGAATTGGTGTCATAGGTGCCCACGGCTTATGGGAGTGAAGGCTAGCCCATCTGGTCCAGTCCCACAGAAGAGCTACTGTAGCACAAATTGCTGAAAAAGTTAGTGCTGGTTATGATAGAAAGGTTTCAGAACACACAATGCATTGGAGCTTGCCCCTGTCCCCAACCGAAAGTGGCTAGAATGGACATGTGAGTATCAAAACTGGACCATGGAGTAATGGAAGAAGGAGGCCTGGTTTCATTAATCACATTTTCATTCATATCATGTGTGAGACGAGGTGCATTTGTGTTGCTTTCCTGGAGAAGAGATGGCACCAGGATGCATTTTGGCAAGAAGGGAAGCCGGCAAAGGCAGTGTGATGATCTGGACAATGTTCTGCTGAGAAAACATGGGTCCTGGCATTTGCCATCTATCTAAACATTGTTGCAGACCATGTACACCTCTTCATGGGAACGGTACACTCATAATGGCAGTGGCCTCTTTCAGCAGGATTATGTGCCCTGCCATACTGCAAAAGTTGTTCAGGAATTGCAAAAATAGTTTGAGGAACATAACAAAGAGTTCAAGGTGTTGACTTGATCTCCAAATTTCCCAGATCTCAGTCTGACCGAGCATCTGTGGGATGTGCTGGACAAATAAATCCATTCCTTGGAGGCCCCTCCTCACAGGATCAGCTGCTAATACTGCCAGATACCACAGCGCTCAACTTTCTTTCGGAGGTCTTGTGGTCAGTGTACACACACACATACACAAACATAAACACACAGATACACACACACGTTTGTGTGTTTGTGCGTGTGTGTGCGTGTGTGTGTGTTTGTGTCTGTGTGTACTGGATGTGGATTTTTTAAACATATGCTCAGGGCTAGTTTGTCTCATTGATTTCTCAGTCCTGCACCCACTCTGAGGAAAAAAGGAAAGCCTCCCAACTGCAATGCAGTGTTCCAACATAGGCGTAGGGGTTCACACACCCACGCTTTCTCTATCATACGCAATCACTTACACATGCACACAAACACATGCGTCTCCTCTTTGGGCTGAATGTTCCTGTACCTGTGGGATGGAGAATAGCAAATGTAATCTGTTCATCCACAAAACTCGAGATATTCAGCCTTCAGTTGATAGTCCTGCCACATAAGCTGTTTTGTCGGAGGGTGAATGTGTGGGGGGTTCAGCAATGTGCACCACATGACTGGTAAAGCCGGGCCTCATGCTGTTAAAGTGCTGCATGCTAGATTATATGCCAAGTGCTCAGGTGCTGTAAAGTTGACCACTAATGAAGGAGCTAATGAATCCATCAGATTGTAACATAAAATTGCATTAAACTAACATAACATGTATGTAACAGAAATATGTATTTCAGTAGCTCCCTCACATTAGCACTAATACATGAAATATCTTAGGATACAATAAATTTTAGCGATAGTATGGCTTCTGCCAATTAAGTGAGAGGCTGGCAAATTAAACCAATTAGGTGACGCTGAATAGCTGCATGTAACCACTGAGTAGGTGTGTGTACATAGTGGCCACATGAGCAATACTGTTCTCACGTGTGACTTTTGTCTATCTGGAGGATTCAAATCTATCTCCACTAGGGGGCAGGTCAGAGCTGAAACTTCACATGAGAATCACTTGCTTTATTTCTTCTTTTGATTGAGCACAACAAGTTCAGCATGGTAACTGCAGAGAAGACTTCATTGTTTGTAGTGAGAAAACAGCATTTACAGACAACAGGAAGGGTTGTTGTCATGGGTTGTTCACTCTACTGCTGACATCACATTGTGGTATACTGCCTATTCTGTGTATGTTGATATTGCTAATTATGGGTGAGTTGCAGTAATTTTTGAGAATGTGGGCAGCCTATTCTTCAAGCACACAGGATATGAGGGGCAGCATTCTTGCATTTGTGGAAGTGTACTTCAAATTAAGTATGTTGCAGCCTAAGTTACTATACACGTATACTATTGAAATATATGCACCAAAGATGTGGTAACATATAGTGCTCGGGTTCACTACCCATTTTGACGTTTTGGTGCCTGAGTGGTGTGCTTACTTTAAGAAATAACACAGGAACCACACCGTTGCTAGGTTAGTTAGCTAGCTAGCTACTGTGATACTGTCCAAATGAGCACTTTACACGTTTTACCTTTTTACACTTAGTGCTACAGATTAATTTACATCTTCTTCATTGTACTTTAACTTAAGGTACACTACCTAACACTCCTTGCTGTTAGCAGAGGCTGTTCATGAAAATTAGTAAAGGAATATTTGATATGTGCAGATGGGTAGAAAGCAAAAGGCAGAACAAGGAGGGGTGAGATGTGGAGAGCTTGCACACAATCATGTGGGCTGTCACTCTTTTCTGAGGAAGAGTCAACAAGTACGTGGTAATATCTGTAATTCTGGTCTGTTGACCTTTGAGATGTAAGAGTACAAAAATAAAAGGAATGGCAGAATATTTGAATGCAGATGCGTGAGCAAAGCTGCCAACGTATTATCACCTGTGTACAACACCTGTCAGGCTTTCTGCTCCGCCGCCCTCTCAAGGTTGCTTGCTGAGTGCTGGTGTCTTCTAATAATTTTACCATTAATTAAGCACAGCCTGGCTCAGCTGGGGTTCGTTAGGCAGAAAAGCAATGCGGGAGTCTGTTGATTGGTAGGAGCTTAATTCGGGCTTGCTTTTTTGATGTTTTTTTTTTTCTTTCTTTTTTTGCACAAACAGCTGTCTCTTTTGCTTTTGTCTGTATTGTCAAGCTCCAGTAGAGTTGTATTCTGGAGCAGTTAGACCACTGTTCTGTACCTTTTTAATAGTGTTACTTTGTCTGCTTCTGTTTGTGCACTTGTGTGTCTGTGTTTTAGTGTCTGCTTTTTCCATCTAGATTGCAGGATGCAACTTTGTCTGGAATGCTGCTGTGGGCTTTCAGTGCCATACTACATCAGTGTCAAAATGGCAGAGAGAGAGAGAGAGAGAGAGAGAGAGAGAGAGAGAGAGAGAGAGAGAGAGAGAGAGAGTGTGGAATGGTGTTATTGTGTGTAGCAAGTAGTTTGTGGGGGATCTAATTCCTTTTTTGTTTTTTCATCACTTTATGGTCTGCTTGTTGGTGTTACTGTCTTTGTGATGATCAAAGCTTCAGTTAAGAACTGCCAAACAGCATCAGAAACTAGCTTGGGAGTTCACTTAGAGAAAGGTCATTTCAGTAGGGCCATTTTTTATTATTCAAAAGCCTTTTGTTGCTGCAGTGCTAAAACCACTCCACATGTTACAACGATTTACCAACTGAGATTTAACACGAGCGCAAGTATTTCACAAAGACCCGAGACACTACAGGCTCACAGCGATCAAGACTCAAGAATCTTCAGGCTGTTTGAAAACAGTGAGGTATTTCACAAAGCAGGATTTCTCAGTGAGCCAGATAACTTTAGCCAAAAGCCAACCCTGTTCGAAATGAGTTTGATGAGAACCTTTTTTAAACTTTAAAGAACCTCCCCATAATGTAAAGGTTCTTGGAAGAACCGTTGAGTTTGTACAGAACCTTTAGAGTTTTCTGAGGCATCACAGTAATATAGAAGCAGTGTTTTTTGCTTATATGAAGGCTCTTTAAAGTGGGAGTTCACAATGTGTTTTTTTCTTATTGTGAAAAGTGAGGTGCACTTTGTGTATTTTTAGTCTTGGGGGTTCACAATGCTGCATTTTTTGAAAGCAGCGATGGCTGTTTCTGTTGCTTAGTAACTAGATTTCATTCATTATCCTAACCAGGGTTTGGTGGGTGTTTGAGCCTATCCCAGTGCTCATAGGGCGAAAGGTGTCGAAACACCCTGAACAGGTCACCATTCCAATGCAGGGCAGACACACAGACAAACACACTCATGCATGCACTCATACCTTGGGTCAGTGTAGCTCCAGATTTGAATCCAGATTTGAATCCACACATGCAAAAAGGCCTCTGGTTGCTCAGCTAGGAATCGCAGAACCTTTCTGAAAAATTTCCACCTTTGCATTGATAAGACTCTAAATGTTTAATTAATTTCATGAGAATTTCTGCTCGTGAAGTTGTGGAACTCAGGGTACTCTGAGAGTGCTTTGCTTTTCCATTGGTCTGCAGGGTGCATGAAAGAAGACTTCCTGCATTCAAAAGCAGCTCACAAAATGTGTACTTCATTGAAAACAACAACAAAAAATGGAACGCAATGTAAACCTTGTCTAAGCCCTTAAAAGGTTCTTTAGGGAACTTAAAGTCACTCCTCTACAGGATGTCTCAAAGAATCCTTTGCTAACAAAATATTTTTCACTGATGAGATCACTTTTTGGTAGTTTTTTGAGTGACTAGTCAACTAGTAAAATACATAGTGCAGCATGCAATCCCCGAAATATATTAGGGAGCTGTTGCCTTATGCTGGGGAGCATTTTGTGGCGAAAATAAACTGCAAATCGAGTATAACATAGTTATTCTGATTATCTTATAGTAAGGCCTCTTCTAGGATGACAGCAGCTATACCGTCAGGACACAAAGGGTCACTGAAAAGTTTCATGAGTATGAAAATGATGTAAATCATATCCTACGGCACCTCAACCCAACTGAACATCTTTGGGAAAGTTTGCACCGACAGCGCTCAACACAGCCTTCATCAAAGCACAAACTGAGGAAATATCTTTTGGAAGAATGATCTTCCATCTCTCCAGTACACTTGTACATCTATGCCAAGGCTTTTCTGGTGGCTTGAGGTGGCAACAAACTATGCTAAGACATGTTGGTTTGTCCTTTAATTTAAAGTTTTAGTGACTAAGGTTCTTTTAGTTTGAATCTGCAGAGTACTTTGATGTGTGGAATAAAATCTTAACAAAATCTCTGAGAATTAACATTCTTTTTTAAATTAAAATAATGCTTATCCTAATTTTTACTTACCCTGCAGTCTGTTATAGCGTTGTTAATGAGACCTAATTTGCCTTAGAACACAAGACGCACACAGTCTCTTGGTTGTCTAGACAGAAGAGTTTGAGTTTCTCACTGTGCAGACCACATAGTGTTTCAGAACCTGCGGACGTTCTGACATTTTAACCAGGGCACTTAACTTTTTTCTGCCCCAGCTGTGCTGCTTCCGGTTTGGTTGCCATTAGGCAGTAAAATATCAACCCTCTAGGTACAAAATGGACCAATAAAGAGGTGCAGAATGTAGAGACCTCACCTTTAAAGTAGGCCAATAAAAACAATGCTTGGAAAGCGTGTAAGGATATTGTAATATTAGAAAGCCGGAGGCAAGGCATACTAAACATTTCAAGTGTTCTTCTAAGAATCGTTAATAGTAGGTCAGGTATGAGTCAGAAAACAAGTAGGCAGGCTAATACAAGACACGACTGACATACTTAACAAACAAGAACATGCTAATACTCAAAACAAGGAAAACAACAAAGACCAGCACTGGGCTTTTAAAAGCTAAACACAGGCGAGGGAGTAAATATATGAACACACAAGGCTAGTAATTACCCAGAGATGGAAAAGGCAGAGCAGGGACTGAAGAGCTGTAGTGGACCAAAGCTAAAAGGACTGGTCCAAGCGGTAATTTTTTTTTTTTTCAAATCATTTGTTCATTTTGTTAGAACAAGTTAGAACAAAAAGAGCATAGTCCTCAAATACTAAGAGCAACATGGTTTGCATGGTAAAGTATAACACAAGTTCACTTTTGTAAAGCTCTTTTGGACCATTGAGTTATTCAGTGGAAATAACTGATTACTTCAACTGCTTGTGTGAGAGCGCTGCGCCTATCAAAACAACTATTATTCTGTTCCTTCTATGAGAGCAATTCCCTTTAGCCTACCTGCTCATTGAGGGCTCGCAGTGTCTGAACACTTTCCAATGGAAAAGAAAATAAAACATACGGTCAGTAGCTACGTTGCACACAGCTAGCTACAGAAATGTCCTGGCTGCCCAGCTAACGTTAGCTAGCTCTTCTCACCCCTAATAATAGCACTGGTCATGTCACTGCTGTAACCACATGAAAAATGAACGTGACTCAGACTCAAAGACCTGTAGTCATGATTCATGAATGAATCAGTAGCTCCTACGGTGGAAATATACAGCAGCCTTGAGACAAGTGAGCGAAAGAAAGACCCGCTCGTGGACGAGCCTGTAGCTGAACTGTCACAGTTCAGATGAAGAAAACGAGTGGTGCACATCTACGGCCCGGGGAAAAATGAACAAATCACCCTATGTAATGACTCACAACTCCGGAGTCACACAAACGATTAGATCAAACTGAACAAATTATTCATGAATGACACATCACTACTGTTATATTACTGTTACTAAAGTTAAGTTATGTGCGTCAGTTATTGATTCTTAACCCCGCCTAAATAAATAATGAATTCACTCCACTCCACTTTGCACCACAGTAGCCTTGTTGTTAGGCTCTTTGGTCAAAGTTATCCAGTTTTATGAAATCCCCCAGGTCAGAGAGGCAGAGTTTGATGAACCCTTCCTGCACAGTCTCCAGAGCGTGGTCACTGCAGAGCCTGCTGGAAAGCTGATCTGCACTATTTCAGGAGCTTACATGAGCCGGCGGCGACACGAGGCCAATGAAAGCGCTGACAGCAGACTCAGGGCGACGCAGCGATTTTGGTGTGAAAAATGGGCTTAATGAAGCACTTTAAACTCCCGCCATTATCAGCCCGAGAGGATCTGCAACTCCATAACTGGGAGCCTTGAGCTCATGGGAGGGGGTGCAAAAAATGATCAAGAATATGGAATTACTGCATTAATTTAGAACTTAAACATTTCTGGCAGGGTGAAAAAGATGAAGGGAGTGAGGGAGGGAGAAAGAAATGGAGTGAGATGAAATGCAGTGAAAGGCTGATTCTTATCTTAATCCCAGAGTTAGTGGCCCTCAGAGGTGATCCTGTACTCTCTGGAGCAATTTCTGACCTACAGCAGTGGACAAATGCAGAAACAACAGTGATTAGAGTGCACACAGGAAGAAAATAAGAATGAGAATGGAGAAACTGTTGTAAGATTCTGAGATTGTTAGTTATACAAAGCTGCAGTAGGTGACTTACTGCTCCATGGTTTTCTAACCAATCCCAAGTGGTCCACATTTTGTTCTGTCTCTGTGTATTGGAGCAAAAATGTGGACCTGTTTGAAAACTACTGCACTAGATAACCAAAGCCTCCTCCTTATGAAAGACAGAACATCATTTCATACTGGGTGGTGTTTGTACCACCTTGTTCTTATTTA
Organism: Brycinus macrolepidotus; assembly: GCA_037974445.1. Taxonomy (NCBI): domain Eukaryota; kingdom Metazoa; phylum Chordata; class Actinopteri; order Characiformes; family Alestidae; genus Brycinus; species Brycinus macrolepidotus. Next base: position 18,867,613 of record JBBPCZ010000136.1, read on the forward strand.
GGAGCAATTTTAATGCACCAAAAACTACAGTTGTGAGTCTGGCATGTCTCCTCCACTGTAACAGTGAATTATAGGGCTTTCAATTAATTTTCATTTCAACTGGCAAGTCACTGCTGAATCATATCCAGAATACTTCTGGTAGCATTAACATTTCTGACCATTTCCAATATTCGGTACTGAGCCGGAAATTGAGTGGTGAAAGACAATGTCAAGCAAGTCCTCTCTAGAGCAGACCTTTCAGTAATTGTTCAATAAACTCAGTGGTCAAACAAGCTTTAAACAGTGGTAATTTCTTGCTAGACTTGAGTTCCAGGAGTTCCTGTAATAGAAAGTGAATAACATTGATTATCTCATTACAACGGCACCTATCAAGGAGTGGAATAGAAGGCAAGTAAGTGTCCCATCAGTTCTTGACGTTGAAGTGTTGGAAGCAGAAAAAAATGGGCAAGTGTAAAGATCTGAGTGACAAAATGCGCCACGTGTTTCAGCAACATTACCCAGTTTAAGGTCTGTAGTAATGCAGCCAAGCAACATTTGGGAGGTTGTGGCAAGACATTACGTGTATAAGTATCCATGTAAAAGTTTTATTTAAACATCAAGACAGTACTTAAACAACCTGACATAGTCTCTAATGCATTCAGCACTGAGTATAGTTATTCAGATGCTAGTATACTTGTTAGTGCTTGAGTATTTAAATGAGTTGCCATTTGGCTATGCCTTATGTAGGAAATCTGTTTTGTTTAACCACTAGCTTGGCGTATATAGCTACCAGGCTGTTAGAAAAAAAATTTCATTTCAGAAAACAGAAGTAGATTTTATTGTGTGTTGAAAAGAAAAAAACTAAAATCTCGGAGGAAGAATTACTTATCTGCTGCTGGAATGAACCTCAATTCTCTTAAGTATCTCTAGCTGTGGCTAATGTTCAGCAGCAAGTCATGTGATTTTAACTCACCAATGGCAGCCATGGTCTTGTATTAATAGTGAAACTACTATTAAAATGTCTTCCTTGAAGCAGCAAAACAGCAAAGAAAAAGTTAGTGGAGCAGTGTCGTTTTTTATGTGGAGTTCTCTTGATATGGTGAAATTGGGTTCTTAATTAAATCTTTAAAGTTTCCACTTGTAATCACCATGAAATTGAAATATATAAATGGCTGCAATTTCAGATTAGCTTTTAGTTCACAGTAAATCACACCTCTAACAAGGTTTAGCCTTCAGGGAACTCGAAATCAAGCCGTGTTTCATTTTGTGCTTTTGAATGAAGAAAGGTGGCCACAGCCTGTTTCAAGCTGGTGAAACATTTAGATCATCAGGAGACCTTTATTTTTTACCAGTTAAAAGAAAAAATTATTTTTCATGCTCTACAGAACGAGTTGGGCTGAGTCATCACATCCACACAACAGCGGACAGACATTTAGTAAGTTAATATATTGTAATAAATACAATGTTACTTAAATACAAGTACTGTAACTTTGTTATTATACTTTTTTTCACTATTTGAAATTGTCAAGTGCCCTATATGTTAAGTGAACATTCTAGAGTAAAGAACCAATAACAATGGTCTGAATTAAATGGTTCACAGATACAAGGTTATGGCAGGGATGATATGTTCAATTTAGTAAAAAAACAAGTAGCATGTTTTACAGCATTTTCAGGACGTGTTTGCACTTCAAATGATGCCACCAAGGTCTGTGTGAAATGAAGGGGGTGGATTCATGGTTGATCATAATTGCATTGTTTTCATACTCTCATGTACTTTGCTGTCAACTCTAATCTGGCACGACATTCAGCATGCAGTGCTACCCATGCACTTTCACATACTGCTAATTGTTATGCAGTTACAGTTTAAATGCATTCACAAAAAAACGCTCTTTGCTTTTAATATAATAAACATGGAGATCAGACACTCAACTCCAGAACCTATTTCTGGTCATGTGTAGTTCTGTATGGGGGGGAATTGCTGCTGGCGCCTAGCCCACTGATCATAGGGTGAAAGGCTGAGAAACAATCTGGACAGTTCGCTAGTCCATCACAGGCCGGACACACACCTAGGGGCAATTTAGCAAACTAGAGCCCCTGGTGGAAACGCACGCAGACACAGGGAGAACACGCAAACTCCATACAGAAAGGACTCTGGCCGCCCTGGCAGGGAATTGAACTTGGGACCTTCTTGCTGTAAGGCAACTGCACCATCATGCCGCCCAAACATTTTTCAGTTTAGTACTGATTTTTATTCTCATTCATTTAATTTTTGAACAACAATCATTTTTCAGAAAGCTGTACATTATAGCATGTCAGACAATGTAATAATTGAAGAGGAAGGTGAGGGAGAACTTTCCTCAGTTATACACAGCAAAAGTTTCATCACTACATGTATTTTGTCATATATTCTGCATTTCATGTTAAAAATATGGATATATTTGAACAGATTTCACACTTATCACATATTTTGCTACGTTTCAAAATATATTTCACTATTACAAAAATACGAACAACAATGCAAATATATTGCAGTGTTTTTACAATATATTCCACATATATTTTGGGCACTTTAAAGTATCTTTTAATACATTTTTTATCTGTATGTGGCAAGTGATGATAGGCACATATCACTAATTTATTGTAAAGAATTTACATGAATATACATGTACTGGCCAAAAGTATGTGGACGCCCTTCCCAATCATTGAATTATGGTGTTCCAGGCACACCCACAGGGTCATATTGAAGAGCTCAGTGACTTGAATGTTGAATGCAGAGTCCAGGCGCCCTGTTCTCATGCATGCTCTGTGTAATTAGACATAGGCTGTAATTAGAATTGTGACTCCAGCAACTGAAAACTTGCGCTCTTTCAGATTGGGCTTTATGCATAAAAAAAGTATTAATATTTCAGCCTTAGTAAACTGTGTGCTTTTAGAAGTAGAGACTGTTAGTGCACATATGAGGAGAGTTTGAATCAGATGTGAAATGTACCATTTCAGAGTGTGCTTGAGACTACTCTAAGTGCTCTAAGCAACTTACTTTTTTTGGCATCTCTTCCCTAATCCCTACCCCCGCCCCATGCTTCTCAGCAGGATATGTGTGCATCCCAGGAGCATGCAAACTTAAAAACAACAAGCAAAGCAAATAAACAAAGAAAAACATCTTACAGTTCTCACACACTCAGTGGCATAGTGCCAGCAGGTCAAGTACCTAAAACTCCAGCTTTAGAGTTCCTGCTCTGTTGAGGCTGAGCATCTCTCAAAGCCCTGAATAGCACTCATCACCCATCTCCACTGCTCCACAGTCCAACGCAATGGAAGAAGAACACTTTTAGTATCCAAAGTAAACCTCAGATGAGATGAAAATCTGCCTGAAAGTTTGCTGTTTTCTGACCACTGGATGAAGAAACTGTAGAAGTTTGAAATTTATACTTCAGTAAAAGTGCAAAAGTACTTATTTTAAATAAACAATCAACAATAAACATCCCTAATAAGAAAAAGGTTACATTATTAATTTAGACTCATTTCTGCTTTACCCAGGCACTCTAGTGACGAGCAATCGTCCAAATCTGCAAAGAGTGCTTTCCCAGAAGTCAAATACAGCACAATAGTGATGGAAAGTGATTCTTTTCTTCAAACCAAATCCAAAGAACAATTTATTCCAATGATTTGAATGTTTGATTCAGCTGATTCATTTTCAGGGGTGGGGCTTGCTGTGGACCCAACTGATTCTCTATGATGGCCGGGCTACTTGACAGAATAAATCAAAGCCAGTGCACAAAATTACACTTAGAAATACAGTATTTGCTGCAAAGATAAACACAAGCAGCATTTTACAGACTTTCGTTATCAGGTATATATTTTACATTCTTTAAAAAAATTTGCTCTCATTAAAGTTGGCTGACCAATAGCTAGCTAACATCCAGACCAAATATTCAAACACAGGATTTAAGTTTGAATATCTCATGTAAAAGTCATTTCGAACTCCAACATAAAAACTTAAAAACTTTACCTAAATGTCTGGTCAAGACTGGCTACTTGCCCGGGGTGTTTTCCGCCTTTGGCCCTCTGACCACTGGGATTGGCTCCAGCACCCCCATGACCCTGGTTAAGGATAAGCGGCTTAGATAATGGATGGATGGTTGGATGGCCGGATGGATGTTTCAGCTATCAGCCCGAGTGCCTTCCTAAGACCGCAGAACACAGTTTGCCTCATATGAGTTTTTGGCTCATTTATATGTGATAAAAACCAGCTCATCTAACCAGTTTCGAATGAGTGAATTACACTGAGTCAAGCAGAACCGATGAGGTTGATGTTGTGCTTTCAGCTCCACTTTCTGATTCCTTTGGCTTCATTCCAATTTCTTCGGCTCAGTGATTCGGACTCTAGCTGGGAACCCTTAGTGGCTGTGTGCACAGAGCAAAACTACCTACCAGGAAAGGGCTTCAGATTACATAGCGTACATTTATGCAAATTCAAAAAGGTAATTCTTAATATGTGCCATGATTTTATGAGAAATAAAACTGGAAGATTATTATTTGTATTTGATTTATACTAATTCACATATGACAGATAAAAATGTTAGAAAGATTCTACAGAAAATTCATCCAATTTGACCAATTTGATGGAAAAAGCTGTGTGGACACACAGCACTGGTATACAGCCCTGACATGCAGGGTAACTTATTATTCCCCTAACATTCCCCTGTTAGCACTGTGCCATATTTGCTTTTGCTTTCATTTAAAAGCGCATCATATTCTTCCAGTCATAAAATAAAACACTTTTCTGTTCCAGCAAAACTCATGCGGCAAAAAGTCTAGTAAAATGTGAAACGTAGAAGGGTGGATGTGTAAAACATTAATAGGGACACAACATTTACTTGAAAAATTACAATAGCAAATTACACATTGTTGCTGTCCAAATTTCTATTTTTTTTTTTTTTTTTTTTTTTCCAATTTTTTGAACGCAGAAGCTGTCCTGTACATTGTGAAACTTTCATGATGAAAGAACTAAATTCAATGAAAAAAACAAACACTTTACATTAGCTTGCATTACTAGTAAAGAATGTTTTTGCCTTCTCCTGTAAAGTTTTGGAGATACTTGTTTGTTTGTTTTTTTTCTGAACAGCAATGGTGTACTTTTTCCACCACAGCTTTAGAAACAAACACTGGCTGTTTTATTCGCGCCACAGAAAAATACCACATCCAGGGGAGAAGTCACAAAAGGTTAAGGTTTGCACTGGAGGAGAATGCCGTGGTCATAGTCTTTCTTGCAACTTTCGTGAAAAGTTAAAAAAATACAGAATATTTTGCAAGAAATCTGCTCATAATAGTCTCAAATTATTCATGAAAGCAAGTTGCCAAGTTCCTAGGCTCCTACGATGTACCACTTGAACCCTAGCTAAACACAAATGCCTGCGGTAAGAATATGAATGCCGTGACCCCCGAACCATCTAATTCATTAGAAACAGATTCTGATGTTTTCCTGGAAACAAAAATGCGAGCTCCCTGAAACAAAATCGAATTTGACTCCATTCAGCTCAAAAAGCTGGCCTGAACTATATGTGGGATTAAAATGAAAAAGGTCAGGTCCATAACTACTGGGAAATAACATTACTCATAATAAAATACTCAACATTCTCGTGTCAGTAGATATAGAACAAAAGAGAAAAGTACAGGTTCAAGTTCAAATTCAAATTCTTCTTATTTCTTGAGGTTTCACAGCATCACACCGTTGTGGTCTCTTGGGGTAAAACATAAAGCTACAGTGAAGAACAACTGACCCAGAGTGAGCAAAATTCCGGGTGCTACAATGTTTCTTCAGTGAGGTTATGCTATAGTATCTGTTTCTTAACCCTGGGCCCAAATAAAGAGAAAGAGTAAGGGAAAGAGTGGGGGAAAGAGAGAGAGAAAAGAGTTTTTGTTTCTCTGTCTCTGCTTCAAACGTGATGAAAGTCAAAGTCACATCTCCTCTCATCTGCATTAGCCTCTACAAACTGCCAAGTTATATTCCAGTCCAGGGCTGCAGAAACAGTCCAGTACAGTTTGGTGATTCTGCTGCTAAAACACACTCTGAATCAACTCAGCAGGTCATTACCAGGTTTAGCTGTAGGAAGTCACCAAACTCCAGTAGAAGTAACCTTTGCTTTCTAGACTTGGTCTGAGTGGTGCGGATCAAGTGACACAGCCGTCTGATCTTTAGGAGAGCTCAAATCCTGGGGAAGCCACAGTCTTCCCTCGTCGGGAGTCCAAGAGGAAGAAGCAGTGACATTACAAGGAGATGTTTTTTTTTCAGTCGAGCTGTGCGGCTGCCTTAGTGGAATTTTTTGGTTTAAAGTACTTACTACAAGTAGACTGAATATTATTGTTCAATTGTTTATTCATGTTATGATTGAAAATGAAGCATCATTCATATGTTGTCCATATGGGCTGCATTGCTCGCCAGCTTGGTCTGTTGAATTCCCGTGGTAAGAACATATTAGCTATCAGCATATTAACATTACAACCCAACTTAATTAAGCTTACCACTTGAATATGATTTTCAGGTCAGCTGTTTGAGCACTTCCTTGTTCCTCAGTGGTCATCGACCATCCATGACACTGTCCTCAGATCAGCACTGATGAACACTGGTCCTCTGTAATTCATTAAAGGACCATATTACCTAGTGGACCCACGTTAATCCTGTGCTTGTGGATAACCGTTTCTTGACCCTGGGCTAGGAAAGAGAGAGAGAGAGAGAGAGAGAGAGAGAGAGAGAGAGAGAGAGAGAGAGAGAGAGAGAGAGAAACAAATCCCTATATGAATTCCTAGGAGCACACATTAGACATGCTTTCTGAAGAGCAGAGGAAGCCGAGATGAAGAAAGTGATGGATTTAGGATGGGGGGATGAAGAACAGAGTGTGTGGAGATCTATGGGTATCCCCCTGCAGAGCTGACCTCAGGTTATTCAAACAGCAGGATGCACAGTGTCTCTCCTTTTGTTGGGATACTGCGTGCACACACACACAAACACACACACACACACACACACACATATACACACACATACACACACACACTCACACACACACACAAACACACACACACACAAACACACACATGCACACACACACACACACACACACATACACACACAGAATTCACAAACACTTTACCAACAGCAGCAGTGACTGATTTTTTCTGAGGAGGAAAAAAAAGAAGAAGCAGAAACCCTCTCTGCAATTGGAAAGGGAGCAAATTTGAAAGGATGCCGGCTAATTGTGCCGCTCCGTGATGCTCATGCAGAAGCTGTCAGCGCTTTATGAGGCGAGAACATGACTGCGGGGCTCGAGTACAGACAGCAGAGTGAAAACTCTTTTTAACATTTGTTTTGATGACAAAACTGCAAAAAGGAAAGATCAGGCGGGTATTTCGCAAAGGGTTAGCTGGGTAATCAAATTCACACTTTATTTTTCCCTCTTATCCCCAAAGTGGTTGATCGGCTGTCTGAAGTGTCTGAAGGTACAAGGCTAATGCAGCAAACAAGGAATGGAACCGTATATCTCACGAATTAGCATGAAATTAGCGTGTCTAAATCATCACTAATTTATCTCTGGTAACGAAAAAGAAATGGTACAACTGTAATAGGCTTATGTGGTTTCTGACATTGTATGACATACTGTCTGTAAAACTAGACACATTTCAGGCCTCTAGATCTAATGTTTTTAGCTGTGCAATGTACTTCAGTCCACGTTTATTAGAAACCTCATAAGAGAGTCTATTTGAGATCACTTGCTTAATCATTTAGGCATGCGGTTTGCAAGGTTAGCTTTCATTAGGCTTCTTGGTTGCTACTTTAGCTTCATAGCTCTGAAAAACAAAAAAGAGTAAATTACAGATACCAATCATGTCTTGATTTATGAATTATGTTTCTCAAATATAGAGATGCACTGTATGTTGAGAGTATAAAATGATTTTACAGTATAGTATATATGTCATCTGACAGCCTTTGAAAGTAGCACGTTTCAGCCATCCTTAACCTCTATATAGGTCAGTATTTCTCATAGGATTGGCTGTGTACACACACACACATACACACACACACACTCATGTGCTGGAACAAGAGTGAAGCAGGTAATTAAGAGCAGGGGGTGCACATCTGGCCAAACAACAGGAGAACCCATATAGAAGTCTCATAGGACACACCCACACACCCACCCACCCACCCACACACACACACACACACACACGCAGTGCTACTGGAGATGGCATCAGCACATTTGAATGCTGACTTGCTTATGTAATCCGGTTAAGAACGGGCAACGTGCCATGTCATTCTGCTCATTACGAGCAAGTGCAGTAACATGATAAATAAATAAATAAATTAGTGCAAAGACTACACACTCATTTCTGGCAAAGAGGAGAGAAGAGGGTGGTGTGAAGGTATAACGATTACATGGCGAGTACAGAGAAGCACACAGAGACACACACTTAGAGGCTCTCACATGCTCTTCTGGAGCCAGGAGAAGGACTGACACTCTTTTACAGTCCCAGCGACATGTAAAGGGGGGAATCAGAGGCACCAATTAAACCCAATCAGGTAATGAAGTGTAATTAGGTGATTAACAGCCATGCGGAAGAAATTTAAACACCTTCCTGCCTTTCTCTTTTTCCCTACGCTCCCTTTCGTCTTCTGTCCTCCCTGTGCTTCTTCCTTTCTTCCCATTTCTCATTTTCACTGCATTCTCCGTCATTGTAAACATGTTTAATTTCGACTCTCTATATCTGTCGCCCTTTCAGTCTCTCAGTCTCTCTCTCTTTCTGTCTCTCACTATCTCCTTTAGGTTTCTTTTTTTTTCCATTTTCCTTTCTCTCATTCCCTCTCTTTCTCTTCCTGCCTCTGCCCCCCCCTCTCTTTCCCTTTCTGTTTCTCTCTCTCTCTCTTTCTGTCTGTCTGTCTCTCTCTCTCTCGGCTGCAGGCTATAGTCCTGAAAGTGCCAGTGTCACTCTAACAAAGAGAAATCACCAGTCAAATATTGACAAATTAGGACACAACCTCTGCAAACAAGCAAACAAGCTGCAGAATGAGCAATGCATCACCGCTGCGTGCTGCTTCATTATTAACAATAGCCTGTAATTGTTTGTGCACTGCTCTTGCATTTAAAATAATGGGCCTGATCACAAAACACCTTTAGGGAAACAAAGATTCACTTTTTGTACGACTGTATGTGTGTGTGTGTGTGTGTGTGTGTTTGTGGGTATTTATGACCTCAAACTGAGCTGGGAATGTTTGTTATATGTTTGTTATACATGTTGATTTTCTTAATTTACCCTGTAGGTCCTTAATTCTGTACTTTCAGCTGTTTATTTCTCATTAAGGGTATAAGATGTAAAAGAACATTTCATGCACTTAAAATGACTCTCTCTCTCTCACACACACAGTATGTACGTTTTCAAAATTCTGTGACTCTATATGTATTATATGTGTATTTTTATGTTATGTTATATAAATCTCACGTTCTTGTGGGCTCTTTGTATTTGTGAGAGTTTGAAACACAGTGCACGGACTCCATGTGTTTTAATGTCTGCCCGATTACGCAATTGCCTCTTTAAAAATGAGTACAGCAGCGCCAGCAAAAAAAAAAAAAAAAAAGCCCTGCAAAAACTGAAAGAATGTGAAACACAAGCAAAAAAAAAGGCACTCGCTCTCAAATCTGCTGAAATAATGCACCTCCAAAAGAGCACACAGCAGCAACCCCATTAGAGAAACCAGATGTGAAGGCGTCAAGTGAAACATCACAAATGCTTTTCCTCCCCATAATGAGGGAGCCGCTCTCTCACACTCACTCATGCACAAATATGGCCTGAGGAGGAGCTAATCTACGCACTGACAACGGCCTTGTGTATTGTAGTTGCGTTAGCTTGGTGATTCTGCATGCACTATATGGTTCAAATTCTGTTTTATTGCTATAGCTTGCAGTGTTGCAATTAGGAACTGAGACAATAGACCTTAAGGTCATGTGTCATTTTGCAATTATAGATAAGGCCTGAGCTGCTTTTGTCTTTGAGTTACAAAAGAAAGGGCGTTGTCAAAATTGCCCCTATGATAAAATAATAGGTGTTTTTACATGCAAGCTAACACTCCTGTACATTTTATGAATGAGGACCAGGTTTAATCTGGAAAACTGACCCGATATATCTAAAGGTATCCAGATAGTCCTTCTATCTAAGGAGTGAATTCAGTGACTTTAAGGTGCCCTCATTACTGACAAAAATGTTAAACTGCTCAACAACAGCTTGTATAATCTTCATAGAAAAGCATTGCCAATAGAATAGGAGCAGCCACACACAAATCTAAGGTCACCATGCACAATGCTAAGCGTCGCCTAGAGGGGCAAAATGCCCTCCGTTGTTGGGCTAGAGTGATGGAGCTTCATGCAATACTTTTGCATGCCATGCAATACCATGTGCAATCCAGATTCAACATCAGTTGCTGACCTCACAAATGCTCCCATGGCTGAATGCAATCAAGTAATGTTTCACCATCTTTGTGTGAAGCATTCCCAGAAGAGTAGAGACTGTTTCTGCAGCAAAGGGTGGAACAAAGCTGGACAAGGAAGTGTCAACCGACTTCTCGGATGTAGTTCATATAACACTCTACTGTTTATTCAGTTTGCTGTGTATTGGTATTGTGGTGAAGTTGCAGTCTTATAACATCAATTCAATGTGCAGAAGTGCTAATTCAAGTGATATTTTGAGAAAAAGTATGCACAGGACAAAATGTACCAGTTGTGGAACCACAAAGCTCAGTAGGGGCGCTTTTCAAAAGCACCATTCATTTTTCCATAGGACAAATGGCTTAGACCCATAGCTTATCCAGATCCTGATGGCAAACAGTAAAAAGACATTGTGTGCTCAGAGGTCATTTATCAGTGCTGCTATGGATATATAAAGGCACTAAAGCCTCACTATTCAATTCTCACTGCACTGCAATAAAACTGTGTTTACAATAATATACAATGATGCTGAATGACACAGCACTGATCCTGCCAATGAATATATGTGTTGTGTCCTCTGTTTCTATCCCTGCCTCCTTCTCTTTTTCTTTCTGTTTCTCCTTCTCCTCCCTCCCCCACTCACCGCCCCTTCCTCTGAGCTGTGGAAGGAGATAAGCAAAGATTTCTCCTTACGTTCTGAAAAGGGAATAATAGGGGGGCGAGATTTGAGCCTCAGGCTTTTCTGCTGGAAAAAGACGCAGGCAAAGAGATAGCCGGGAATGAAAAAGAGAAATAAGAAACAGGTAGAGTCTGTAGGGGAGAGAAGCAGGTGGGAGAAATGAAGATATGGATAAGGAGAGGGAGAGAGAGCTGGATGGGAAAAGCTGCAGTTGCACTTTCTGACCTGAGAGGGGCAGCAGAGATACAGCTCTACTGCTGCCACCGCCTTAGTGCAGTGAGCAAAGACTGCAGCAAAAAAAAAAAAAAAAAGCATCCATGAGTCCATGAAGACAGACTTACTCTGAAACCTGAGTATCTGAGAGAGAGATGCTGTAAACTGAACACTGTTTTTTGAATCTATAGTATGTAGTGTATTCAAGCGCTACAGTATTAAAAAAAATCTACCATGCATTTGTGTGTGTTGTGGACACTATATAATGCAAATACTTGCCATGCAGTGCAGTGCAGAACAGAAAAGGAGGAGCTCCTCATGTCCTGGGTTAAGTTCTTGCTAGATGACAAGGTCAGTCTAGAACTTAATATACGATGATTCAGTAAGTTAAAGGGGGTTTTATGTAAACCATGACCATTTCACAAAATCTCTTTATCCCTTAAAATTCAACACACTGGTTTGGTACTGTACCCTTAAGGCTGAAAATGACCTCTGTTCTGTCGCGCTGCACTACATTGAGTCCCACTCTAAAATCCGTCTGGACTTAAACTTCCATGTGAATGGATGGGACTAAACCTCTGTTGGTTGAACGGACAGATCTGTAAAAGTAGCTGCTTCTGCCGCTTAGTTTCTTTGTATGGGCTGCAGAGTGGGTGGTACATTTTAAAACTAACAACATTTACATACTATACCAAACTGTAATATTTAAAAATATGATAGGGGTCCTTTAATAAACTTTTCAAGTCAGTTTGGACCATTTCTACCGACATCAGAGCAGCGCAATGCTGGTGTTTTTAAATCATGTAAATGAAGAAACAAGGTTTTATGCCATCAGCGATGATGTAATTTTTATAGTTAGGTTGCATTTGATAAGATAATTGTATTTTTATACTGAGACTGTGTTTCATACAGTCATTACTCTGGTAAATACATAGTTAAGGCTGCAATGACAGAACAGATAAAATAACCTCACGCACGCAGCACCACAGTGACGTAATTAGACTGTCTGGAAGGCAATTTCCCACCAAGTGCTTCCCTAAGCTGGGGTTGAATCATGTGGAGAGTGAATGACTTTGACCATTTAGATAAACTGCCCACATGTGTACAGCTCAAAAAACTACACAATCCTGAATTACTAGCCTGTAAAAATGAAAAAAAAAGAAAGCAGAGGAAATGGAAGGCTCTTTGAGTTTGCTTTCAATTTCATATCTGATCATTCTCTCACTCTGTGCTCCCCTCTGAACCACGATATCTGGGCTATCATAGACCTTATTTTACTTTTGTCATAAATCAACATTCAGTCTTTGACACACACAATGTGTCTACTCTATTTTCACCTGTTATTTAAATCTGGAAGAAGAAATTATACATTTAATATTAATAATAAAAATAATCACAAATACTGAGCAATTAAATAATAAAAAGGATCCCAGGAACTACACAATGTTTTGAATAATATTGTGAATTAATGCAGAATTCCACTGGTGTGTGTGTGTGTGTGTGTAGTCACTCAGTTTGTGTGATGTATTTGTACATGCATATGTGGTCTAGAGCACATGCCTGAATACATGTGAAATCTCACACACACACAAACACACGCATACGCACACATACGCACACACACAGAAGCCTGAAACATTTTTAAAAGGTCTTTGTGATTATCACTTTTGAGACAGCACACATTTGGGCTCACAGACTGATGTGTGTGTGTGTGTGTGTGTGTGTGTGTGTGTGTGTTGACTTCATGACCTGAACTTCATACAGCATCATGTTGCCTTTTACAGGTCTGTTCCCTGAAGGCTGGTCAACACACACACACACACACACACACACACACACAGACACACACACACACACACACACACACACACACACACACACACA
>JBBPCZ010000136.1:18886516-18919227 GCA_037974445.1 Brycinus macrolepidotus
GTCTCCAGACCTCAATCCTATAGAAAATCTGTGGAGGGAGCTGAAGCTTCGAGTTGCCAAGCAGCAGCCAAGAAACCCAAAGGATTTAGAGTTTCTGTAAAGAGGACTGGGCCAAAATCCCTCCTGAGATGGGTGCAAACCTGGTGACCAACTACAAGAAAGGTTTTACTGCTGTGCTTGCCAACAAGGGTTTCTCCACCCAGTACTAAGTCATGTTTTGCTTGTGTATCAAATACTTATTTCACTTAGTGAAATGCAAATCAATTTATATTTGAATTGTAAAATTATATTTATAATTTTATAACTTTTATGTTGTGTGTTTTGTTCTGGATTTTTGGTTGATATTCTGTCTCTCTCCATAAAAATGAAACTACCTCATAAATTAAAGACTGTCCACTTTTTTGTAAGTCAGCAAACTTACAAATTCAGCAGGGGATCAAATAATTATTTCCCCCAATGTACTTGCAGTAACAACAGCTATCCATCTTCCTTCTATATCCCACCTGAAAAACAAAACTAAAATACCTAACCCCAAAGCAGTTAGAGTTGTTAGAAAGTTCCTCCCATCTTTAAAATGCTCAAGAAGAAGATTTAAGAAGATTGTCCCCTTAAAGTAGCCTCATCATGACACCAGTTATTGTCATGTGGTCAGTGAGCCCATAACACAAACACTTCTTCCATTTTAATCAAGAAGCTCATAACATCAGACATGCAAGTCTAAACCAGTGGACCGACATGGACATGTCGTGCAGTTCTAGTGAGTTAATTCACCTACTTTAAGGTGCACCTGTTGCTGCTACAGGTGTTCAGTTGTGTGCACAGAATTTATATTGAAAAGACAGAATGTGATGGAGCAGCCCACATGAGCCTTAATGAAAAACAACATTGAGATGAGCGTAAAGACCCCAGGAGTGATGAGCATGAATATGTTAGCTAGCTAGTTTTGAGCAACAGTGATGGCAATAGTTTTAGTTTGCTGTCAGCTGGCTTTGCAGGCTGGAAACATATCCACCAAGTAATCGCTTGCAAACTACTTAGATGTCTGCGCAACATGACATTGGTCACTATTTTTGTATGAGCAGGTAGTGGCTAGGAAATAGTGAAGTGTGGAACGTAAGTTGTGTTCACATAAGTTTCAAGCCTGCTTCATACAATTAGACAGCACAAGTTAAATAGCTACTCAGCTACTTGTACTGAATGCCATTCTTTCTAGTTAAGTCATCAACTGTATAACTTTGTTGCTAGGCCTCACAGTAGTTAAAGCTAAGACAACTATAGCAACATAATGGTAAGAATATAACAGTTTAAAGATAACTTACTATTTTTCTTGATCTCCAAATGGATCTGAGCAACATTGCTGTTTATGTGTGTGTTGAGTGGGGGTCACTTTTTTTTATTTTTTTTGGTAGAGCCACTGCCCCTCTGTGCACGTCATTGGACAGGCCTGAAGCAGACTTGGTTTCTCTGAGGCAGCCGCAAATTCTCAGAGGCAGGGACTGGCAGGCCTGAGCCAGGCTGAGCTGAGCTGGAGGCAGCAGGCGGCCGCGGAGCTACGTCTTTCCCAGCTGGTGTGCTAATTGACAGTGGGGTGTGGAGCTGCCAGATGGACTGAGGGTGGTGTAAATTGATTCCTTGCATTCGTCTTCATTAAGGCGCTAGGCTCTGGGGCCTGACTGTGCTGAGCTTTCCAGGGAGAAGTTGCGAGGGAGGAGAGACACAGACAAACGTGAGAGAGTGTGTGCATGTGTGTCAGAGAGTCTGTCACATATCAGACTTAGAAAGGAATAGAAAAACTTTAGGACAGGTGACAAGGTGAACAGCGCCTGTGAATCAACTGTGATTGTTTCAATTGGAGCACTCTTTGGTTTGTGTGTGAGAGAAGGAAGGCGTGAAAGAGAAAGTGAGAGTGCAATTAATAAAGTTACAAGGTTCGAGAGAGAGGGAGAGAAAATGAGAGAGAGTGTGTGAATGAGTGAAAGAGAATGAGTGACATAGGGAGTGAGTGAGCGAAAGAAAGAGAGGGAGCGAGAGCGAGTATGGTCATGCGTCAGTGAGTTTGTTTGGGAAGCAGATCGAGGTTTACACAAAAGCGCCTGCGAGGTCGCCCTCAGCCCGAGTGTGTGTGGTCACTAGAATCATGAAGCCCATCTCCTCTTTCTCACCGCCTCGTTCCTTCACATAGTCAGTGTCACACAGACTGTTCTGTGTCAGCATCCATCTGACATGGGTCAGGCCCTCTCTCCACCATCCCTCACTTCCTCCGGCCTGTCGGAGTTTCTGGCAAGGGCAACCCCCCCCCCAACTCCCCGCCTCACTTGCTGCATCTCTCCAACTGTCCCCCTTTCTCTCTCTAGCTGTAAGGCCTTTGCACACAGCCTGTGTTTACAGACGCAAAATTCATGGCAGAATTTTTAAACAGACAGGCAGTACTCTATGTCTTCACTTCATCACTTTTTAAAATTCCAAGCATAACATACATAAAATTGTGAATAATTGCGTCGGCTTGCTTTGGCCAGAACGATGGAGCATTGCTCATTTTTTGCTGCTGTTAGCTGTATAACCTTTAGCTTGTGAACTTGCACGCTACTGCCATACTATGAATTTATTTATCCTTGAAATGTCTTGAGTCTGAAATATAATTTACAAGCTAAACACACTAATCTTGCTGTGTCTAACTGGGGACAACAAAGAATGTATTCTCTGTAGCCTTTCTATGCCTGTGTGAAGGAAACTTGGAACTTAGCGCAACACCAGCAGTATTAATAATTTGGCAGACTGTGCTGGACAGTGTCTGTGGGACTAGCAGCAAACTAACAAAAGCGATAACAGGACTGGAAAGCTCCATTATCCTTGAAACAAAATTAAGCGATATGAAAACGAGGGTCTACAATCATAGAGGAGCTGGAGCCAATGACTGTATACTGTATATGATAATACATATATATGCTCATTGGTTGGAACACTGTTCCTCTGACTGGATGTCTGAGAAACACTGAAAAATGTGTTCACTCTTTAGATGACACATGACTTTCATGTTTAGGTTGAGATGCATTCACATGATGTAATCAGCTTTGTTGACAAATGTAGCTGTTGCAAAATGCTCTGCTTTTTTAATGGAAATAAATCTTTATGGTCAAATTTGAGCAAACCAGACAAATGCAATAACCTCTGATTAACTACAGAAGGTATTGCAATAAATCGTGACTGATTATTTTTATTGTTTGTCAGCTCTTTAAAATATTATCAAGTACTTATGTTGATTCATCCTGCAAACTTCACTTGAGCTAAAACAAATAACGGAACTGCCACAAGGGGAAATGGGAAATGAGGTCATGTTAAAAGCAGTACTCAAATGGAGGGTATGACAACCTGCTCACCAAGATTGAAAATGCCATTCTGCAACACTGTCATTTTAAAAATCGACCTATACTTTTCTGAATCCGGTTTTGGGGTCTCTGCAGACATTCAATTCGCCCTTATTTAATTATTAAAATTCTAAATGAGCTCATTACCACAAGAAAAAAGTCACAAGTGATCACAAAATTATGAAAAACATGTGTGTTAAAATTACTGGCACCCCATCATTTAGTATTTTGTGCAACAGAACAGTCGTCTCTTGTAATGTTTCATTCTGCTTGAGAACACAGAATAAGGGATTTCAACCTTTCTTCAATGCAGAATCTTTCCAGATCTTGTCTTGGGAGAGTCCTTCTCTTGTGCACTCTTTTCTTGAGCTCAGACCCTAATTATATTTGTGTCTAGGGAATAAGATGACCATGGCAAAAGCTCAATTTTGTGTTCATTTAACCAGTTTTGACTGGATTTTGATTTGTGCTTTGAACTGGAGGATCCAACCATTAAACCAACCATTAAAGCAACCACTGTCATTTTGAATATTGAACTGTGCTTTTCTAGACTCATTAAAGTGGCCAATTTAAACAACACATTCTTTGGAAAAAAAACGGCTCCTGATGGTCTTAAGACATTTGTGTCAAAACATGAAGAGCTGGACAATGGAAACACAGCCTACAAAACTGGTGAGCTGAAAAACATGGCAGAGAATGGCTGAACAACCTGCCTGTCCAAACAGTGGATTTTTATCTGTCACAGTCCCATATCTAGTGTAGGCTTGTAGCCTACAGTCCTACACATTCCTGTCACGCCGTCCTGTCACTCACTGTCTGTAATGCCATGGCATAAATTAAACGGTTACAAGGAGAGGAAGGACCACCCGCCACTGGTCGCACAACATACTCTTATGAAATGAGCATTTCTGGAACGCCCAGTGGTGCAGATCTCCATCTACTGCTGCTACAAAGAATCCAATCAGTTCACCTACTCTGGCAGCTTCTGCTGAGATTAAGCTAAAATGAATAAGTAAAGATGATGAGTAAATAAATAAATAAATAAATAAAGCGCTTTGTGTGCATTCTGATGAAGGATTTGTCAAAACAGATAAGGGGTTTAATGTGAGACAATGACATCCAGGGTTCTCTTGGATGTGGCAGGTTAGATTCTGGTTCAGCAGATTCCACAGCTTCAGCCCACCTCACGCCATGCTACTTGGATTACATGCTGAGCCAAAAGCCACGTGGTAAAGCCCTTATTTAGCTGATAGGGGGGCAAGGAGAGGGCTCTCTCTCTCTCTCTCTCTCTCTCTCTCTCTCTCTCTCTCTCTCTCTCTCTTTCCTTCTTCCTTTACAACCCACCATCCACTTCTCTCCCTCTCTTCCGTTCCTTTTCTTCCGCCTTTCCCTTCCTCGCCTGCTTTGGGGACTTTAAGGAGCTTATAGTGTGTTATTGCGCTCGATGCTTGCGTTGGTCTCAAATCCCTGGAGAGCTCTTGACTGTCACTCCAAATATAGCACATTTTTATGATTCAGTCTCTACAGTGCAGCAGTGGCTGCCCCGCTGCCAGCACTTGCCAGCTTAGACACACACACACACACACACACACACACACACACATGCACACATGCACACACGCACACACACACACACACACACACACACACACACACACACACACACACACACACACAAACATATGTATTACCTGAGTGTTTCTGTTGCACATTCTATACCTTTGGCTGTTCATGCTTGGTCTTCAGAATTAAAAAGCTGATTTGGTAAGATTTGGTAACTGTTTTGTTCGTTTTGGTTATAGAGATGCATCACAAGTTTCTTTATGTGAGTCTGAGTCATCTTGAGCGTCTGGGGTGCGAGTCTGAATCAAGTTTTGGGTCTCTGTAGGCCCTGGTTTGTATAACCATCCAATACACCCTAATTTAATTATTAAAATTCCAAATTAGGACCAAGGACTAAGATGGCCATGGCAAATGTGTGATTTTTAGTGGATTTTGATGCGTGCTTTGAACACATCAAAATCCAGGTTTTAGGTTCTCGGCAGAGGCAGCCAGATTCTGATGTAATATCACCCGGTACCTCCTGGAATCCATAATGCCATGTATGTGAAGAATACTGCCAAGGCCTTTGGAGGACAAACTGCCCCACAACACCACAGATCCACCACCATATTAAATGCCTGGTATTAGGTGCTTTTCTTTGTTGCCCTCTTTATTTCTACCCATCTTAAGCATTTGGGATAAAAAAAAATGAAACAAAAAAACAGTAAAAATACATGAAAGACTCTTCTTTCTGGCATACCTTCCAAACTGTTGGCGTGGATGTGTTGTGTTACTGTGGATTTGGAGACTTGGTGACCCCAGGAGGATTTTTTAAAACTTTTCTTTCCATCTTCCTCACAGTGGCTATTAACAAAGTAGCCAGCCTTGCATCCTGTTCCAGGCTGGTTCATGATACTTTTGAATTTCTTAAATGTCTTAACAACCCTGTAGCGATGAGCAGTTACTTTCTTGTATCCACTTCTTGATTTGTGCAAGTCAGCACACTTTTGCCATGAGAGCATTCCATTGCAATGAATCTTTCCCAAAGTGATGGATGATTAAGGGATTTGGGCATTGTGTCATCTTCATTTTTATATCCCAGTGAAACAAGAAATCACTGATGACTGCTTAAAATAACACACTTAGGCCAGTTTTAAATTTGTTAAATGGGATCACACCTCATTTACATTTCATTAATTCAGATTTCTTGGAGTGCCAGTAATTAAGGAACATGTGATTTTTGAAAAAGGATTTAAAAATTTATTTTTCACTATAATAGTTGCTTTATTCTCAGACCTCAAATAAAGGTAAGATTTTTTCTATTTTCACTTTATTATATTAAGATAAAAACTGACAATGGGAAATTTTTCTTTAGCATGGGTGCCAACTGTTCTGCAAGACAATGTAAACCCCTGCTGTCGAAGTCGACACAGCTTTAAGTAAGTCTTTTGTCTTATAAAATATTCAGTCTGACAGAACTGAAGTTCTGCACACAGTAAACATGGTGTTTACACAAAAGAAGCAAAACAACTGTTGGTTGTAGTCTATATAGCATGCCAGCTGCTATCCAGCTCTCCTTTCAGTAAGTTTTAAGGGAATGTGATCTGTATGTATTGAAACTTAGCTGGCAGATTAGCTGGTGACTAAATTAGCTATTGTTGTAGCTGGCAAAAACTCTATCCAAACTCTTGCTAGCCAAGTGTTTAATTTGTTTTTGTCTCTTTCCTCCAAACACCTCACACTATAGTTGGTTCCTACAGTTAAATAATCAAAATTATTAAAGTTGCATCAATCATAAATCAGCTGCAGGCTGTGGGAGAACGGTGTTCCAGTTATGACTGTGCTTGATTTGCGACGAGACTGAGTCACCAGTCAGTCAACATGCTACTTAAGTGCGAGCTGACCTGAGTCTCCATCGCTGCATGAAGCCAGTTTTTATTTCTAATACTAATGCTAAAATCTTATATATCAGCAAATACTATTCCAATATTTTTTATTTAAAAATGTATATTATAAAATGTCAAATAAAAACTATATGCCAGTACAGTAATCACTGCTGATTTATCAGTAAGGTAGATTTAAATGATTAATAAATTATTTGAGTAATCAAATTTAACTGAATACTCAAGATCTTGATTTTTTTTTTTTATTAGTAAAAAGATTTACAGTAGACCTCTTGTAGACCTCTTGTAGACTACTTTTCTATCACTACTATTGTGGACCTTGTAGTGTCCACAATGTAAATTTATCATGCTCATGTCTGTTTTATTCTGAAATCTCCTGCTGCCATAAAAGTTAAAACAAAACTGCCCAGGTTACTTTCAAATTCATAAACTCAGAGGTCACGCATTCAAAAGAGAGCACCGAGCGGAAGAGAGCAAAATAGAGACAAGCCAGAGGCAAGCCAGTGGGCCAATTAATTGTTTCCTTGTCTTTATGTTTGTCTGGAAGGCATGAAATAGTTACGCTGTGATATGGTTTAGTGTCTGGCTCAATGGCCTGCTCTGCACCCCCACCCACACCCCCTATCCCCCCCCATCCCCCCTCCTCCTTTTTTTTGCCATGCTGCACGCGTCGGCACTAAAGCTGCGCCTCAGGCAAAGACAGATTCTGTAACTCGGTCTTGGCTATGTGTGCATCCACATGTTGATGTTACATCAGAATTGTGGATTCTCTCATTTGATTGGTGACTCTAATTACTTTTGTCCTAAGTTATGGTTTACTTAACACTCAAGTTTATAGTTATTAAGGATATAATGATACAGTCTACTCATGATTCATTTCAGTGGAAGATTCAGGGTTCACGGTATGATACACTCACAATATATTCGACAAAGCAAGTCTGAAAACAATTCAGTGTTCTTGCAATATTTAGAAATAAAACGACTGTTGTGGTATACTGTGATGTATGACATGAATGTGCTAGACTGGGTTGTTGATTGGTGCTGGTTTAGCAATATAAACAATGCAGTTACATCACATCTCATAATTAACAGACTCTCCCTGATGTATATTGTCAGATGCATTGTGAGATCACGATAATATTTTGATGCATTGTTACAATCCTGTGAGTTCTGACTCTTGTTTTATTTTACCATTTACATATGCTGATGTATTCAAATAGTTAATAGCAATATTTTTTTTTTTACTATTGCTGGTGATAACTGAATTACAAGGGTCGAGAACTGCAGTACAGTAGCTATATGTTATTTTCTTTATTTGATGTTTGCTTTTAAACAAATTTCTTAATGCTGCCACTAATGCTGCTGGTGGTACTAGCACCCAGTGGACTAATGGGCAATGTGTTAGCTGATTGGCAGGCACATATGTGGAGCCTCCTTCTCCTCCATTGAACCCAGGTTTCTGTTGAGCCAGCTTAAGTATTGTTAAGTTGAATCATTTTTCTGTGGTTTAAAAATGTATCCCAGCTTTAAATGTTAATGATCATTTTATGTAACATTCTGTGGATCAGCATTATATCTGTCATGGTTCTCCCATCTGAGGAGAATCAGCATGAATCCTCCCATCTGGAATTGGCTCTCTACAGCACCAGCTCTGCCCTCTCATAGCTACAAACACCTGCAGCTATTTTCTGGGCTCATTACCTCTTGTATACATTGATCAGCCATTATATTAAAATCTCTAACAGGTGAAGTGAATAACACCGATTATCTTGTTACAATGGCACTTGTCAAGAGCTTGGATATATTACAGAGCAAATGAATAGTCAGTTATTGGAGTTGATGCGTTGGAAGCAGAAAACAGCAGCATCTTTGACAAGGGCCAGATTGTGACGGCTGGATGACTAGATCTGAGCAACTCTAAAACGGCAGGTCTTGGGGGGTATACTGTGACTAATACCTGCCAAAAGTGGTCCAAGCAAGGACATCCTGTGAATCAGCATTGATGTCCACGGCTCACTGATGCTTGTGGGGAGTGGAGACTAGCCTGTCTGAACCGATCCCGCACAAATTGCTGACGAAGTAAAAGCTGGTGATGAAAGAAAGGTGTCAGAACACACAACGTGTTGGCTTGCTGTGTATGGGGCTGCGCAGCTGCAGACCAATCAGAGTGCCCATGCTGACCCCTGTTCACAACTGAAAGTGCCTACAGTGAGAATCCAAACTGAACAATAGAACTCTGGAGGAAGGTGGCCTAGTCTGATGAATCGCATTTTCTGTTACATCATGTGGACAGTTGTGTGTGTGTGAGTGTGTGTGTGTAGCTTACCTGGGGAAGAGATGGCACCAGGATGTATTATGAGAAGAGGGCAAGCAGGTGGAAGCAGTGTGATCCTCTGGCCAGTGTTCTTTTGGGAAATCCTGGGTTCTGGCATTCATGTGGAGGTTCCTTTGTTGCAGACCAATTCTTGCAGACCAATTACACCCTTTCATGGGAACGGTACACTCATAATGACAGCGGCCTCTTTCAGCAGGATAATGTGCTCTGGCACGCTGCAAAAAATATTCAGGAATGGTTTGAGGAATATAGTCAAAGAACATATCAAACGTATTGACTTTGCTTCCAAATTCCCCAGATCTCAGTTTGGTCATGCATCTGTGGGACAGACTAGTCCGATCTATAGAGGTCCCACTTTACAACTTACAGGGACTTAAAGGATCTGCTACTAATATCTTGGTGCCAGATACCACACATACCTTCAGGTTTTGTGATTCCATGGCTCGATGGGTCGGAACTGTTTTGGCGATATAAGCGGTATCTACACAATATGAGTCTTGCTGATATGTGAATTTATTATGAAGTCTGTGACTTGCCTGTGTTTTGTGTTTGCCTTTTGCTTTTGACCTTTGTTTGTTACTTGGTCGTTGAATTATGGGTGTTCCTGGACTGTTGTTGCCTGCCTGTGTTTTGACCCCTGCCTCTTATGACTGAGTGCTGGACTGCCTCAAATAAAGTAGCCTGCCTCTCAGTGGATCTTAGAAAAGAGATCAGAGCATCTTTTCAAGCCTTTGTTACTGTGATTGTCTGAGTTTAGTGGGTTTTTTTTTATTTTTGTTTTTGTTTTTGCATTGTTTCTGTTGAACCTGTATTGATTATTGTAATAAATGCTTTTGTGTGCTACTCTAACGGCATATAAGTTTATATCCAGTTGTTGTAGGCACTCTCTTACAGTAACATAAGCATAAAAGTGTCCAGTCGTTAAGCAGAAAATGGCTTTTAAATGACATAGCCCATCTGCGAGATGCCACACAAAAAAACACTTTGTGAACAGCAACTGCTTCTGTTCATCTGGGACATAAAAGATCAGAGATGTCTCACCTTATTTTCAGGAGAATTGAGAAGAATAGTCTATATATTTGCTATGTGAGCAGCTGGGTGCATATGCCTCATGGCACAGCTGGCCAGAGACAGCAATGTGTGATAGGAATGTCACAAACTAACCATCCCCATAAGAGTTGATGAAATTGAGAATATATTCTGCATTTGCTATCATGCCATATGTGGTGTTGTTTTTCAGCTTGTTTTTTTAATTAGTGGAGCGGAGGTTTAACAAAGGCATTCAGGTCTGTTGCTGTTTTTTTTAAGATCTGTGCTTACAAGTCATTTGAAAGCGACCATGCAAATGTACTCTGTCCCCAAGGAAGGCAACTCCGGTCAACCCAGGTTGATTGTTTTCCTTTGATTATACCAGTGTCCATATGGTCCTGTCTCTGTTCACTCATCTGATTCCATCTGACGACAGTGTTATTTTTAAACCTAAAAAGAGCAGTATTGTGTGAGCCAAGGTGAAGATTTACAGGCCCAATGTTCAGTGGGAAGGTGGGCACATCTATGATGAAACATGACAGACAGCTCAGTGCCTGAAGCGCTCTGATCATTATCTCTATTGGCAGTAAATGTACTGTTCTCACCTGTGTCACAAAGGTTGATCATTTCCCAGCCTTTGGCCACAGCACACTGCTTATCACATTACTACCCTAAGAATATGCTACCTTACTAACAAATCTTAAAAAAGGCCAGCATTCTGTATTACTTTATATATTAGGTAGCACAGAGCAGAGGCGGAGTAAGCCAGGGAGCGGGGACGTTGCCCCAAGCCCCGAATTTGAAGGAGGCCCAATGATATGACCAATAGTAATGAAAAGTGAAAAGTTCTTACCAAAATATGGGTATATGTTAATACAGCTGCAGTGATACGAATCACAAAATAAGTTTTCAGTGCAGATTTGAGGCTCAGTACAGAACATGTGGCTGTGTAACAGGGAACTGGCCAAGAGTGGTTAATTACAACTCAGTATCACTGAAGAGAAACAACAAGAAAGTGTTCACTTTAACTCTGTCTCGGTTTCACTCCCTCACTTTCTTTAAGTCAACCAATAGCTTACATGCTTTAAGCTCCAGTGGCCAAAAGAAACGTGACCATGAAGATGAGGAGCAGAGAGAGCTCAAGAGATAAAAAAAATAACTGAATATAAGAAAGAACTGTGAGAGGGAGATGAAGCCAGCTCTGAGCAAGCACGCACTGGAAACAAAATGAGAGTCAGCAGCATGGTGCACAGTAATGAGGGGATGAAAATGTATTTAACATATCACAAATTATGTCTTTCCAGCAAAAATATGTTTTATTTAAAAAAAATATATTTTCAGTAAGCAAGAGTTTTGTTCATGGTTTGAAGCCATTAAGTAGCTTACGCTGCAGTCCAGGTTGCATTTTTAGCCTCTAGAAAAATGACACGCCGCTCATGCAACAGAGCTTATTGCCTACATTTCTAATTCTGCTGAAGTATAAACTAGAAAATGGTTGTTGAAGCTTCTGGGTTTTTTGTTCATTCCGAAAAAATATCACACCTACTTCTGAGGTATGATGTGTTATAGTTTAGCTCTTCTGCTGGAGTATTGCTGTGTTATTAATAATCTCATCAACATGGTACTATACTAATAAAATAGTTTTGGTTAGTATTCTGTACTTCCTTCTGTTTGTTTACGTTAGTATTTGGTATTAGCTTACTAGCATGTACACTGTATTTAACTTGCATAATGCTTTAGTTAGCATTCTCTATTGCCTTACTAATGTGATACTGTTGGCTAGCATTCTGTACTACATGACTAATTTGGCTGCCCTGATACCAGTACGGTACCTTCTGTTAACATGCTATATGTCTTTACTAGCTTTTCTGCTTTGGTTACATAACCTTACCTGGTTGTGTATCACTTTACATTTGTGCTACATAGTAATTTTGGTTAGAATCAAACATTACCTAACTTGATTGCCTTGGTTATCATATTGCATGGTCTTACTAACATTTTATATCTTTCTAGCATGGTAGCTTTAATTAGTATTCCCTATCAGCTACTAGAATGAAGCCTCCAAGGGAAAGATAACATTTCCTGTTTGATTCCTCTGTTGTGGTCATGCATATGCTGCAAGAGAATGATCTTCCTGCAGCAGGCTGGTAGTCTGTTGTTCTGATTGTTGCATCTGTCTGGGGCCATGGTGAGTGACTTCCTCCGGTTGTGCTTCTGCTTGCTGATCTACAGGGCCATATGCAGAGAGCATGCCCAGCTGAGCGTGGCTAAGATCCAAGGCTGGAACGGCACCGGTGCGTCTGCTTTACTGCACCTCGCCAAGCTGCTCCCATCTGCCTACAACTTCCAGGTAGGGCCCACTCATTTTGTCGGGAGCACTGGTCATCATCTGTTAGCCTGCTCCTTTCCACATGGACAATATTCTCTGATTTGATTCTGATTTCACATCCCATGTGTACTGGAGCGAGGCTATTTCTTCTGTAAGCAATGATGGGACATGATTCTCCAAACTGGAATATATTTTACTACTAAAAGCACTGATTTTAAAGAACCCTAAGCCGTGGAGGCCATTAAATAGAAGTTGGCAGAGTTAATGTTGTGGACATAATTTCATCATGGGGTTAAGACAAATATTTTTTATGAATAAAAGCAAAGTAACAGAAGTGAAAAAGGCCCAAATCAAGGCTGAGTAGAGATGACTACATGAGTATATGGTGGTGCATCCATACTTACTTACATAATTTTCATTTTGGCTACAGAAGCAATGTTGGTGAATGGGTCAAGTGAAACTTAAATTAAATAATATGGTCTATTTGATCTTACAATGTTGTTACACTGTTTTGACCATTACGAATAATATACAAAATGAGCATCTTAAATAGAAAATGTACTGTGTCTCTAACACCACACACACAAACAATAAACAGGTCCAACTCCAACCTCCAACCTCTTTGGACTCTGTCTTAATTTGACTAGTCCTGGTCATAAACTTATCTTGGACTCGACAATGGCGGTCTTGACTACAGCTCTAGTACATGCTATAGCCTCAGTTTCGGATGCTTTGCTCACAGAGGTACCCATGCTAAGATAGCCAAACTCTCCTTTTATTTATACACGTCCTCACACTGTCTGCAAGTTTTTTTTCTTTTGAAAAGCAAGCTGTAAATCCTGCACAATATGACAGTGAGCCTTTCAAAGCAGCATATAGTTGTAAGAGTGAAAGTTCAGGCCAACCTGTCATTTAAAGTTATTGCTTTTTTTTTTTGAAGCAATACAAATAACAAGATGTCTCGCAGGTTTGCTGACAGGCCTTGTTTGGTGTGGATCTTTTTTTTTTTTTGGTAGACCTTATTTTTGAACCTGCCCCGTGTCATACAAAAATACTGGTTGATGGGTAGTTATTATTCCTTTCAAAGTAGCTCTTGACCATGTTGAACAACATCCACTAGAAGCTCTGACAATAGTCAGAAGTCTGCTTTGACTTAATAATTGTAGCAATGATGGTAAACATTGAATTCCTGTGGTAAAATGATATTCTCTGTTATATTCACAAATGTACTAAATGATAAGAATATGAAAATAGTGTAAAGGAGTGAGAGTGTCTGTGCTACATTTACAGTACACTAAAAATGTGATCATAAGTTGTTCCTCCATTCCTGTTATGCCTTATTTTACCCCTTTTTCTTTCTCTTCTTTCTTCTTCCCCTTACTTATTTGTTCCCATGTGTCCGGTCGGATTGTCCGGACACAATCAAAAGGTGCCTTCTATCTCATCTCAGACACACAGAATCAAAGGCAGCCTCCTGACATTTCGGGGAAATACCATTGTGTGTGTGTGTGTGTGTGTGTGTGTGTGTGTGTGTGAGAGAGAGAGAGAGAGAGAGAGAGAGAGAGAGAGAGAGAGAGAGAGAGAGAGAGAGACAGAGTGAGAGAGAGAGAGCGAGAAAGACTGAGAGAAACAGAGGAACTCTTGCATCCCCTAAACACCCCATCACATAAACCCTGAACTGACTAGATCATCCATGAGGATCAGACAGCTGTCTCCGTCTCCGTCCTGTGCTCAAAGAGCAGAAGTACCAGAACACTTTGATCCAACTGAGGCATTAAAGTAACCCTTTCTTCTTCATCTTGGTGATTAACCACTGTGTGACACAGGGATGTTTTTATGCATGTGAGCATGTGAACCTACAACCCCTGTGCGAAATGGTGAAGGACAAACAGTGGACACACTAAAATGACCATACATTCTCAATGAACCACCAGTGACTAGACTGCAGTTTGCATGATGATTAATGCAGAAGGGCAATCTTATTGCCTAATGGGTCTTCTAGGTCTTCTATGATTTAGGCTTATGTTAAGAAAATACGTCTTTTTTTCCATATATGTATGTCTGTAATTTTTTGTTCATTTTTATTCATTAGAATCCTTTTTGTATTTAAAACTACTGCTACTACTTTAAACTTTAAAACTGCTTAATTTTTTTTAAAACTACGGCTCTTGTTTAGAAACAATAGGGTTAAATAATTTCCCCGCATATCCTAAATCATTTTTCTCTGTGGTATCTAGATATAGATAAGTCCTATTGATTAGGATGTCATGAGCTAGACTGAAGGCCTGCTGTTCCAGATTTACCACCAACATAATTAAGAACTGACAGCAGAATCAACCAATCATGTTTTGATTTCCTGTGGGTGGGACCAGTTTGGTGAAGGAAATTTGACACTGACTGTGAATAAGAGGGACAGCCTAACCAATAGGATTTTTCCCTCAGTCAACAGCCAGGACTCTTTACTGAAGGAGTCACTCTAGAAATGCTACCTGTAAAACTATATATATTTACGTCTGTAACAAGCTTCAGATAACACATGCAATATTTTTACAAGCTTTAGATGTCTGTGTTTAATCTAGAACAGCCAAAAATGTTTTTGTGCAATGCTGTGCAAAGCTTAATGCTAAAACCGTACTAGAGACCCATAGGGATGCTAGCAGAAAATAGCATTGTTTTAGAGGCGGGCTTCTTCTTTTACTGTGTTTTGATATTTATGGTCTGAGCTGAAGGCCTTGCTCTAATGGTGATGGTTCACCACTGATCAAGCATGCTTTAAATTCTCCTACTGGTCTCTCTTACAATTTCCACTTATATTCTTATATTATTTTTTGTTTTAAAAAATATTTAGTATTTTACTTTTCTTCCTCTGATGACATTTATGTGGTTTTACCCCTGTCCAGCCTCCCTTTATCCCTTAGAATTAATTAGGCTGTTACTTTGCCTCTTTTCATTATTTTGGCTTCATATTTAAATGATCACAATTCTGATTGATTGGTCGATATTTTGCTTCATTTCAAAAAGCAGTCGAGCCTGACACTCTTTATATCTTTATTTATATCACTGTTTATATCTTTATTGTGAAAGGGTGGGGCTAAATATCTGCAGAGGCAGATATTTGTGAATGCATTAGCTTTTCCATGGGCTCTTTAAAGGCTTCCTTGTCTTTTTTACATTTAAAAATCCTGGAGTCTTTGAAATGGCACACATGGTTTGCTATTGTTCAGTTACTTTTTTAAATTTTCATTCCGTTTAATGAAAATCTTTATTGTTTGATGTTTTTTATCTAAAAAAATAGTGCTAGAACTAAATAACTAATATTTAGTAACTGAATGAAATGCATAGAAATGAGGTAGGGGATGAGGAAAGGGGGGGTGAGTTTAAAGACACTTTCGAGTGGCTGCTTAAATATGTGAGGTAGCGTGATTTGCTTTTGGCAAACACAGTAATGATTTAAATGTTCCTCTTGAACATTAATAGCTTCATATCTTGAGGACAACTGCAAATCTCTTTGGAACACTTGAACAGCAATAAGCGTGGGTGTGCAGGAAGAGGTGGAACTTAATGTTGATTTAGTGTGATGGATATCAGGTTGTTATGAATGTCTGAGTGCCCAACCAGCCAGGAGAAGAGGTGATGCTGGGTTCAGCAGAGAGTGGAGCTTTGATTCTAATGTCAGACATTTATCTTTGCCAAATTGCCTAGCTACTAAGGGCACATAGGACTCTCTGCAAGATGTTCTGGAATAGGTGTGTGTGTGTGTGTGTGTGTGTGTGTGTGTGTGTGTGTGTGTGTGTGTGTGCGTGTGTGAGAGAGAGTCATTTAGCCTCTCCGTGTATTCAGGTCAAGCAGCATTGAAGCCGCTGTGTTATGTGTGTACTTCACAGAAGAGACAGGCTAACTGTAGTTGGTCTGGTCAGTGAATCAGTACAGGGTGTGATAGGTGTGGAGGAGGCAGCCATTTAAATGCTTCTCATTTGACTCCATTCTGCAGGCTGGCCTTGGCATGCCTGCACTAACACCATGTCTAAATGGATGCATCACCTCTCACTGCCCCTGTCTGAAAGATGACTGCCTCGGCTCACGCCCTAATGAACTTAGTCACTCCCTGAAATGGTGTAGGACAAACAGTGAAGCAGTCAAAAACATACACACACACTAGTGCTTGGACCTGAAAATTTAGTTTGAACCTGAATTTAGCCAGAGAACGTTTTGCCTGAATCCTACCAACAGCAACTAGTTTTAGTTCCAAACCCGTCTCGAGCCCATCAAATCTCACCAAATATATCTCCACATACGTAATTACAGCACCTGCTAAGTTAGCTTGTGGCATAGACACAGTAACACCCTACCACTAAAAGCCATGATCATCATCAGTAAACAAAAAATTTAATCATCAGCAATTCAAAATGAAATATACATTCAACTTAAATCTATCCAGCATGCTTTCAAATAACATCCAAACAAGTATGGATAAACTGCAAATTGCATTTCCATGCAGGCCTCTTGGATCTTGGGGCCTTGCCAATAATATGGAAGACTCCAGCCTGCCAGAATAAAAAGCCGTTTAAGGTAATAAATGTAGAGAAAAAGTGAGAGAAGAAAAATGAATTGTAATAGGTGAGGAAAGTGGTTTAGCCATAAGATGGCCTTGTGGTTATCACACTCTCAAAAAAAAAAAAAAAAAAAACAGAATGCTGAAGGTGTACTGTAGGGATGGGCTGAAACATTGATCATTTTGAAAATCGATTCCAGCACAAAGAAATTGATAAGTATTTTCTGTACACTGCGAACTGAATAATTATAATTTATTTAATGCTTAAAAAGTGAAAAATTATTGTAGCAAGTAATTGTGCAGGAAGCAACAAACTTTCCAACATATGGAGTTATTTCACTCCGCTAAAGTCTGTTTAGTGACGCTTTATTTAATTGTAATGCAAAGATTTTCAGTGTCATCACGGTAACAGCCAGAACTGGGACCTGCTGCTTATTTAGAATGTACCTGCTAGTTTTACTGACCAGTACTGCCCTCTCAAATTACCATAGTGTGTTGATTTTGTGGATGAACGCTTAAACAGGCTAACTAAATACATGCTAAACAAAATATAGCAGCAGCTAAACGCCTCTCATTTACAACAGAAGGATCTCCTAAATGGAGAGATAAATGGACATATTAATTTTCTAAAGTGTGAATGTCTGTGTAAATAGCACAAAGAATAATGATCAGAGGGGAAAGCAGGTTTGCACAATGATGTCATTTTTGAGCTTAATGATAACTGTCTGGACTCATGATTTCTACCAAATACTTCAGTTTTTCCATCACCCACCCAGTACCCCCCAGCCCATCAGGTTGACAGGGTAGTGGGGTGCTGTCAGGCATTGGTAAATGTCAAGGCTTACAGTATCATACACATGGATGCAAATGTACATAAAGTAGCATATTGTCACTATCAGTACAAAACCTTGTATCTCCATTTTAGCAATATTTGCATTATTATATAATACCAGCTGTTCTTATATTTAAATACTGTATCAGAAATTCAAGGCAAACAGAAGTAGTCCAAAAAGACCTATAATAATGTTTCTGCATTAACACTGAAAGTAGTTTTTTCCTGAGATACCAGAGCAGTGAACACCCATGTCAGTATGACTTTTCTCACTTTTATTAATTACCCATGTAAGTGTTATAATCTATACTAAAGAAATACAGTGCTAACGTTTAAGGCTAGATCTTAAATGATTTGAGCTCTAGCCTCCTGGTTTTGCTCCAGAATGAAGAAAGTACAAAGAGTTTGATTAACCTAAAACCCACTGAAGTTTTCCAACACATCTTTTGCGAAATCCTTCTTGGCAGAGTACAGCCCCTGCGCTCATTTCACAGGGTTTAGTGGGTTTGACTGAACACACAAGCCTGGGAAGAGAAGCCATCTCTTGAGCTAAATGTTCGCATCCATGGTTTACTGGCTAGGCTTCTACAGACAGTGCGTTTCATACGTAATATTGTCAGTAAGGGTGTATATGCCCCCAGCTGCTGCTGGAACAGTTTTGTGTATCTTTTCCTTATAGTGAGGGTTTAGCTGTGAAGAGGAAAACAGCCCACTCTGATCTCTTGATCCTCTACTTACAGACTGAGGGAGGTGCGCAGTGCTTTTAGAGCCTGTATAGACCTATAAGCAAACAATTAAAGCATTGCCATGTAATTACTTTAATTTACTCTTGTGTAATGATGGATTAAACCCAGCTCTCTTACAAGATAAACAAACATGGAGAAGCAGGCAGATTTTTACTAAAAGTATATTCCATTATATAATTAATTTCTCAGCATGCTGCTTAACGTTTTTACTTTCAAATTTTCAGCATTATTATGTCTTTAAAATGTAAAGAAAGTCATTCAGAGCGGTTTGGTGTGAAATGCTCCGTTGCAGAGAAGCTTGCCAAGTAGGGATTGTTCACCGTGGTGGTGATGAGATGTCGGAAACAATTAATGCCTCTAAAAGCTCCTTCATAGAAGTTTATTACATGAAATAGCCACAGACACGTTGTGCGTTGCGTGAGACATTGTTTTACTATAGTTTCGTGATAAGATATTGCCTTATTTTTAAATGACAGATACATGCAGTCCTTTTTCTAGATGTACACTATATCGACAAAAGTACTGAAACACACCTGTTTTTCAGGGTTTGGGCTATTGCCCTTACTTCCATCTTAATTCTTCAACATACCAAGACATTTTGGACAATGCCACGCTTCTAACTTTGTGGACACAGTTTGGGGAAGAGCCTTTTCTATTCCAGCATGACTGTGCCCCAGTGCACAAAGCAAGGTCCATAAAGGTTGGATGGTTGGAATGTGTTCAGTGTTGAAGAACTTGACTGGCCCACACAGAGCCCTGACCTCAACCCCATCCAGCAACTTTGGGATGAACTGGAATGGAGATTGCAAGCCAGGCCTTCTTGTCCAACATCAGTGTCTGACCTCATAAATGCTCTACAGAAATGAACGGGCACAAATTCCCACAGAAACACTCCAACATCTTGTGGAAAGTCTTCCAAGAAGAGTGGAAGCTGTTATAGCTGTAAAGGGGGGACCAACTCCATATTAAAGTCTATGTATATGAATGCAATGTCATTAAAGTCCCTGTTAGTGTAATGGTCAGTCATCCCAATACTTTTGTCCATATAGTGTACTTTTTTTGTCATTATCAACATTACACATAAAGCCTTTTTTATGTAGATGAGAAATTCACTGGTATTTGAATTGTAAGTAAAATATGGTTATATTTATGCTGCAGACATTTTGACCCTTGGCACATGCGTATATATACCTCCTGTGCGTCAGTATGTGTGTATACATATGTCCTGTGGATTACTGGGTGGTTGCGCTTTTGTCCACTAGATATCAGTAACCACTAGAGGCACCGAGCAGAAGAGCGTTCACGCAGAAGAAAGAACTTGTTATGGAAAGCCAGCAAGAACATTACAGTATCTAACGATACATTGTGAAATTGCTATAAACAGAACAGTTGTGTAGAAGTGCTAAGCTAAAGGCTAACCCTAACCCTAACCCTAACCATCACAGAAATCAGTGCTGCACCAGCAATGTGTTGTTTTTTAGGAGGAGGATGTTTGTGTAGAAGCGCTGATGTTAGCTAAAGACTAACTTTAAGTGTCACAGAAATCTCTTGTAGCACTTCTAGCTGACAAAACGTCATGTATATATGCACCTACTGATGAACTTGCTAAATGCACACTTGCACATTGTGTTGGCAGAAGCTCAATCTACTCATTGTAAATTACTTTGAATTGTATATTAGCCTTAATGTAAGCACAGAAATAATTAAAATCCAGATGTAACTATCACTGTGTTGTGATATATACTAAAATTTTCATTACACAACAGAGTGTATTATGTGGAATTACATCCCTGGGTAACTCCTTCAGCCAGGCGTTTGGATTCCTCTGCAGAAGGCCCTGCCAAAGTGTTTCAGTGTAATTCACTTCCGAGCATAAGCAGCGAAAAGACCCCCACTAGTGCCATGCATAGAGCACAATACAGCTGTAATCCAATAACAGATAATGGAAGGTATAGCCTTTCTTTCTGCAAAAGCTATACATTGTTTTTGAGAGCAGAAGAGTAATGCGCAATAAGCTTATTAAAATGGAAAGAAAGAAAGTGTGAGTGTGTGCGTGTGTGTGTGTGTGTGAGAGAGAGAGAGAGAGAGAGAGAGAGAGAGAGAGAGAGAGAGTAAGAGAATATCTCTTCACCATCTGAGATCCACAGCAGAGACAGATCGTGACCAAGTACAGGCTCAGCGACCACAGCCTGACCACAGAAACAGGCAGAAATAAAACAAAACATTCTGGCTGCCCAGAGAAGAAACAGTGTGGGGTTACTGTGAAAGCGGTGAGGTGGAAATATAGCTACACTTCCTCCTTCATTGTGGAAAATTCAAAATGACTGGAGAAAAATGAAAAACTGAAAAACCTCCTCCCAATTTTTTTAAATTCTGACCACATCTGGAAAATTCTACTAATACTACATGGTGAAGGAAATATGCTTTTCTATGATTGATATTGTCCTATTACTACCATTTCCTCTATAGCCATTAATTCCACAAAGTATGTTCAGCTTTAAACTGTGCTTTTACAACATTGTTCAGGCTTGCCAAGCTAAACCACTAAGAATCCTTGGGCAAGAGTCTTAATGTCCCATTTTTTCTGCGTCTGTAAAATGAGTAAAATTGCATGACTGTGCCAGTGTTCTGTAGCAGGGCTCAAGTAAAGTGCTACCAAATAACATGGGTGTGTTTGTGTGTTTGAGACAAAAAAAAAAAAAAAACAGGAGAGAGAGAGCATGAAAGCAGAGAGAGTTTGACATGTTTGGCCCCTACTGTCTCTGTCCCTGGTTGAAGTGAAATGGATGTAACAGCAAGCAGCACTTCCAATCATAGAAAACAAACAGGCTAAGTTGCCATGGTGAGACTGAGCCAGTGACATACTGTTCAACACACTGTCAGAGCTCCAGCAGCCACCTAACAACAGGACAAAGACCCTATTCTCTCTCTCTCTCTCCCTCTCTCTCACTCTCTCTGTCTCTTTCTTCCTTTTTCTCTCTCCACCCCCCCCCCCCCCCCCCGTCTGTGTGTGTAAATATATATATATATATATAAATATGGAAACCTACACGTTTACGTTTACGGCATTTAGCAGACGCTCCTATCCAGAGTGACGTACATCAGTGCTTAAGTAGTTCACATCTGTTCTTCATACCTGTAAAGCTAGACTCAAATCAACATCTGGTTTTAACCAAGTTACTACCAGCCACCAACACATTTACATATATCTGCCCATTTATCAGAACAGAGGTCATTTACATAAATCAGTTTAAATCAGGCAAAACAACCGAAGAGATGAAAAAAGAAGGGAAAATGGACATGCAAAAAAAGAATTCCGACATCCTTACAATTCGAGAAGTGTTATGTTTGAAAGAGTTCATTTCATCAGAAAATACAAAAAGGACCAAAAGTCAGAAATTTATTGTGCCAAGGGTTTCTGCAGGCCAATATACAATACCCCTACACATTTGTGTGACCCCATACCCAGACATTGTACAAAACCAAAAAAGGTCGAAAAGTGTAGCTCGGTTTGTGTTTCCATCAAACTGGCTCAGTCTTTGTTCTTTTATCTCCCTTATAGCCCTTCTCCTTCTTTCCTTCTCCTTCTTAGACTGTCCTTTTCTGCTTGATTAATCAGCGCTAAGCCCAAGTTTCCCCTGCCTGTAACTTTAATGTATTCTGTTGTGAGACTGAGGCCTTCACCTCTTGTGACTCATTGAAGGGCAATGTAGTCCTCCCTGCTCTCAGTGGACAAATGTATACACACACGCGCGCACACACACACACACACACAAAATCTGCTCCATTCACAAAGCTCACCTTCACTGCCAAATTAACAGCGCAGAGGGATCGATGAGGCTTTATTTCAGGGACAAACACAGCGCTGGACTTGTGTGTTGTTTTCTGTATTTTTTTCCTTCTCTCTTTCTCAGAGTTAAAGAAGCTGGGTACAGAAATAAAAATAACCACACCCAGACAGAGTCCTTTATGGAAGCATGGGGCTGGGCAGTCTGTAAAAGGCTCTGCAGAATGAAAATAGTGTGTCTTAGTGTGTAGCACTGTGCTCTCGAGAGTATATAATTATCTTATAGAATTATGTTCACTTCTGTGCCGTTCCTGTTTGTGGTTAATGAGTTAGTTAGCTTGCTAACTGCACCAACATGGAGGATTGTTTTTGGTACCAACCTTCCAGCTGTGCAAACTACAACTGTCTAGTGACGTTGGCTTTAGATTGTTGTTTAAGGATGACTAATAAAATCATGTAACTCCTGTCACCGCACCTACTTTCATTTACAAGGATTCAGAAATGTAGTGGTAAAATAAAAGATGGGTAAACCCTGAACATCAGTGTACCGTAAACTGCCCAATTGTACAACATACATAAACCAGGCATGTTTTCTCATCTCCTTAATATTTATAGTGTCATTATTTGATATCAGCTCTGCTGTTGTTTGGTTATTTGTACTGCTAATCTGTATGCTAGTACTTTCTATTAAAAAAAAGTACTGTTATTGTTTAAATTATATCAAGTTGTTTTTACTTCTAATATGAAAGTGCCACTGATAAACATCGTAATTGCTTTAGTCTAACATCCCATTAGCCCTTTGTTTTCTAGTGACGTGTTTTGGTTTGGCACTGAACCCTAAAAAATTTTATTGGCCGGTTCTCGAGTGCTGCAACTATCCAAGTGTAGAACTTATCACCTGTAGATCAATCCCTGGTGATGCCACATTCATCTATGGCTGGGAGTCCAAGAGAGCACAGTTTGGCTTTACTCTCTCTCATGGACTTCCATCTTCCTAGCTGATGTAATATAACGGCCAGTTATTCTTCTCCAAGTGTGCTGAGCTGTCGAATGACGACGTGTTAGCAGCAGTTCCAAAAGATCTGGCTTAACATGACTGGGAAGAAGGACATGCTAGCCTCTACCCTCCCCATGTTGGTGGTATCATGTGATTCAAGTCTTTGCTGTTGGAGCAAAGTTTAACACTTACTGGACAGCAGGCTTTAACAACGTCATCTTGGGTCTTTCCCAGACACTGGGCTTCACTGGGAGTCTATCCGGCGGGCTTTTTACGTATAGCAAGTTTATTCTTTGGCAGACTTTGGCAGAGGTAGTATCTGTCCTGCCTGGAAGCTCAGTTTATGTATGTGATGATCAGTGGAGCTCTCAAGGGAGCTGGACAAACTGCCAGTACAGACGCTGCAATGGGCACAACTAACATTGCCTCAAACACGGAATAGTCCGCTGTTGAATATGTGCTCAGTACTGCAGTGGAGTGGTTCCAAAACTGGCATTAGTGTTACTGGCTCCATAACACTTGCAGGTTTTTACTGTGAACTGTGAATAACTGTACATAAATTGATCCCTGTAACATCAAGAATGAAGTAGGTGGTCAAACTTTAAGGCAGAAAAGGATTCTTAATAGACAATTTTGATTATCATGACCCTGTGTCAGAAAGTACAAGCTGCCATTGACCTTAACTGAAGCTGGTAGTTTGTAGCAGGGTAGGTGAATGGAGTGGAGAAGCAGAAATTTCCGCTTCTTTCTCGAGGCGTTCCATAATCACTCTGCTCCAGCTCTGCTCTGAGTTTTCTATTTCCCACTTTTTGCTTGCTCCCTGTCAGAGAAAACCTGCTCCATATGATTCACTTTATTAGCCTTAGTATTTTATATCTCAATAAACTGTATAGACTGTATAGACTCTATGCACCTTCCTTCAGGAACTATTTAATTTTTTAAATAAAAAACAACAACAAATGAGGTAAGATATGAACCACCAACTCTTTAAAAGTGCTTGTGTTCTAGAACTATACTAAGTTACACATTCCACACTTGAATTTTCTGCATGCATTTAGTTTTGCATAATTTTACCCATCAGTGGGCTAAATGTGGTTTCTTTGGGGCTGTTTAGGGGGAGTTGAAATGTACAGTGTAAGCCGATAGCATAAGCGATGTACTGTGGTCTCTTTAGCTCTTTTCACATTTGGTGAAATGAACTGGGAGGTGAAGGAGGGGGTGTAGGCAGGCGGAGAGAACATTTAAACAGAACAAAACTGTCTGTACCCATGTTCAGTGAAAATGAGATATAAGATGAGATGTCAGCTCCCCGTAAGTGAGTCAGCTCCCAATATGTGTGTAAACTCTGAATGGTCTGTCAAAATTCTAAGGTTTCTTCATGGATAGGCACTGGACACCCCTAAACACAATTTTTTATATTTACTGCACTAGGGAGGTGAGAATATGCTAGTGTTACTCAGTTACAGAAAACAGTCCAGAATACCACCAGTATCAGAATGAGAATACCACAAATCACATGCTATTTTGAGACCCATAATTTCTGGTGAAACATACATCAAACACGGCATAAAAACCAAAGAGCCTTATGCCATTGCACATGTGTAGTTATGCAACCGAGCTTTCAGTATGTTTTAAAATCCTTATTTTAGCTTTTAATCATACATTGTGAGAGAAAGTTTGAAGACTCTTTTTCCATTAAAGTGGAGAATCAAATTAACTCAATTCATCACAAAAAAAACATGGTGCAGAAAAAGTGAGGAGATGTGGCAGCTACTAATAACACTAATAACAGCCTTTTCATCTCATATACATATTTTTATCATATAATCTTTATAGTCCTATTTTCAGCTTGCTGTGTGTCATCAGTGCAAATGTGCCATTAAAACTCATGGAAAACATGGAAAGAATCTCACATTTTCTTGTATTTCTTCCTTTTTTAAAATGACCAAATCGCTTTGAAAATAATACTGTACTCAGACTCTTTAGTGGAGTGGGTTCTTCAAATGACAATATGAGTTGTACACAGTCTGATATGAATATAATATAGCTGGTTGAGTATATACAGCACCATCAAAGCATCACCACACCATCAAACTACCATCACCATGTTTGACTGCTGGTATGATGTTCCTGTTGTGGAAAGCTGTGTTAGCTTTATGCCAGATGTATTGGGACCACTGTCTTTCAAAATGTTTTATTTTTGACTCATCAGTGCAAAGAGCATTATTACAACAGACTTTGAAGGTCGTCAAGGTGTTTTTTTTTGGCAAATGTGAAACAAGCCTTTATGTTCTTCTTGATTAGCAGCGGTTGTCACCTTTTGTAACTCTCTCATGAATACCATTTTTGCCCAGTCTTTTCTTAATGGAGGAATCATGAACACTGACATTATCTGAGGCAAGCAAGGCCTGTATGTGCTTACATGTCAACCACCCTAGTTTTAACAAAACATGCTTCTTACTTCATCTTTCAGATAACTTGGTAGTCCTTGCGAGCTGCATAATGGTCAAATATTATTCCATTTACTTCGCAATGGTTTCTAGTAAGTACATGCAAATTTCAGTGGTGGTGAGGTGGTGATAAGTGTGTGTATACTAAGTATTTTACAACAGCTTTGATCATGGCTCAACAAGTCAGATTTTAGGACCAGAGCTATTTGGTTTATTTGGTTTCAGCACAACACTGATTTGTCTTTATACTCATCATGTCAGTGTATCTGTCAGACGTTTTTCTCATTCATCCATCCATTCTCTTAACACTATATGGCCTAGGAAGACTGAGCACAAAAATGTCTGTATTGGTGATTTGTACTCCATGAATTAAGTGCTCCTCAGGTGCAGCAACCGAACAATTATGTGGAAAGAATGCACACTGTCCAAAATGTGAATTAAATGAAGGTGACTTTCAGTCACTGTAGCCCCTGGTTACACTATTTCATGCTGCTGTGTATTAATATTAGCCCAATTTCACTGCAGCATTACAGCTGTGTCAGTGTTGACAGAACCAGGCAGTGTGTGACTGCCTCAGATGGCTGAGGTGTGTCTCACTGTTTTAGAACATTACTGAGAATGTTGCTGGCCACCCTTTGAGGACATACAGAGTAAAACATTGCTTAGTAAGCTTGAAGGGAGACCAGTCACTGATGTTCAGGTTTATCCAGTAATTAAGAGGGAAGAATGACAGTGAAAGAATGTTAATTTGTAGCTGTGCCACGTGCCATTCCCAGCAAAATGGTGATGCATCATGCAGCTGGTATCAGATTCCCTCACTACATCTGTCAGTATGTTATATAAAATGCTGTGCAAAAGTCTTAGGTATCCAAGAAAATTGTTAATCTTGGCAGTAAGTGTGTAAACCACATAAGATTAAAATAAATACAAATAAAAATAAATGTAGTAAAATGTAGCAATATGTTTTTTTTTTTTTTTTTTGAAAAGGTATCAATATCTTAGCAGAACAGGTTTGGTTTCTGACTTCTCAATGCACTACGGTCATTACACGAATACTAAACTCCATCAGCAGCAGCTGATTTAACTTAATGAAAGATTGATTAGCTGAAGCAGCTAGTTGTTGGCTGAATGAAACAGTGGTTTCAGTTAAACTATGAATGAGTACACAGTATTGTATTAGTCAGGCATCTGCAATATCACACATGGAATGCTTAGCACTCCCCTCAGAGTTTATTAAGCAGCTTAGCAAACTTGTAAGGTGAGAAGATTTAGACCAGGGGAGCCCAGATTTTTTGTCTGGGGGGTGCACTCTTTGTGGTGGTCCCAGGGCCAAAAAGACTAATAAATACTTCAAAGCAAGTAGGTCCTGGGTTTCTGTGTGGAGTTTGCATGTTCTCCCCATGTCTATGTAAGTTTTGGCAGGTGCTCCGGTTTCCTCCCACAGTCCATAAACGTGCTAGTCAGGTAAGCTACAGAAGCAAAATTTCCCCAAAATTGAATGATAAACATGATAATATTATTATTGTCATAATTATTGGCAAAAATAAAAGACTTAGGTGGAGCTTGTTGACTGACAGAATGACAGATGGTTAGCTAATTATGTTTATATTTTTAGTGCAAGTCAGTGCAAAACAAGTATCTTTTTGATCATTATATAATTAATAATTTGCTGCAAATA
Source organism: Brycinus macrolepidotus (assembly GCA_037974445.1). Classification (NCBI taxonomy): domain Eukaryota; kingdom Metazoa; phylum Chordata; class Actinopteri; order Characiformes; family Alestidae; genus Brycinus; species Brycinus macrolepidotus. The sequence continues at coordinate 18,914,063 of JBBPCZ010000136.1, forward strand.
TAGAAGTTTTAGACTTTTTTGGTGTTTATTATGCGTGATTGTGCAGTCAAGGAAAAAATTCAGTATGTTACGTTTTTTATTATGTTTTTTTTTTTTTTCCAAAAGTTTTGTGGTCATTTATGTGGGCCATGAGCTGCTAAAGGTTGCAAACAATGACATACAGAATGACAATCATATTCCCGACTTCTAAAAACCTCTAGACTATACCTACTTTCAGTCACAAGAGTAGACTCAATTTTAATGCTTCACCTGGTTTTTACACTGGTATCACTAGCAATGTCTGGCATATAGAAATGGTTCTGTAAAAGCCTCTGCCTGGTCAATGGGTAAGTGTTTTGTCAATATGAATACTTAATCAGAGACCTACAGGCAGCAGAAACACGTACGGCTCCAAGAACGCCTGCAGTTCATACCTAATTGAAGAGCTGCCCTCTGAGCCTGGCACCAACAGGGATCACTGTCCAGATTGTTTGCTTTGTCCCACTTTCTTTATTTTGAACAACATTGTTAAAAACGCTTCTACTTTTGTTCCCTCAAATCTCAAATGCAAAATGGACTTGTAATGGAGAGTATCTGTGGTCACAGTTGCACATCTGTATGAAACGTAACCCCTAAATTAGACACTTCATACATTACACACCCCAGGCTTTTCTTTCAAGAGTACAGAGTAACACTTGAACACATTCACACTCACAGTCATGCACAAACCACTGTAGACACACACACACACACACAGTACCAACTAAACAAATTTGTTTCGTTTTGTGTGGTTAATGTAATTTTTTCATGAGGCTGCTGTGTGAGGGAGGAATCATCTGAGGACAAAATGTTTCTCTTTGTCCTAGAAAATGTTGTTTGTTTGAGCAGATCCAGATTAAAAGATAAGAGAAATGCAGACTGCCTCTCTTATTTTGTAGCGGAACACACACACACATACAAAAACACACACACACACACACACACACACACACACACACACACACACCCCTGGGTCCCTAGGTGCTGCAGAGGACTGTCAAAACACACCCTTAGCCCACACTGTCCCCAAATGAACCGCACACAAAATGGCATCCCAGCCCGAGTGTTTGTTTTAACTGCTTGAGTGAGGTCACATTTTCAGTGTTGGAACTAAACAGCCTGGAACCAAAGGTTACAGTCCTCAAACTCACTATTGCATTATGCCTCCCAACTGCACAAGGCCTGAGGCTAAACTCAAGATTTCTGTGCACTTTCTGTCTAGGTTAGACCCATGTGGTGCTGAGTTCTGACAGCAGAGTTGTGGGTATTAAGAAACAGAGCGATCGTTGGATGACGATGCCTGGCCTTTCAGAGATAAGTCTGTTTAACCCTTAGAACACTTATCAACATTTTGCTGAACCATTCAAATGTAATCATGCAATTGAATGATTAAACCATTTAAATGGCAGGCTTCATAATCAGTTATTATAATAAGATGAAATCAATGTACTTTTATTTTGTAACTACCATGAATTCTCCAGTAACTACTATGAATTATTCAGTATGTACTATCAGTATTGTCTACCCACAATCAATTCTTCAATAGCTGCCAAGAGTCATTAAATATCTACTGAATTTTTCAGTAACTGCTATGAATTATTCAGTAACTACTATGAATTATTCAGTAACCACTATGAATGTTGTAGTGTTTCGTGTTTTAAATGTGAATGATTTGTACATGAATAACTGTGGTGGAACAAACTTATTTATAACTGCAAAGCACATTGGATTTAAATGTGCTATACAACTAAAATGTACTTACTTTCTAATTATTTAGTATCTTCTATAATTTATTCGAGAACCACAATAAGACTAATGTCTAAATTCCATAAAAATTACACAGAATGTGCAGAATTACATTCACACTATATAATTAATCACAAATGTGACATTGTCAAAGTTTAGAATACATGTTTCTGATGGAATTTTTGCAGCTAGAAGTGAGAAAAAATAGCTAATATATGGTCACGTTATTTCTTGCAATATCTTCGTTTAGCATTTGTTAAGGTGTCTGAGGGCAGTCAGTGAAGGGTAGACATAATCCTCATGCCATACCCCTCATATAACATACCCCTCATGCCAACATGTCCACAAACTCCCATGACAACTTTGGGGTTCTAGAAAGTGCAAAGTCACTCTTACTGGCTTTTCCTCTTCTTGCGGCTCCTGAACAGGGCCAGAACTCTTGTCTGGAACTGCTGAGGTGTGCTCTCCAATCAAACACATCACCACAGGCACAAGTGTGAAATCTCTGAAGGGAGAGCAGGAGGGGGACAGGGATGAGTGGAGAGAATGAGGGAAAGTGCACGAATCGATCCGGACACACACTCCAGAACGGCCGGAATCCTCACCCGTGAAATGTGTGATTGTCCCATGAGTCTGCGGTACTCTACTGCAAGCCCAGCTGGGCTCCACACTGCCACAACTTTCAGGAATGCATTTAGTATTCCTAAAGACAGGACTGAAGTTTTAAAGATCCCTAAAAAGAGGAGTTTGATTTATGACATCATGCTGTTGCTGAGTGACAGAGTTTGAGCCTTAATTATAGGTCATTTTGTACCCCCTGTATATTGACCTGTTGGTTGAATGACAGTCCTGAGACTTTGGGCTAAAAGCACCTAGTGTTTTAACAACAAGAGGCTGGAAGTGTGTTGGGCTCCACAGACGAAACTCCTGCTGCAAGAACTAGTAGCAGGCCCCAAAATCAGAAATGCAATCTTTGGCATGCCTATCGTGATCACTCTTACAGCAGTGGCACTGTAGTCTTTAGAGTGAAATTTCCTGGTTTGCATACACAGTACCCCATTCTGATTGTTTATGATGGAGGTGGAAGTATATTTTAAAAGATTATAACCACTTCAGAGTGAATACTTGTTTTCTTTAACTGGTTAACTAAGTAGCCATTACCTTTGGGCTAATGTAGAAAGAAGCCTGACAGTTATCTGGTAGCCAAATAGCTTTGCTAAGTGCCCTCATGTTGTCCACACTCCATAGTAATTCTTAGACTGAAGTTATCTTGTTCAATGACTGTGGTAAATGCTATACCACTAATGGTAGCTAGCAGCACAGATGTATTTATTAGCCTATAAATCAGTGGCTAGCAGTCAGAATTGTGTAATGCATGCTAGGCGGCTGTAAGCTCACTGAGAGATACAATGCTATATTACAGAATAATACATAACATGACAGATTCATTAAATGCTTGTTTAATTGTGGAATAGTTATGCTCACACCCACTGTACACTGCCAAACCATACAGTAAGAAACTCAAAGGAAGTTTTATTTAAGAGTAGATATATTACGTAAATGAGGTCTTACAGGCAGCTTTAATCTATACATCTCTTGCAGTATTGACCTCAACACTGCATGAACATTTTAGTATGACACAGATGCCCTTGAGGAAGGGAAAATGATGCCTAAAAAGAACAGGTAATCTTCTAGCAGCATGCGCTCTGTGAATGAATCATCCCGGCACAACGTGCTGCTAAACCTAATAATTGATGTCTCAGTGGTGCCCGTGTGGTTATTGCTATTCCACAGCAATCTCGATGCAGACTGTAATAAGGTAATGAGCATGCTGGGGTGTTGAGTACTGGTTCAGCGTAGGTCTTGATGTCACGTGGTGCTGATAGATATTGGCAGAAATATTTGATTAGACCTTAGATTGCAAAGACCGTCTGTTGGATCCTTTTCTTCTTCTCTTAAATTTCATTCATTCCTTCTTCCTCGTCCCTCCGTTCTCAAAGGTCAATGCAGTGGACATTTTATTTTCAATAAATTAAGGTGATTTATTGTAAATGTAAGGAACTGCAGGAGGAGAAGGCTCCTTAGGCCTGGGCTTCATAAATATATTTATTCTTGGAGCTGTCAGTGCTTTCCCTACTGTCAGCTCATAGTTATTCATGTCATTGTGTTATAGAAATTACAGTGGCAAATGGTTGAATGATTCTCTGGTGTGCTTTTCATTAAAATAAATCCATCAGAAAGTGAAAAGGAGAGAGAGGGAGCAGAAAATAAGGGTGGGGGGATCAGGCAGTGGGGGAGAGTAAGAGATGGAGAGTGAATGAGTGAAGGACAGAGAGGTGAAATAGTCTGCTCTGTCAAGAGAAGGCCTCATAAATATTGTAATTGTCCAGTTGTAGAAGGAGCAGAGACAGACTGAAGGTGAATGGAATCGGGCTCTTTCAGAGTGAAAGAACATGAATACCTGCATGGAAAAGAAGGTCTTTGATTATGACATGTTAGTTTTATATGGTACATTTCCTGGAAAAGGCAAGTGCTTATAAGACAGGCGTTTCCAGAAAAAAATAGCTTTTAGTTTGACTCTTCTATGACCATATTTTAACTGCTTCTGTTCTTATTATTTATTATTATTACTAAAAATGATTTTTGCTTAATTTGATGAACAGTCTGTGAAAATTCATGACAAATCAATGACTACTATTTCAATTACATGAACCTTTTGACCCAATTAATAAGTCAAAAAATTCCTCAGTGCTATTGTCATGTTTATTTTGGGTGACCAAACAGTAGATTTTAGTTTCTTTTTTGAGCAAACATATGCCTACATGCATACAATAACACTTGGGTGCCATTCATATAGCTATGCCACTTACATGAGCCTTCTATAACTGACATAAACCTTAAATAAAGGCTCATTCCCAGTGTCAAATGTCGTAAAAGCTGATTTTGTCCCTTTTGATGTCATTTCACAGTGTTATAACAATCAGTGCTTGTTGGAACAACAACCTTTACAAATGGTTATACAAGTTGATGTCAGTGGTTATGAAAGGCTTATTCAGATGTCCTTTAGCCTAAAGAATGCTGCCCTTCAGCTGTTGCCAAATGTACAGAACCATGCAAAAGTCTTGAGCCACCCCTTTCTTTTTGTTTTGGACTTTGGAAGAGAGCCTTTGGAAGTCATTCAGGAAACCTGGAAAATTATTCCTCAAGTCATTCCTCAAATAAAAAAAATACAAGAAAGTTTGGATCATTGGAAGCAAAATGTGAAGAAATGAGGGGTGGTTCAAGACTTTTGCACTGTACAGTTCTTCACATTTTATCAACCTTAGCATCTTTGCACAAACAACCCTTGCTGCTAGAATACAGTAACTCAGATACTGTATTCACCCTGTATTCAGACTGTG
>JBBPCZ010000136.1:18922741-18937421 GCA_037974445.1 Brycinus macrolepidotus
ATATATACACACAGATACCTATAGACACACATGTATATGTATGCACGTAGGTATATATATATATATATATATATATATATATATATATATATATATAAAAATATATATACAATACACAATAGTAAAAAGAATCAATACAAATAACATTATACAGGAAATAGTGATTTTATGTACACTGTATTGATGTGTTCCTTGTGGAAGCCCAGGATCAGGCTTTGATTATGGTGATCCAGTCTTCCACACTGTTTAATCCAAATCCTACACTTGTTCTCTAGCGCCTCTGGTTTAACAAAACTCTTCTCTTCAAACTCTTGAGATATTAGTTTCCCATCTACAAAGTTATGGCATGAGCCCTTATCAGAAGGGCCGTGTTTGTGTTTGTTATAAATAAATTAATGCATCAACCTCATTATTTATCTTAGAAACAAATTTCAAGCATCTAATCATAAAGCTTCAGATGAACTTGAAAATCTTGAGGATTATAAAACACATTCCATCAGGTGTGTGCAAACTTTTGATTGGTAGTCTGACTGCAATAGATCACTTTTTGAGGCCCTATTTTTAAAGTACATAAACAACGGACAGTAAGAGCTAAACAGGCTAAAATAAAGCCTCCACACCCTGGGGTTAGTACATTAGGTCGCCTACATAAACCTCCACTGAAATTCAAAATAAGTTTTGTTTTTGCTTTACATTCACAGCCTCTTATAAAACAGTACTATAATTCCGGTGAAATGCTCTTTTTTTCTGCTTTATATGTTTTCTCTAAGAAAGCAGTACCTAATTTGATGTCATTTTGTTTGGAACTGTATTGCTTTATTGTTGATTTTTTGTTTTATCTCAGAATTACTATAATCATTTATCTGAATATCTGTCTCTGTCTCTGTCCTTTGAATATTGTGTGTGCCAATGTGTGTATGTAATGTATTTTTCATTATTATATAGAAACGTAATAAATATATATTTATAAAAAAGACTATAGATCAGAGGCAAACCTCTTCAATAATAATCATTTCTGCTAGCAATCCTATGGTGTTTCAGTATTATTTATCATTAAGCTAGCAGCATTGCACATTAACATTCTTTTCTCTGCCCCATGTTTAATTTGAATCTTGTAACAGATATACTAACATTTATTTATGTAACTCACTGGTTAGTCTGATGCTTGTTTTCACAGTCAGTGACGTATCAAGGACTTGACATTTTTCCCCACCTTGTAACACAAATTAGGACACATAACTTCAGTCCAGCATTTAAAGGCCTGACCAATTAGAGGGCTTCTTGGCTGTATCTACCTCTGTATCTATTGAGAAAAAATCTTATTGGACAATTTTCTATTGGGCATTTCGTGAATTTTACCTTATTGTTGCCAACCAAAACTTAATAATAAAATAAGAGTAGTACTGTAGAACTTGCCAAATTTTAAACATAGCTTGATTTTATTTAGAATGAACTAAAATTTACAGACATGTACTTGTTCCCAGATATCATACAAGGCCCTTTTGTTGTAGAGACCATGTAAATAATATACACTATATGGACCAAAGTATTGGGATGCCTGACCATTACACTAACAGGGACTTTAATGAGATTGCATTAAAAAAATAGACTTTAATATGGAGTTGGTCCCCTTTTGCAGCAATAACAGCTTCCACTCTTCTTGGAGGGCTTTCCACAAGATGTTGGAGTGTTTCTGAGGGAATTCGTGCCCCTTCATTCTGTAGAGCATTTATGAGGTCAGACATTGATGTTGGACGAGAAGGCCTGACTCACAATCTCGATTCCAGTTCATCCTGAAGGTGTTGGATGGGGTTGAGGTCAGGGCTCTGTGCGGGCCAGTCAAGTTCTTCCGCACCGAACTCATCCAGCCATATGGAGCTTGCTTTGAAATAGAAAAGGTTCTTCCCCAAAACTGTGTCCACAAAGTTGCAAGCATGGCTTTGTCCAAAATTTCTTGGTTTGCTTGATTTTATACACCTTTGTCAATTCAAGAGATTCAAGATTCAAGATTCAAGATTCTTTAATTAAAACCTATGTCAATACACCTATGGGTATGATTGGAACACGTGAATTCAATAATTAGAAGGTGTGTCCCAAAACTTTATCCATATAGTGTGTGTTTTAGTTTTGTTCTGATGATGCTGGCTTTCTGCTTTATTAATCATAAATCATTGACTGACACACTCTTTTTTCCAGTAGTGCAAACAAAATTAGGTAGTGATAAAGCAAGGGCTGGACAGATAAGTAAGTTAAGCCCTGTCCTCCACTGTTGTTGAATTCTGCAATGGCTTTTTTTGTCTGTCACTGGATGTACTTCCTTTAAAATGGTTTAATCTGTACCATGCCCAGTGCGTTTTGGAGTGATTAACTCTAACAAGGCTTTTCACAGGCTCAATAGGGATCAGGCCCAGAGCTATCACTGATAATCAAATCCCCATTCTTGGCTCTCGACATTTGATTGCTGTTTTGATAGTTGTATGAGCAGCTTTGACTTGAGGCTAGAGACAGTTAAAAGACTCTTTATTTGGTCAGTAGTGAGATGCTCATTAAAGAAAACGGAACCAACACCTAATAATCAAAGGGATTGGTTTGGGGGTGAGAATCCAAGGATAGATTCAGAAAACCTTATTGAGAAGGGTTAGTTTGACAAAAATAGTTACAGCAGATAAAACATGTCACACTCAAGGATACAGTAGCTTCAGATGTAATTTAATCATTTAAATGGTGGTTCGCTATGTAATAGGGTCGAGGACAGGGTGAATTTTTTTGGCTGATGGCCAATTTTTGGCTGATTGTATTAGCATTTTCAAGCTATAGCTCACATTGTGGGTGTGTGTGTGTTTTTTAATAACATTAATCAAATATAATGCTCATCGAAAGTATTAGACAACAGATTATTTACTGCACTGATGCATAATGATGCTACCCCATTCTGATAGTGATGTGGTTTCAGTGTTCAAATACAGTGCATTTACCTGCATCATGTTATTGTCAACATTAAATTACAACACAGATCAGCTAAAATCAAAGTAACAAACTGGATGATTACTGACTGTGTGTTTTACTGACTGCTGATTCTGATTGTGCATCCATAAGCATAGTTGATATATCAACTGATATATCATTAATGATATTAGAGTGCCATAGATTTATTGTTATTTGCTAAAGTTATACAGACAAAGCAACAGTAAAGTATTTGAAACTGATACCATTGTCTATCAGAATTTCTAGCTTCTTACATGTCAGTGACAAACATTTCAGACTGGTAGGCCCATAGTGTAATGTCTGAGTATTTTGAAGAAGGTGTGAGTGTCAGTGTGGTTGGGTGTGTGTTGTTTTTGGTCTCTCTCTTTAATAACATGCCATTTTCTCCATCAGCAGACAGCCCTAGAGAAAATGGTTTATGTCTCGGACGCAGCAGCACCCCACGTCCGCAGGCAGGAGATGCCTGATCCTCATTTAAAAGATCAGTGCTCTGGGGAAACACATACGTCGGCACGCAGAGTGCGAATCATCCAGACTGACTCCACATACAAAGGCCTACGCTAATGCCAGAGCCACAGACGATCCCTTATGTAAACCTGGCACGGGTGGCTTTATGTATTCCATTTTACGCTGCATAAAACGGACATTAGCATTACGATTGTGTGTACATAGAATAGACGATTAATCCTGCCATAATCTCCTGCTGAGAGAGAATACGACAGTGAGAAAAGATGTGCAACGCTGTCACTTGTATTGTGAATGTATGACATGAGCACTGTAATAGGTTTTTTTCAGCAGCACTGAGTGAACTAAGAGTAATAGTTCAGGTACAGAACACAATAGAGTAAAATAAATGCAATTTGTCAGAATGGTTACAGCCAATTGCATTTTTATGAGAGATACTGAAGCTCTCTGTCATTTGCAATTGCATCTAAAAAGGATGTAGATATGGGAAAGCAAGCGTGAGTTTGCATGTCATTGTAAATGTATGTACTCTGTGCTCTTAGAGTATGACTTAAAGAAATATGTATACACACACATTCTGACAAAGAATATTGTCTGGAGTGATCTTCTTTAATCCTATTTATTTCCCTAGGCCAGAGGTCCTGAGCATGAATCCAGTTTGTGGTCCTGTGTTTCGTAATTGCCCATAGTTAATCGACATACTAATGTCGCTAATTAGCCACTAAATGTGATATTGGATCTACTAGTGATTACAAAATTCAGACACAGACATTGGACTTAAAGCTGGAGCTGAAGACCTTTCATTAAATCCTGATCTTCCTTTATAAACATCTTTATTAAGCATCTATCTATGATCATTTGCACATATGCTTCTGAAAGTGCTTACTGAAAACAAACAAATTATGCTCACTTATTTGTAACTGTACATGCTGTATGTATGTACTTATAAATGATTTCCAGTATTTATAACAGAAATGTCAAGCTGATTTCCTTCCAGGCCACAGCTCTGCAGAGTGTAGCACTTTGGCACATTAAACACACTCAATTCATCTCATTGGCCAGTTAACAAAGCCTTCATGAGCTGAAAGGCCTTGTTAGAGAAGGAGTCTAATTTAATAAATCAGATGATAATTAGATACACCTGGAATTATTATTGGGTACAACTACCATGCAACTGCACTCCCTTGGCATTTTATCAGAAACACCTACTGTATAGGTGCATTTTGTAGGTCTACAGTTACTAACTGTAGACTATCTGTGCATTATTTATCCTTTTCCCTGTCAATCAGTGGAAACAGACCTCAACAGGACCACCACTGACCAGATTAGATGACAGATTATTTGGCTAATGGCCATTGACAATGTCCCATTGTACCAGATGAACATGTATGTGTACCATATAAAACAACATTGTCCTGTCCATAAAAATCTTTCCATTAAGACGAATTAAATATAGTAGCGCTTCCTTACTCACACTTTGTCACTTAACACTAGTCATATGTATATCTAAGCCATATGTAGTAGCCTACTTCAGTCCAGCACAGATAACACTCCAAACAAGTCTCTGCATAATCCCTCCAATAACCTGTTTCCAAGTATAGGACCTTATTCCAAAGCTATTAGCCAATAAACACTGCAAAAAAAAGTCTCTCACCGTTTACACAAAATGGCTCTTCACTATGAATAAAGGCAATAGTTGACTGTTTCACTGTTAGCTTAGCTAGCTAGTAAATAATAATTATGTTGCCAGAGGCCTTCACCATTCTCTTTTTTATTCTCAAGTGGTATTCTGTGCTCACGTCATGGAAATTAATCCTCCACTCACCTCCTCTGACATGCATGGAAGTGTAGAGTGCAGAGACAAGATACACTATACGGACAAAAGTATTGGGATACCTCTTGGTTATTGAATTCGGGTGTTTCAATCATCCTCCAACTTTGTGGACACAGCATGACTGTACTACAGTTCACAAAGCAAGGTCCATAAAGACATGGTTGGATGAGTTTGGTGTGGAAGAACTTGACCGGCCCGCACAGAGCCCTGTCCTCAACACCCTCCAACACTTTTGGGATGAACTGGAATGGAGATTGTGAGCCAGGCCTTCTCGTCCAACATCAGTGCCTGACCTTATAAATGCTCTACAGAATGAATGGACACAAATTACCACAGAAACTTCAAAATCTTGTGGAAAACTTTCAAGAAAAGTGGAAGCTATTATAGCTGCAAAGGGGGCACCAATTCCATATTAAAGTCTATGTATTTGAATGTAATTAAAATGTAATTATTTTAATGTAATTAAAGTGTTTGTTGGTGTAATGGTCAGGTGTCCCAATACTTTTGTTATTTTATTAACAAAATAAGGCTTTGAAAGTCAGCCAGTCATGTCAGTTAGCTAATTTAGCCACATACCATTCTGGATTATTTTTTCTAATGTTCCATTTGTAGTGTGGAGCTTTAATTCACATCCAAATTCGGAAATATGTAAAATTTCACTCCTCGATCCAAACTCTTTAGATATGGGGCATCAGATTTATAAATTTCACAAATGCAAAACTGCTACATTGTTTTGAGAGGTTTTGAGCATGAGTAGTTACAGGATGCTAAAATGTAATACCTAATTCGTCATTTAGAAGAGGTTTTTAGTGAGGTGTAAGGGTGGGCTTTAGGGCAGTCTGAGCAGCAACTGACACATTCCTAAACCTATACACATATACTCTACATATTTTGTCGCCCTTCCTCAAGTGCCACTCTGGGTGATTGCCTAGCTCACCTATATGGACGCATGGCCCTGAGCACTGAAGGGCTAGATGAGGACTAACACAAATTCAGTATAAAAGACCTACAGCTGTATTCTCTAGAGGCAGTCAGCAGTGTTCCTGTGGAAAATCTGTTCCATTGATGGATGGGATCACAGGTTGCTGATAAACTGTGCAATAACAGATCTGCTGCAATCAGCCTGAAAGTGCACCTATGGGAAATGTATCTAATAAAATGTCTGCTGGCGCAAGTACAAATTAGGTGTATCTTACATACCGGCCACTCACTGTATTTTGACACATTAAGAGAAATTCCTTGTACACATTGTGCTTGACAACTGAAAAAGCTTTGTGATTGTATCACTGAGGGCTGACCAAGTGTTTCCATTCTTCTCCTGCGCTTGCACTGTTTGACCCTAAGAGCTGCTAATGAGCTGTAATCGCTTCTCTCACATTATCAGGAGAGAAGAATTTCCCTGTCTCTTGGCTGCAGGTGCTGCTGTCTACTTTTGGCTCGTGTTCCGTCTCTCTCTGCTCTTAAGCAGCGTGTGGGTGTTTGCTCAAGCGGAGGCTTTGAGGGACTGTGAGGCACACCTGTTTAATCTCAGCCCTTCGTAGCCTATACTATACATGTGATTTAGCTTAACGTGCTTTCAGATAAATCTCAGCAAAGGGAAGCAGATCCGCCGTCTGCGCTCATCTCCCTCCGCCTTCTGTCTCTTTGCTTTAGTCTTTAGTCTCTACTTTTGTTCTTTAATCCCTTCATGTGCTCGCTCAGCTCACCCCCCCCCCCCCTTTCCTCACACTATCTCTCTCGGTCTGTTTTATGGAGGCATATTTACACAATTAATATTCATCTAACTGAAGATAAGACACAGAAGGAGAGAGAGATAGAGAGTGAGATAGAAAGAGGGAAAGAGAAAGAGGAGGAGAATAACTCCTACAGGCTTGTGGGTGTCAGTATAGCTCCTGAATGCATCTGTTCCACAGTAGCCTGGTGTAATTAAAAAGCCACAGGAACAAGAGCAATCCTTGAACCTTCTGTATCGTGGTCCTCTTGTTGCCATGGCAGTCCAAGCAAGCAGAAATGAGCGTACAGCGCATTGCAGAGGGAGGGAGAGAGAAAAAAAAAAATCCTCAGACAGTTATTGCTTTTAGTCCATTTCAATCAAAGCGAGGGTGCTCTGGCTGCCAATAATGGCATGTGACATCTCTCTTGGCATTTCAAGTTTGTTAAGTTGTTCTTTCAAGTTCACACATTCTCTCAAATGCCAAAGACTTTCTGAAACCGCTATTCTGTGTTTGGGCATTAAGCACTGCCTTTCCCCCATTTTGTGTAAAAAGCCAGGGCAGAGATGCCATGCTTGGACATATTCGAGCTCCACTTTTGGAAAAAAGGTTCTAAACTGTCACTGGAGTGGTGCCACTGGGGTACTGTCAATGATACGTCCCCAGTACCTTTACTTTGGGAACATTTTAAATTTTAAAATGTAAGGTTATGAAAAGACCCCTTTCTTCTAGGGAAAAAAAACTATTTTATTTGCACAATTGGACCTTAAAAACCATGTTGTACCTTTGAGGGTGATTAAGCTGAGGGTAATTTACATTGCTTCCACCTTGATGAACAAAAATGGACTTGGTCACTACATTTCTTTCTGACTCATACAGTATAGCAAGTATGTTTGAAGCATGCCCCGTCAAGAAGATACAGCGGCTGATATATGCTGAGATCATGCTGAAAGCAGCAGAATGAAGGATTTCAGTCCAGTTCAGTATAATTTTGTTAGTATAGCACGTTTTTGCATTAGATGTTAAAAAGCAATTGTGTAGAAATCCAGGTCCAGAACCCTAATGAGAACTATAACCTGAACCATATCCTGAGAGACTCAGGATGCAGGAAAAACATCTACAGTATGTGCATGAATCCATTGTTGTCTGCTCAACACTGCATAGTGGAGGTATACGAGAAGATCAAGTTTAAGTGAGACAGAAGAAGCTCCTCCTTTGCGGTTTTCTATAGCTCAAGAAAACAGTTCTCAAGTGGTTTAAAAAGACATTGTTAGATAACATATGTTAGAGGATATGAAATATCTCACACCACTGACATCACATTGTCATTAGAAGTTAAAACAGAAAATACCCAATATGCTCTTTCACACCAGTTTAAGATACAAATCTAATGCATTCTCCCAGTGTGTTTTGCACCTAACTGTCACACGAGCATACATGTGCAGTGTATGAGTGGTGTGCATAAAACACAAACTGCGCTTCTCTTTCTCATGCATTTGCATTTTAGGGTGGGCTGTGTAAAACGTGGGAGAAGAACCAAATAGAAGGTGGAGATTTTACACATGTAACTGATTACATATTCTGCTCCATTTACTGAAGCCTGGGCAACTCTTAGCACCTGGTTTGATGCATATTTTCCTCCGCCTTTTAAAACCAGGTATAAATTTGTGTTAGGGTCTCAAAAGATCAGATGGTGAGAGACTTCCTTTAGCAACACCAGCAGACACAATGTCTGCATGGAGTAAGAGCCTCAAACACATTCTGATAGAATGTTTACCATCTGAATTACTCTATTTAAACTCTCAGGGTCAGATGTGCATGTGTGAGAACAGGTGTTGCAGAATATCCAGTGATTTAGCCACAGATTACATCTGCAGTCCATGTTCTTTTCACAAACTCTGTTTTCTTAGTTGGAGTAGAATAAGACCTCTAGGTAAAGTCTTGATAGGAAGGAACTTATATTTATTAATGCCGCTTAATCTTTTATGGCTTTTAAACCCAGCACTTCACAAGCATGCAGTTAGCACATTTCACACTATGTCTACTCTTGAACTTATATCTGGCCCATAGTGACTGTGTAACTAAAAAAAAAAAAATAAGGACAGTTAATGGCAGTATGCAGCAATGCTAATCCAAGAAGTTACTTTGGTTACTTTTTATGAGCATCAACATTATGTAACCATTCCTTAACATTATGTAACTCTTCCTATGCTGCAAAATGTCCACATGTGGATTATTACCTTCGTCATCTGAAAAATAGAGTTGTTATTTCCTAAATGTATAGTTTTCAATGATATTCTTCTTCTTCTTCTTCAATGATGTGTTTGATGGCTGCTGTGTGTGATAATATTCATAACTCATTCCTTAGAACAGTGTTTCCCAGCCCTGATCCTGGATAGCCCCGTACTCTGCATGTTTTAATGTAATGTTTTTCTGCTCCCAACACGCTTGATCCAACTAAACAGCTAATTAAAGTGTTACAGTGAATGTACTGGAGCTGAAAAATATTAAAATGTGCAGGGCAGGGGGGGGCCTCCAGGACTAGGGTTGGAAAACACTGGCCTAGAACTTAATCTACTATGAGTAGCAGCACAAGTACCACAAAGGTAGCACATATGTATGTTTACTTAATCTGATATTCTAAATCTAGTTGAATATCAGACCGAAAAACACTTAATCGTTACAAAAGTTCACTACTATTTTTAAACTGAAGTTTGTTTTCTCACCCCAAATGTGGCTGAGCTTTCCACTTTATGAAGCTTCCTCCAGGCCTTTGTGTCTGCAGCTTTCTCTTCATCTCTTCTCCTCCCTTACTTCCCTCCCTTCTCTCAGTCTTGGCCACGTCTGGTGAGGCCGTTAATTGAAAGCGGGGAACATATTCTCCCTGGCCACCTCTCCTCTCCGCACTCTTCATTATCGCCACTCCATTTGTCTGGCTTCCTGGCCCACTGTTGTAAATCCTTATCTATGTGTGTGTGTGTTGGCGCCTTCAGGCCGTTTAACATATAGGTGGGTGGAACTGAGCTGAGGCCATAGACTGCAGAAAGAAGGAGAGGCGCTAGAGAGGAACAGACTGGATAAAAGATATATGGCAAGACGTAGATCCTTTTGAGCGCTGGACATGTGTGTGAGTACCAATGAGGAGGCTGATGAGAGTCTAAATAGGGAAAGAAAGAAAGAAAGAAAGAAAGAAAGAAAGAAAGAAAGAAACAGCTGAGTGTCTGTACTGGTCTGTCTGCCAATAAATGGATTTTGATTGATTTGTGGCTCTCTGCCTGTCTCGCCCATTGGTCCAACTAAGCCACCGGTCTGCAGAGATGTGCACTAAGTAGTTCTTTTTACTCAGTTCCGCATACTTTAACAATGTTGATAATTTATGCACATAAGTATGAACAAAGCAACAAATGGGCTAATGTTAGTCATTGTAAACCAACAAAGAAGATACACAGAACAGATCTTACTGAAGGAAACAGGGTCCTTGTGAGAATGAGCCAAAGGAGAGAACTGTCTCACCTTCTGTAGAACGGTTGTTTTGTACATTCTACATGCATATTCGTCCAAACCCGACTAGCACAAAAACATTCAACTTTGGCTACCATCAGCTATGAACAAAAAGGGGCAGCTGGTGGCCTGGTGGTTAGGGAGAAAGGAAGTTGCCCCTGTGATTGAAAGGCCGTGGGTTCAAATCCCAGGACTGCCGGTGGCACCACTGAGGTACTCTTGAGCAAGGTACCGTCCCCACACACTGCTCCCCAGGCGCTGAGTCGTCAGCTACCCGACTGCTTCTCTCATGTGAATGGGTAAAATACAGAGAATCAATTCATCCTTTTACAAAAAAAATAGCAAGAATGCAACACTGTCATACAAATGTTACAAATACACTCAACTGCAAAATCTTTCTATCAATGTACATTTCAAGCTACTGTTGTTGTAGTAATTAGTTGATCCTACATAGAAAAGGGTAAAATAGTGCTTTTAATGGGTGTTGCTTGAGAGACACAAAAGGAAGTGCAAGCCTCTGTAATTAAAATCTCAACAAGAGGCATTCCCCAATATGAAACTGATTAAACAGTCTCTTGTCTGGGAGGGCCTGATTTGATCTCTCAAGCCGTTTTGTCCTTTCACAAGTGGCAGTCTATTTTTCTCTTGTACATGTTCGGCCATCTGCATGTACATTGTCCCTAGCCCACTTAATCTGTGTTGTAATGTTTGAGAGACTTATTCAGTTTTGTTTTGTCCACACTTACTTTTCACCAGGGTGTCCAACAGCTTTTTAGTGCCATTTGTTGTACTAACAGTTTGCCTGAATGATAGCTTGGTTGACACAAGATGTCATAGGTTAAAGCCTGTAGAGGATGTCTTTCTCTCTTTGGAAATTTCAGCATACTCACACCTTCATCCTGCTCACTTTCTGCAGGGATCTCGTCTTTGTATGTCTCAGCGATTCCCTATCCCGTTCTTTCTCACACATGTCATTTCCGCCTCAAATTCATTCTCTTCACTTTCCTCCACAGGTGTGACTTCCACAGGAACACCTTCCACCTGTTTAGTATCAGCCTTTACTAGCATGTCTTCCCCTTCAGTATTTCTTGTTATGGAGAAACCCCAGGTATCATCTCTGATTTGGTTGCGAGTCAATAAATGCTCTTTGTGGGTTAAAAACTGGGGCAGCTGGTTTAAGGCCATACTGGGTCTCATGGTGAGGTGATGACCATGTTAGGTAACCAGCCAAGTGTTTTTCATCACAGTCAGACTCACTGGATGACTGTATGCCCCACTGGATATTTACTGTGAGATGTACATTCTGCTTTGGCACTCCTTCTAACCATTCTTTCTAGATTTGACTTTGACACTTTGACCCTTGCTCTGTCCCTTTTATTCTAAGACCCACAAAAGCATCAAAAACTGTCTTGCCAAAATGAGCGAGCATTCCACAGATCTCTACTTTTGCTCATGCTTCTCACCAGGACCTTGTTTTATTCAGTAAGATCTGTTCTGTGTATCTTCTTATCATAATGTGTTTTACCTTAGTTTGCTGACTTTGATGCAGATTTTGATGCAATCTGATGTGCTTTTCCATCCTGCCTTTACATTTGTTTGTGTTATCTTGATAAGATCCTGGTTGGATTTCAGTCTTCATCCCAAACAAGAGGGCAGCTTGTAGCCTTGAGGGCCTGCTGAACAGCAGAAAGAAGGGTGAGTAACCTGTTGCATCATGGGCAGTGCAGTTATAGGTGTGGAGTAATATGGGCAGTGAATTTTTCTGGACTGTTTTTTGTTCATCTGTAAGGGTTTTAAGTATTGCAAGTAATGTTTTGTTGAATCTCTCCAGCTGCTCTCCAGAGTTGCCCTGCAGGTGGTATAAAGTGGTGTGACAGCTTTTGACCTCACAAATCTCTTTAAGACACTGGTGCGCACTATCAGCTCTTATTCTATTCTATATCTATATCAAGTTCTTGGCCCACATTGTAGTGATTTTCTCTAAAAAAAAATTGAGGGTGAAATTGAACAACTTCTCAGGACCCTTTGCTGACTGGTGGTTGTGTATGCCTGTGCAAAATGAGCGTAATGGTCCATGACCACAAGAATATACTCATAACCACCTTTGCACCTCTCCAGATGGAGGAAGACTACTGAAACTAACTCAAAAGGATGAACTGTCCTAACGCGGCACACAGGTGCTTATGTGGGTCTGTTCAGCTTTTTCTTTCTAAGGCACTCACAAACCTATGTGACAAAGTACGCTATATCATGGTGCATTTTAGACCAGTAAAATCAATCTCAGATGAGACTAAGGGTTCTGTCCATGCCCAAGTGGCCCATTTCTTGATGCAGCTATTTGTGCAAATAATGGTTGGCACTGTTACGTAGTAAAGGCTGGTGTTATTTGTTTTGAGATGTAGAATGCCATTAGCCTTAATTTCCGGTTTGTTCCATTCTTCAGGTAAGACGTTCGCTTCTGCATTTTCAGACTGACATACTCTTTCACTGGGCTAATAATATTAACCTTCCACCTCAAGACCCTTAACGTCGTAGGATATTTTTCTTGCTCCATTCTGACCTTGTAGGGTCTGACCTTGAAGGGGCTGTACTGAATTCAGAAGACTGTCAGCTAGATATTGCCTCACTGGTACTGACTAAAAATGGAACTAAACAATAGGGCAAATTTCTCTTGTTGAGAGATAATGCCCTGTTCAGCAACTTTGGCCTGATGACTTCTGTGCACTGGAACATAAAACCTGTATCTGCACCTGCATTCACGTTGCTGGGTCATTACTTGTAAAATGATCACAGTGTAGAATAAACTCCTGATTAAAGTCTGGACAACCTAACACTGGAGATTCAGATCTCCACCAGTAATCCACTTGTAAGTTTCTTCCACTGTTGGTTTGTCCAAATGATGGGGGTTGGCTCTTATTTGTTTTCAATGTCTTTTCCTGTGGTGAATTTAAGAATAAATCATAAAGAGGGTTGGCAGCACATTAGAAATTTTTAATACAGGGCCTGAATCGCAAGATCTTCTGTAACTCACCCACTGTTGCTGTTTTCCTCTCCTTGAGAGCCTGCACAGGAGCAATCTCAGCTGAATCCATGATGTAGCCATCTTTCTGCCCAGAAATACCTCTAATGCTTTAAACAGCTCATATTTCTTTGCTGAAAGATTGATGCCGTGCTGCTATCACTGGAGTTCTGTCTGCATTTGCTGGACATGTGCCGTGAAGGTTTTGCTGTGTACTGTCAAGGTGTGGCTGGCATAAGTCATCTAACAGAACCTACAAACATTGCTCTGTGCTCTGCTGAAACTCAACCCAAATGGAATCCACACCCACTTGTAAAACCCCTAGAATGTTATAAAGGCAGAGAGCCGGTGGCACTGTGGAATCGCTTGTGATAGGCTTTACCTTGATCCAGTATGGTAAACCATGAGCTACCACTCAGAGTGTCTAACATGTCTTGGATCCTTGAGATTAGGTTTCTGTTCAGAGCCAACTCAGATTCCAGCAAAGTATTGCAAACTGCTATATTTTTTCCTAACAGAGACTATGGGTGAAGAGTATGGCGACTTGGATTATGCACCTTCTGTTTAGGGGATCTTTAATTTCTCTGTGTAGGGGTTTTGGCACTGAGTGGTAAGTATTGTAGACAAGGTTTTGGTCCTCTAGTGTGATATGCATCCTAAGTGAATGGATACCGCCTACATCATTACAAAGGCATGGGATTCTTCTTGCCAGCGGATATAGCTCAATTCACAGATCAATATGGGGGTCCCAAAACTGTGCCCAAATGGCTATTATGATCATGGAGTCTGGGGCAGAAGATGGCTCAGTTTATTTGGAACTGGCAGTCACAGGCTGTACCAGAGCTGGGTAGGCTTTGATTGTAGTGATATGGCCCAGACAGGAACAAGGCTGTGTGGCTTGTAGGTTTTTGACAAAACATACCTCTTTAGATAGTAGCTAAAAGCTCGCTGAAACATACTCCTTGTAATGAAATAAAACCATTTCCATCTGGACCAAGTGCACATGACGCTGAATACTGGCAATCTGTCCTGAAGGGAGAACAGTTTTTCATCTATCTGTCTTAACTCATGCCCCATTGCAGAAGGAATTATGGAAGATTATAAGCACAAAAATTCAAATGGCAATTCATTTTGCAATTGGCAATTCAATATTCAATCAGAGCA
>JBBPCZ010000136.1:18937521-18948406 GCA_037974445.1 Brycinus macrolepidotus
GGAGTGTATCATTTCACTGTTAAAAGAAAGACCAGACTGCCAGTTGAAGTCTTACTATTTTGACTTTCAGACATTGGCCAAGTTTTTGTGTTATTGATTGCCATTATTAGTGCATAAATGGAGATAAATAATAAATACAATACAATTTAAATACAATCATTTTGTATTTAAAACAATTCATCAAAATCTTTTGGATGTAAGCGATACTGTTTTAAATGTTATTGTTTTTTCATCAGAAAACCCAGTTTCCTTGTCTACCTGTATTAGTTTATATGGCGTTTTTACCACCCGCAATATGGCGGACGCGCTGACGTATCGTGTCAACTGGAGAGCACAGTGAATGCGGCGTCTACCTATATATGTCTATGCAAGAGACCTTGGGGAAAGTCATACAGAACTAATGTTTAAATAATGTTTAGTCTTGTTTTTTTACCGGTTATCGGCACTTGCCTCGTTTCTCTCATAAGTTTTTCTTTTAGTACCTGTTAAATATCTGTCCATTTTTACACTATAAGGCTCTGACAACAGTGATTGAACAGGTTGCTAACGTAACTAATATGAATTCTTTGTTCCGCTGTGAAAATGACTCGGATGTTAATCATTAGTTCTGTATGACTTTCCCCAAGGTCTCTCATGTGCCACATTTTGAGAATCACTGCTCTAAATGAACAAATCACTCGGTTGAATGGATTCTGGTGAGACCATGAACAAGGAAGTGACGTTGTTAGTGAAGGCCCGCCTTGACAGTTTGCAATACGAAGTGCAATACGAAATGCAAAGCGAAATGCAATATGAAATGCAATGCGAAATGCAATAGGAAATGCTATACGAAATGCAATTCAGTTAATTGTTATTCTATTTTTTATTCAAAATATTTTGAAATGAATTAAGGATTGCATCAGCACTTTGCACATTAAATTGCCAATTGCAAAATATAATATCAAATTACATGCTCACATTGAATATTGAATTGCCAATTGCAAAATGAATTGCCATTTGAATTTTTGGGCTTATAATCTTCCATAAGGAATAGCCTGCATTTATCAGTTGGATAACTGCTTTTGCCGCATTTGTGGTAATTCGTGGAGCATTACTAATTACACTAGTTGTCTCTGGTTGCCTCTTTATGACTTCCTCTATTACACTGAAACCAGTTATTGGATCCTCTGCTACACTGGTATCACTGAAAACTGAGAACTGGAATCTGAACCTGGCTTTCCTGGATTATATCCACCCCATAAATTGAATGTCTGTATGATTGGCAGCTACAGCTGAGCCTAAGAGTTCTTCCACTTCTTTTGGTGTGGTATAGGGTGTTTTATTTTGTATTATTTATCATGATTTGCTTGGGCACCTTTATCTTATAAGGTTGTATGTCTAAACTACTCTGCACCATGCATCTTTTCCCATTCAGGTTTAGAATTTTAGGATTCTGTCTAGCTGGAAGATAGTAGACCTTGTTTGACTATGCAAACTGCCCTCTTCTGGTTTCCTCTCTGACTGACCCAGTATTCTGCCTGACGGTTGGTGCTCACTCAAGTTTTTGCTCTGCCCACCTTAAAATTACATTACACATGTTTACAGCTTTGACCTTTCTCTAACATCTGCCCACAGTTCCAACTCTATCAGGATGTTTCTGCTGTGTGGAGGCTGGTAGTTGCGACTATAGTTCACAGGTCACTGACAGTAACTCTCTCTTTTTCCTGACAACTTTGCTGTGTGGATCTGTACCCATGTGATACATGTCTAACCTGTCCACTCTTAAAGCAGCGCTCACAGCTTTCACCAGCTCCTTGACCTGCAACTTTTTATCCATGGTTGTTTCTCTGCTTTCCTCCCCCGTACATTTCTCCCAGACAAAGATTTTCTTTGTCTCTGTCATTTCTGTTCTGAGTTCTATTACCATAGCACAGAATCAGAATCAGAATTAGAAAACTTCATTGATCCCGGAGAAAATTGCTCATGTTATGACTGCAAAGATACACAGAGACACAGAGACAAGAAAAAAAAAACTCAATATGAAAATACACTATGCAATATACACAAAAGCTGGGTGTAAATACTATAGATAAGTAACTTTAGTTAAGTGAATTTCTAACGACACAGATGGTAGTTAGGAGTACGTTATTTAACGTAGTAGAGATCAGTAGTATAAGTAATATTGACATAAGTAGTGATATTCACATGATAATACTGACATAAGCAGTGATATTTACATGGCAACACTTGCACATAAGATATTGCACATAATGAAAAGATTCAGCACCCATTTAGAAAACCGCACATGATACTGCACATGGTAAGACAACTGCACGTAAGATATAGCACATAATGATAATGTTTTAGCACCTGATAAGTACATTGCACAATATTGCACATGGTAGACTATTGCACAACATAGCGAAATAATCCACATAGTGATACACATAATGATAGTTATTTAAACCCAGTAAGAAATTACACAACAAGAAGCAAAAGGCTATTGCACAGATTATTGTGTGGATGTGTGACAGAGGGAGGAGTTGTAGAGTCTGTTGGCGGTGGGAAGGAAAGATTTCCTGTGGTGTTCAGTGGAGCACTTTAAGCTGGTGAGTCTGTGGCTAAAGATACTTCTCAGTTCGTTCACCACACTGTGGAGTGGGTGATCAGCATTGTCCATGATTGACTGAAGTATAGACAATGTTCTCCTTTCAGTCACAGTTTTCAACGTTGTCCAGTTCCTCACCCACCACTGAGCCAGCTTTCTTGATCAGTTTGTTCAGACTGTGATCTTCTCAAGTCCACCACCAGTTCTTTGGTCTTGTTGATGTTGAGCTGCAGCTGATTCAGCTCACTCCAGTCCACAAAACTGTCCACAGCCATCCTGTATTCTAAGTC
This sequence comes from Brycinus macrolepidotus, assembly GCA_037974445.1. Classification (NCBI taxonomy): domain Eukaryota; kingdom Metazoa; phylum Chordata; class Actinopteri; order Characiformes; family Alestidae; genus Brycinus; species Brycinus macrolepidotus. Next base: position 18,940,399 of record JBBPCZ010000136.1, read on the forward strand.
GTCCCCCTCCTGAAACATCTGACTATTGCTGAGTCATCCGAGAAGTCAGAGTCTGTAGAATATTTGGCCAGTTTCATTTTTTGAGGATCTCTCCTGACTTATTTCCTTACTTGTCAGAGGGATTGCTGCTATGTCCGGGGCTAGATGAACATGCTTAGTGACATAATGTGTTTGGCTTAACTGAAATTCTCTGACTTTGACTGCTTTGTGTGTTGATTTTTTTTTTTTTAAAGTGGATTGCCTTTCTGCTTCAAGGTTGATAGCTTCATTGACTTCTTCAATCAGCATTTCATCAGGGAATGTGAGATCCTCCAGGTAAGACTTTATTTGGAACCTAATATTGTCACTGAATAAACCTGCGCCTATGAGTCTCAGAAGCTTCTCTTATGATTAGTTTGGGGCTGTACTGTTCACCTGAGTCTCTCTCTGTAAACATGTATAGCAGCCTGTTTTTCATTTTCATTAAGCTTTCTCTTAATGATTCCCCTTTAAGATAGTTTTAAGTTTTGGGAGAGTTAAGTCATATTTAATCTCTGGCATATCTCTCAGCTTGAGACCAGTTGCTTTGATGCCTGCTGTTACAAAATCCTGCATCAATCTGGTGCGTTAGATTTGTGTATGATCATTTGTCCTCGTTGGCCACCTTCATCTATCTGTCCACAAATATGAAAGTTTCTACCATTAATGACTTTTGACCCTGTACACAATTGTGGTGGTTTAAGATGTTAAAAAGAGTGCCAGTTGAATTTGGACTACTGCAGCTAATTCCTCCTCTTTGACCCATTCTTATTTCTCTGCTCCCCATGCATCCCTTTCACTGGGGTCAATTTAAGTATATCACCCTAGTTTGTTCCATCTTCTGGTACCCCAGTGACAAATAAAAGATTGTGGACATCCTGTTTTCACCTTTACAGTGCGTTCAGCATCATCCAACTTCCTTAACAGCCCTTATGATTTCTTCAAGGTGTATATACACAGTTCCAGTGAATGAGTGCCCTCTTTGCTCTCCACATAAGCATTCTTCCAGTGCCTGTTCAAGGTCTGTGCCTCAGTCTAGTCACAGTCCCCTGCCATTGTTAGAGGACATCTCCCAACAATGTGTCTTTTGAGACCCTTAAGCAACTTTACACCTGGTTTTGAAAGGCTGGAGAAAATCCATGGAAAACCGGTCACTGTATGTGGCTCAAACTTTAGTAAATCAAATGTGTAATATCTTCACCCACTATTGTGCACATTTAAGCTTGGGTGCCATTTTCATACATTACACACAGGCAAAATGCATCCGATTTGTGCCTGAAACTGATGCAAAAGGCTTAGTACATCTAGAACTAATATCGGACATGGAGGCTGTCAAATCTCCTTTGGTAGCAAGGTGGCTGTATGTGTGTGTGTGTGTCTGAGAGAGAGAGAGAGCATGACACGAAATGCAGTCAGAGTGCATGAAAGCTTGCTCCCTGAGACTTGATGCTCTGCTGCACTCGACTGTAGGAGCAGGTGTGCTTTTAGGGAGGTTGATAGAGCATTCAGCAACAGCACAGTTACAGCAAGTTCAATCCCTACTACAATGTGCTGGGATCTAGATTAATATCTGCTGATACGTATCAGAGAGAAGGCTTTGCTTCAGAAACAGAGAGGTCAAACAAAGGTGAGTGTAATGATATTTTCAGTGTCTGTTGGCTGTCATTTTAAAAGTTCACTTCCACTGAACAAATGAGTGTGCCAGTACACTTTGCTCTTTCCACACACCCGCTTTGAAGTTGACTGGTAGAGGAATCAGTTATAAGTGGGCCAGGCTCACTGTGCTCCTGATTTGACTTATCCTTTACATTTATGAGCCTTCACTGAGCCATTTTAGACCTGCAAATTTCAGGAGGCTCACTCTCCACACTTTCTTTTCGCCATAACTACCTCTCATTGCTATATCTAACAGCTAGCGCTGTGCTCCCAGCCTTTTATCTCTTCAGTCCACATCCATCCAACCAGCCATGGAGTTGGAGTTTAATGCACAAAGGCAGACAAGCTGCAGTACTGGTCAAACCACATTCACATTTTTTAAACTGATTACAATAATAGTAAATACATTAAAGCTATGAAATAGTACATATTTAATTATGCAGTACCCAAATAGCTGTCAGAATTCTTTAAAGTGGCCCGTCTTGATGCCTTCACAGTCTTGGCATTCTGTCACAGGCTTTTCTAACAGTCTTGAAGAAGTTCCACATATGCTAAGGACTTTTCATTGCCCATGGAACTACAGATATTGTGCTAACAAGCATGCCCCAGTTCATCAGATTTGACCATTTCCTTCAGTCGTTAAAATGTGTAAGGACAAAAATGAGGGAATTTGTTCTATCGTAAGGTGCACTGCGCACGGTTTTGTTCTGTATATACATTAGTTTTCTTTCACCTATTGGTTGTATTATTATTATTATTATTATTATTATTATTATTATATTATTGGTATACATTATTATCTTGTAAAAGAGTGTTTGTTGATCTACATCATTCATTAGCTGATGTGCTGAATCTGTGACACACTATATGGACGAAAGTATTGGGACAAATCTCTTAAATGGCTCCTTACTTCCAGAAAATATATAGTAGAGACAACACATATTCTGTGTATTCACAAATATTCACTGTATATAGTGCGAAACTATTCATGTCTGATAGTATCTATATTATATATATCCTTTCTGGTTAGCATCTGCCAACTGCCATTTGTGCATCCATAGTTCTCTCCTCACCTATTTTTACTTTAGTCATTTTACTTGCTTCAGCATTAGCATTGGCTTTTTTGATAGACTGCTTGAAGAAGTGTATCAAATAGGAGAGTTAGAATTTATCACACTCTCAAAACCAAAAGTTTTACAGCAATAGTTAGAACTGGGATCTGTTGCTTATTCAGACTGCACCTCCTAGTGTTATTGGCCAGTACAACCCTCTCAAATTAGCATAAAGTGTTGATTTTGCATGTTGACATTTAAAGAGGCCAAAAAATATGCTTAGCAAAATCAGCAGGAGCTAAACAGCCCTCATTTACAACAGAAAAACCTCCCGAAAGGAGCATACATTTTTCTTCATCTGCAAGTAAAATCAATGGGAACAATATTAATTTTGTAAGTGTGCAGGCATGTTTAAACAGCACAGGGTGTTTGTCATTAAAATGTTGATCAGAGTATCAAGCAGGTTCATGTAGCACAGTGCATCACGCAGGACAAAGTAAGCCTACACTCCAAAGTCTCATCCTTTGAAATAATTATTGGGCTTGTTATTTGCTATTTTTAGATTTACAGGTATGAGTTAGTGATGAGCTTTTTGCCTCACAGCAAGAGGTCCTGGGTTTGATCCCTGGCCAGGGAAGCTAAGAGTCCTACCTATGTGGTAGTTTGCATGTTCTCCCTGTGTCTGAGTGGGATTCCACCCTGATGAAGGATAAGCGGTTCGAATAATGGATGGATGGGATTGAGTTGTTGATATTTACACTCTTGCAAGGGCAAACAGCTTCAACATCATTGCTGGATAAGGGCTTTAAATTGTACCTGCCTAGCTATGTCGTACGTTACAAGGGTGAGTGAGTAGCTTAAAGATTCTTCAGAGTCACCAGCCTTCCATTACCTACCATAAACACATTAATAATAAATACAGACATGAAAAATTTCACAGGCAGTCAGAGGCCATCAACGTGAGAGCCTGTTGCTACAAAGAAGCATGAGAAGCAGCACAGATTAAGAGTAGGATGAAGAGCAGAAATAGTGACTTCACACCCTCAGACTGTGTGATTTGTCATGCTTCCTCACTGACCTGCAGTATGATAACTAACGGAATAGTTTAGGTGAACCTTAAGTTGACCACGTAGCTTTGCCAACAGCAATGTGGAATCAATACTACTCACTTTTGCTGGATGATAAAACTCTTTCCACCTCTTCCAAGCACTGTCTATAGAAAGAGTCATAATTAACCTGTCAGTCAGGCTTACACTAAATTATACTAAATTATATTGCCTTACATTGCTCTCAGTATAGAATTGAACAATTGAAATAAATAAAATGGTTAATTTATTATATTCAAAAAGTGAACACTACAAATAAAGAACAATACGTACAGAAACACTGGAAACAGATGAAGAGGAAACTGCAGATGTGAAGATGGTAAAGCACGGTGTTCAGAAAGAATATATATGTCAAATGACATTGTGTAAGTAGTCTATAGAAGCTACATGGACTCGTTGATCTGAAGCTCGATTGGTTCACTCTGAATGAGTGGTGTTCCTAAAAATGGCAATATGGAGAGTCATTGCGTAACACGTAAAGGTAAAGGCCTTGATGTATGGCCACTCCAGAGTGAAGTCCCCTTGTTAATGTGCTGCAGTCAGTCCAGAGTTTTGTACTTGGCCTTGACTCTCCAGTGTCTTTCAGTCTGTCAGAGGCTAGTGTATGGCATTCCTTTATGAGTCACTACAGCATGAGACATATGTGAGTCACCATGGAACAAATCAATACACCTGCATGAGGACTTACAAGGTCTTGGATCAAGGTCTAGATGTTTTTCAGCACATAGGAAGCCATGTGAGTTGTTTTGCCAATGTAATCTATGATAACTCTGTGTTAAAATGAGACTGAACTCACATTAAACTTTCTAGATGAAATTCTAGTAAAACTTAGAAGTGCAACATCTGTAAAACAACTGACCATCACAATAATTTTCTTTTACTATGTTACAATATCTCTGACCCTGTAAAACCACAGTAAACATATAATAATATAATAAACATTATTATATCTTGAGGTATATTTGTACTGACTTTTTTACCCCATATAACTACCTCATACTTTCTAATTTTTTTCCAAGTCTGTAGGTTAATATGTAGTTTTTTTGCACAGCAGTAATATTGACATGATAGTACAGTGGTGCAGTACAGTACAGTGGTGCAGCAGTTTATACTCATTGTCACTGCTAAATTGAGAGTGGTCCACTGCCCAAAAATATCCCACCAAGAGCAATATCGTGGTCAGAAACTGACCACTGGTGAAGGGTGGCTGACACAAACTGTGCACCAGCAGATAATCTGTAGTCTCTAACTATACATCAGTAAGTAAGAGCTGTAAGGTTTCTGATCATGTGGTCAGTGAGTGCATATTCCCTTGTTTTTGCCTTTTGATGGTATCAAGCTGGTTGCTAATGTAAGCGGCTACACCCCCTCAACCTCCTGAGCAAATTCAAGCACAAGTAACACAAACACTGATTTAATTATTATAAACAGAGAACAGATTGTGAAGTAACTAATCTTAGTCAGCTTGATAAATGGTGTTATTAGACACAGGGGTGAAATTAGCTTGTGTGTGTGTGTGTGTGTGTGTGTGTTGAGTGTGTAGTCATTGAGGCCTGACATCGCTGTGCTAGGAGAGGGTTCATACCCACTCCACCCCTTAAATCAGTGTGTGTGGGTGTGTGTGTGTGTGTTAAAACTCCACCATGCATCTTCATTACACTGTATGATAATTGTGTCTAACCATTCACTAGAACTCCACTTGTACATTCTTACACATCAACACTTATACTAATAATGCAGGAATCTCTCTTCTCTCTCTCTCTCTCTCTCTCTCTCTCTCTCTTTCTCTCTCTCTCTCTCTAATATCGCTGGAAATTGTACATTAAGCATTACTGGGAGTCTATACAGTCATTGGGTGCATTTCATCAGAAAATCGTTGTAAAATTGTATTATATCAAGTGGTGGCTTATGAAGACATTTAAACAATCGAATAACTGACTGCCTGGGCTAGCTCGAAAAAAGTGTGTTTCCCCCAAATTCCATTAGGCTTCTTTGTTTGTGCTCTTGTGATTTCAATAAGTCAGCAAACACAAACAGTGTGAATACATTTGCTGCGAGCAAATTAACTCGTCCCTTTATGCGTTTGTCAAACTACATTTATTTGCATTTAGCGCTAAAATATTGATTTCAGCCTGGAAATTTGTAAATCGATTGCCTGGTGTATTTAATTGGACTATTGGATTTGCAGCATTTGATTAAGTTGTATTGTATTGTATTATGTCTCTAAGTTATAATGAGTCACTGCACGGTCGGTAGCTTCTGCAGCTAATGAGACAACATGCCATCATTGCTCCCTTTAGACCGGCAATCTTTTAATATGGCAGACAATGTTCCCATTACAATCTATCACGGTGGGAGAAGGCCTTTTAAATGCTAAATTTGCTGTAAAATACACATTTGTAGTGCTAATAGTTACCCATTTGCTAAAGTATGTCTATAAAGGTGCCTTAATGCATGAGAGAAGTGACATTTTGTTTATATATTTAGCTGGTAAAAAAAGTCACTCTTAAGAAGTGTGTGTGTGTGTGTGCGTGCTCAGTGGGCAGTTTGCAGAGTTTGCTGAGAAATTCAGCTGAAATGCAGAAACACCAAACACGCTTTTATGAATCTTTTACCCTAGTTGCCGTCCTTCCAGGCGAACTCTTTGAGGCCAGTTGGTTCAGTCGGAGAGCTCAGTAGGTCTGTGTGAAGGGGGAATATGGAATGATAGAGGCCTCTTTGAAGGCTGACACAGCCTTCCTGTATCCTGTTAAAACTTAATGGCCGCAAGGAGGAAGAGAGTGAGGGCAGGAGAGACGTTTCTCCCCCTCAGACGAGGACGTATCAGCAGCAGGCTAATGCACTTTCTTTGACATCTCTGCCATTTGCGTAATGCATCCATATTAGTAATTGATGAATAGTTCTTTTGGAATGACAAGGACCTAGTACCGACAGCCACTTGTTACTTCTCGAGGGTCATGTAAGGCAACACCACCACCATGAGCTCTAGATCAATGCTATACGAAATCTTATACTCTCTGTGGAGCAGTGTTTGATGATAATACTGTATAATATAAGAAAACCGTCTATCTCTGAAATGGTTATTTTATAGAAGTTAGACAAACAGATACTTAACAGCTGTTAATGTACCTTAAAAATTAATTTATGCATGATCCTCTTACCTTAAATGCGATTGATTTGACATGATCATATTGTCTGAAGTTAAGTTTCTTTAGTTTTTACATTGGAAGCAAATTCAACTAACAGAGAATGAAAACTGCATGCATAAATCATCCCACAGTTGCTTCAAATGTGTGCGTTTACTTTCCTGCTTAGCAATGCAATGAAATTTAGTCAGTCTGTCTTGGAATATACTATCATGATAAATTGGGGTTTGATTTTTTTTTTTTATACTTTGGGATTTTTACCACTCTCTTACCTGGTTAATACCTTGAACCTAAGGGGGTCCCACTTTATTTTAAATGTCACTAGTGTAAGCTCATACAGTGCAGCTTATGTACATAGACATGTTTCTAATCTTTTTACTCATGTAATTACATGTTAATACATTGGAATGCACTTGTGCCATTACCGCCAGATAAAAACTGAAATTAATACAAATGTAAATTTACAGAAACTGTACTACTGTGATCCATCTATAACAGTGAATATGTCGCCGGTAGTTGTTCTGGTGTTGTATGCATTGTTAATGTGTAACAACATAGGTCTTAGGGACATTAATTATAAAGTACTGTTTATATTAGGAATGATTAAAGAAAGTGTTACTATATTAATCAGAAAGATCTACTATGTCCTTACACTGACTACCACTACATTTTCAACACAGCAGCGACACTGACGTGGTCAGGAACAGAGACGAGTTCATCAGGCACAATGTTTTGTTGGAGTTTTACACACATCAGTGTTGATTTGTCTACCGCCCAAAAACTGACCACTGTTGAGGAAGAAGCTAACAGGTCAGTGAAGCTTCAAAAATCTTTTCTTTGGTGACGTTATCAAGAGTCAGAACGGTCCAATGGTCCAAGAGGCAGAGCAGTAGGTGTTGCTGTGTCTCACCTGCCTTCACTCAGGGGCAGTAGGTTCAAAATAGTAACTTCTGCACACACACACACACACACACACACACACACACACATACACACACACACACACACACACACACACACACGCACACAC
>JBBPCZ010000136.1:18985370-19003608 GCA_037974445.1 Brycinus macrolepidotus
GATTTTATGTACCAAAAACAGTGATAATTTATTTTTACATAACCATTTCTACCATTACCACCTCATTTCTGATATATGTAAATGATCTGTTCTGATTGACTCTTTGCCCTTTTCACATTTTATGAAGCAGACATAACAATATAACAATATAACAGTATAAACCAGGCTTCATGTGCCTCATGATTCATCGGTTCTTAATTGAGCATGCGTCACATTCATGAGGAATCCAGCCTGTAGAGCGGAGGCTCTTTATTTGATGTGTTTTTGCCTAATGAAGCTTTCATCACTCGCATCTAACCCCAACTGTCACGTCTGGGCCACCTCAGTCATGCCCCTTACGGAGCCCGTCCCCCGAGTTCTGACTAAGCACAGCCTTGGACGCAGGGTTATGTGCACATTAGCTGGGTTACTAGGCACCTGATGACATGTCCATCTGTGTCTCGTTTAAGATAAGTAGATCGTGTTTGTGAGATGATTGTTTGCGTTGTATGATTGATTGTCTTTGTGTGTGTCAGAATATAAAGCACAGCTGGTCTGGAGGATCGGCGCGTGGTCACCAAGCTCTACCAATGCACGTGTTGGGTTTGTACAAAACTTTGAGTAAGTTCACCTACACCTGTGTCTCTTTGGCAGCCTCTGGATTCGTGTGGAGCTCACCTTGTACCCTACACCTTGGATTGCTCTCCAAGTGGTAGTTGGAGAGCCTCCCTTTACTCAGCTACGCTAATGGTGGCTGGAGGCACAACAAGGCTTGTGTATCTACCAGTGACTGTCTACTCTGTGTTTGCTTCCATCTGTCTCTGCAGGCGTGAGGTGTGCAGCCATCCCCACTACGGGAATATAGTGGGACTACTCGACTGGCCAAGAAGGCCACTAAACACGTAACTTGGTGAAGAGACCAAGTCTTCTCTCCCTCGGGCTTGGGTTCCTCTTTGGAGTGAAGGTCCTCCTGGATCCACCTTGTACTAGCATTGACTCTAGTGTTCTTGTTTGGAGCTCATAGAGCTCACACTTCATGTTGTGTTCTTTAAAACATTATTGAGAAACTAAAGCTGATTCCTGCAGTTGTGTCCTTCCAGTGTACCCGACATGACAACATGACCACACCAAGTTCAGCAAGTTTGATCTTCATTGATATAACCATGTATTTCTATTTATTTCATTTTTCCATTTCATGTAATATTCCGGAGATACTTAATTTAAATTGCTGTCTGTGGAGACCTCTGTTTATTTTCAATAACCCTCAATAACTATTTTCACCTGAATTTGTGTTGACCACAATGTGTTCATTTTAGAACTAATGAAATCTCATGTATGGCAGTTTTTGCTTGGAGTTGTGGCACTGACGGACACAGCAAAATACCTTGAAGGCTGACTGTCCCATTTGATATAATTAAACCAGAAATGTACTTACATATCTATTGTGCCTCATTCAAACATTCCTTATAACTTCAACATGAGGAGGAAGAGCTAAACTGCTGTTGGCTGAATAGACAGATGTAAAGACTCTGGAGAGGGAATGGGATGAGTTGAAACTTTGACAAAGCTTACATACTGCATCAGACTTTTCGATGTATTAAAAAAGCAAAGCCTTAGTAACAAATAAATGAATACAGAAGATACTGTATTCTGCATTTTCCTTAGAAGTCCTCGAATTGCTTATACCTTGATCATGCTTCCTCAGGCATCTAAATACATTTAAGTCTGCAAATGTTAGCAAAGAGTGAGTTAATTATGAATGCCAGAGCTTTTCCCACTGAACAACAGCAGCAGCAGCCGGAGACATGGTAGAATGATGATGGAGCTCGATGATCAGATTGCTTAAGACAGCTTTATAATCATGAGAAATATGACTCAATGCACCACAAGAACAAATGCCAGGTTTTCCCAGCCAACACGCAAATGTATTGAAAATGAGCGACTAGCATATGGTTAGGGAGGGAGGCTGATGGATGTTTTTTTTTTCTTTTTTCAGAGTCTATCAGGTAAACACAATTCAGATGTTTTGTTTCCCCTTTTCCCATGCCTTTTTCACACTGCACAGATGCAGATCTCTTTTGTGATGTTATTTTAGGAGTCAACAACACCTCCAGAGGCAGACATGCTGCAGACAGGTGCGCTTTTCTACCAAGACTGAATGAGCATTTCCCCACTGTCGTGCTTACATTAGAGGTGATGAAAAGAGTGGTGTTGGGGGGGTTGTGTAGAAGTATGTGCATGTTTATAAAAATGTCAAAATGTCAAGCCTTGTATTTTCTGTGAGCATGTACTGAGTTTACTGTTACACACCATACAGTTGTGGAACATCGTGTGCTCCTTTCCCCATGCATCCTTATTTTCATGCTTTATAATATATGATGAATAAACTGTGAAAGCTCACAGTGAATCAAGACCAAAGTATAATTTTAAGCTCTTCATTTGGATATCCAAACATTATTAAAGCTAATACAGCCATCTGGTCTGTGATAATACCTTATTTCCTTAGACAAACATTGCCTGCAGATCTATGTCTGACTTCTAGTTGTATGCCAGTGGTCACTGATGTGTTAGCCTTTTTCCTTTTGGCAGGTAATATCAAATAAGGCCACTGGGACTCAAATGTCATTCTTGAATGACAGAGATATAAGCCCTAGTCCAGAGATATGGAACATTCTTAAGAAATGAGACAACAAAAAGATTACAAAGAAGAATGAAAAAATGAAACTTTCAGTTAAAAGCTGACAGACATTTGCACTGCAACTTAAGTAGGAAATTTTTATGTTATGTTTAAAAGTCTCCCCATTCTCCACAAACATCACTGGCTACCCCTATCTTATTGTATTCAGTTTAAAGTACCTCATTGAATTGCTTCACTCAGATACTGCCTAGCTTAATGTCCCCAAATTTAGACAGTCTTCAATGGGTGGTAGATCTTTTGTTTTAGTTTACCTTCCTACAGAATCTCCACAATGCTTCATATCTTGCTCTCTTCAAAACCCAATCAAAAGTGTGTTCCTGTAATTTGCTCTGTTTAATGTTTGTTTTGTCTCCTACTGTCTGTTTAAAGCTGTTTCTTGTTCTATGTCTGAACTATTTGTAAAGTGACCTAGTGTATGAGAAAGGCACTATATATTATTAATATTATGATATTATGATTATTATTATTATTATTGTTATTATTATTATTATGATTATTATTATTATTATTGTTATTATTATGCTATGTCCTGTTAAATTGGCGGGCTTTTAGGAAATGCAGAGAGAAGGCCTACAGATTTCTGGTAACTAAAAGAATACGGTATCTGTAATTTGTAATTTTAGCTAATTTTTTATTCCATAGAATAATATTTGTTTGTAAACTCTGTGAGGTTCTGGAAGTTCTAGATATGTCACTCACTATGAATGCAAGAGGCAACCAAACTAGTGGGTTTCTGTCAGATGGTAAATAGCAGCAGCTCCATGTTAGGACTCTTTACTGAAGGACTCACTCCAAAATGCTATATACAAGGTAAAATATATGTTAACATGTCATTTACAACATTTTGATATAATATTATGTCTTTTACAAGCTTCTGAAATCTGTGTTTAATCTAGAATGGCCAAATGTGTTTAAGTACAATGGTGTTAGCTTAGGATTGCATACTTCTTGGATCCCATACAATGGACAAAAAAACATTACCACAGAGGTGTGTTTTGTCCTCCGTTTTTGATCATGTTTTGATATTTATGGCTCAAACTGAACAATTAAAATTCTGAGATTCACAGATTTTTGAGAATCACAGATTTTTGTCCTGTTAACTTACTGTTAGAAGTTGAGTTACCTTAAAATATCAAGGCAGCATGAACTTTTTAGAGTTCAAATGCCAGTTTTTATTACAGGGTATAACACATATTGGAATTGGTATGAGGAGAGAAAAGGCTGACTCCGTACAGCCCTAGAAGAATCCCAGCATTTCGGTGCCATTCTTTTATCTGCCGCAAAAACCAGTGACCATGGGGATGAAACATGTTACTAAGAAAATATGTTATAAAAATGTAAACCATCTCTCTCGGTTATCCAGCCTATGATCATGCCATATATTTTCACAGTCAGGCTGTGAGGGAATCGGCTGCCTTGATGCATGTTAATCTTTCTCCACTTATTGCTTTACTAGCGTGAAATGCATAGATCTATATCAAGGGTGGCTTTTGGCTTGCTCCACTATAATTAATGAATGTCGTACAGCTTAATCCAAATGAACTGAGGCCACAGACCCAGTCTAGATGAGCATACTCTGGCTTAATGCAGGTATAGTCTCAGCCAGGTCTTAAGTGTTTGATTGACAAGCGAGACTAAAGCCTGTCATTAGTGATGCGCTGTGCTGGAGGATGAGCAAGCTTCTTCTGACTCAAGAGGGATCAGACCTACAGCTGAGGCAGAAATGGCGATGGGATCTCCACTGAGGACCTACCCTGTCTTAAACGGAGCAGTCAGACTGGAAGCCCTGCACTTAATGAGAGGGGAAAGGGCGTGTGGAGTGAAAGAGCAGGTATCGATGATACCCTGCTGTTTTTCAAGGGCAAGTTAGTAGGAGTGTAAACATGCATCATAATGCCTCCATCTCAAAGTGGCAATTCAGCTGCATTGATTTTGTGTATTCACATTTGCATATTAGTATATTTTAAACGTAATTCTACTGCAGAAAATTGTGGTTTGAGTTCATGGTGCATTGAATCCAAATGCTTATTGTTCCAAAATGTAATGGGTTTTCCACACACCATAAACATCTACATGCTTGCCAATTTTTGGAAGCATTTTTCAGCCACACTGTGTTATATTACACCCATGGGCAACAACAGACCTCTTGTCCATCAGACAATTTTGACAAGTGCACTATTATCCTGAGTCCTGCCAAGATGAGGGATTGAATTGTTTTCGAAATCACATACTCACTTTTTCTACCTTAATAAGGTGGATTTCTGTCTTATGAGATCACATTTTGCCGGATGAGACTAACCTTAGCCTAAATTCTGAAAACATAGTATAATTGTATTGTTTCTGTGTCAGCTATGTTTTTTAAAAACCTGAGCTCCCTGTTCTCAGACCAACTACAATTCTGTTATTACAGTAACTTCTATTAATACAGAACCAAGGTCCACACTGACCAAGAGTCCCACAATTCATCAGTAATTGTGCTGTTACATACACTCCTAACTCACCAATCTTTGCTGCTCTTTGTGATGATAGGGTTTTTATATATGAAGCTAGATTTATATATGAAGAATTCTTCATAGAAGTATCAATTCTTCTTCTGTAAGTAGTGACAGTACAGTGACAGAAATGAAGATATTCCCTTACACTACCAAGGACAATCTGAACTCTCTAAAGATATGTTCAACACAGATGTCCTTGGACAAACGTTGCCTGCAGATCTATGTCTTCCATCCAATTGTCTGCCAGTGGTCACTGATGTGTTGGGCATGTCGATAGTTCCCTTGGCAAAGAATACTAAGCCACTGGGACAGAACTGTCATTCTTGAATTCTGGAAGGCTTCAGACCCGACAGCATGCAGCAGAGATCTAGGGTCTGGTCTGGAGATCTGGAACATGCTCAATAAATGAGCAGGAGGGCGATGACAAAGAAGAGTGAAAAATGTGTTGTTTTGGTTTGGTTTTTCATCACTATTCATTCATTATGCTCAGCTTGTACACTCTCACAAAAAAAGTTTGCATTGACTTCATATACCCTGTCTAAGTGCAAGTTTATTTTTTCTGCTTCAAAATATTGTAATGAAATTTGTAAATGAACCAGTTATTCCCTTTACCATGGGAATGGGAATGTGGTATACCTCTGAAATTCATTTAAAGGCTACAATAAAACCTTAAGACCATTGTTCTGAAGAGGATGTGGACTTAGGGGCGTCCAAACTTTTACATATTTTTATAAACTGTGCTCCACTCTCTCCTGAAAAACAGACTCTTGTTGGAATGCAGTGGAGTCTATAAACAAGACTGGCTTCTCACTGTGATCTCAAAAATTCAAAAAGTAATGTTTGAGTCAAAACTTCATTATGTGACGGATTTCTCCAAGTCACCATGACCTTACTAAAAGCACAGAGTGCCACCCTAAAATGTGGTACATTTTTATCTGAGAGTGTAACAGTATGGTGGTAGCATACTGTATCTTAACCACCTTGTTTGTTTGTTTGTTTGTTTGTTTTGCAGAAGAGGTATGCAAAACCAGCTAGTGCAAGGACTCCACACATTTATGGTTAACCCTTTAATACCAAGGCAAAAAGAAGCTTATCGTGTTTTTTCATCTACTCTTTTCCTTGAAATGTGACATTTCTCAGTGCTGTTGTCACTTTCGCATGTAAATAACATGAGCTATTTATAATGAATGTTATTTTCACATTTATGTAATATGAGCTAACACAAGGAAAGTCATAGGAATGTTACAGATTTGAATTCTGTTCTGAATATACGTTTACTCACTCAGTGCACTGTGCTTCCAGAAGTAACAGCAGCATTAAGCTTCTTCATACAGCAATAGAAGCATGATATCACACAGAAAACTCCAATTTCACATGTAGATCCATTATATTATGGACAATGTGGACAAGCATGTAGCCAAGCTACTCAGGGGGCAAATTCTAGCGAGTTAAAGAGGACAAAGCAAAGTATAGCAATTGGTGACTGTAAATTTTAGAAATCTGAGAGAACCGAGGTTTTGCACTGTTTTTTCTTTACAAATTAATCTACTTGTTCTCACAGATGATAAGATTATGTTCACTGCAGGACGTTTTGTAACAGTGTTTATTCATTAGCATATCAGGATTCATTTTCAAAGTAGCATCCCCTGTGCCATACATATGTGCTATTTATCCCACCCATCTGCACTACATTCCCTCTCTCTTTCTCTCTCTCCATCTCAGAACTGGCAGATGAGAGTGGGAGGCTGTGATATTAAACCACTTGCCAAAGCTACACCATCACTCAGCCACAAACCAGAATTGATTCCTGCACCCCAAATGGCAGCCTTTGTTTCACTCACAATCCAGAGGGGAGAGAGAGAGAGAGAGAGAGAGAAAGAAAGATGGAGTCAGAATGAGAGAGAGGTCAGAGGTGGTCCAGGCGGGTGTAGTGGTGATTTATTGAGAGTTGGAGGCTGCTCACAGCTCTAAATCCTTTTTCATTTTCCTAATTTAAGCCGCCTCTGCTAGACGTGCTTAGAGGTAATGGTTGGCTTCGCTGTCTGCAGGCTACCAGTGTGTAATCAGCAGGGTGAGACACTCTGAGGGAAAAAGACAGAGAAAGCAATAGAGGAGCTTAAGAAGGTAGAGAGGGGTTGACAGTAATGGGGGAATGTGACAGTGCAGTGTGTGTGTTTGTGTGTGTGTGTGTGTATGAGAGCGAAAGAGCAAACTGCTGCTGCCTGAGGGACAATGAGCAATAAACTCCTCACTATTCCCCAGGTTGCCTTCTCAGACCCTGCATATTTAAGACATGAATTATTATTATTATTATTATTATTATTATTATTATTATTATTATTATTATTATTATTATTGTTGTTGTTGTTGTTGTTGTTGTTAGTGAGGGGCTTTGTGCCCAAAACAGTGAATAAACTGTGTCTTTCAACCATGTTATCTATGCTGTTTATCAAGTAGCTTTATTAAGTAAACCGAGTAAGTAAGCAAACCCATTTCTAGTCTTTAACAGAGAGAGTAGAACTAAACATTAACAGAGAGAGTAGAACATGACTTTTTTTTCTTCCATTACCATAATGTGGTACAGCGATCATGTAAAGCCTACCAACATCGGGGACTTGGCCCATCCATAGCTGCTGGAACATATTTTGAGTAGGGAGTACAGCAGCATCTTATACTTCATTTATGTATCCATGGAAGGCAAATGAATATCAATGCATCTGTAGTACATTTTAAACAATGTTCAGGGCCAAACCCAACAGCACAGACTGAATCACCCCGAAGATGTCTGGAGAAACTTAAGGCTGGAGAGATCCTTTAACCATAACTTATACTGAATATATGGAACACTGTCACTATTATATTCTGTCAAAACTCATCATACTTTTTCCACACATAATCTTTGTTGATCCCATGTGTGTGTGGGAGGGGGAAAATAAAGTCAGTACGGTTGTGTTGAATTGAACTGAACAGATAGAGAGAGAGAGAGAGAGACAGAGAGACAGAGAGATAGCAAGACAGAGGGGTGGAAGGTTAGTAATATTCACTCCAGTGATGTGGGAGATGTGCTTGTTTTGGGGTTATTTGTAGGTTTCACATCCCTAAACATGTTTGTATTTCTGAATGGAGAGAGAAGTCTAGACGCTAGTCTCCATTTGTCAGCCCGTTTGTTTGATTTGCTGGTGCCAAAAGCTGAGAGATATTGCGGATGAACACAAGCTAATAAATCGATGACCGCAGCCTGCCAGGTGATGTGTGTTTGTATGTGTGTGTTTGTCAGGGAGCCTGATTACCGCCTGCAGGAGGACAGGATGCTGCCTGTGTGTCTGTCTGTCCCCTTCAGCTCAGTATTGCTTACACATACATTCATACACACACACACACACACACACACACACACACCAATTGATCCACTCCCACACTGACATATCTGTAAACAGAACAACAAGGGAAGAAACCTAAGCTCTAAAACTGTAGGAAACAAAGCAAATCTCTCTCTCTCTCTCTCTCTCTCTCTCTCTCTCTCTCCGATGGAATTATGATCCAGTGTGTGAGGCTACTCACTGAAAAAGCAGTTGTAGACTTACTATAAGGTGAACATGAAGCACATTTTTCCAAAGTATATTGCCAGATTGTGTTAGAGTCATCTGGAGATCTGTGATTTTTTTTAAACAGCTTTCTTAGACCATAAGTGGTCCCACACTTCCATTCCCACACTTTATGCTTATTAGTACATACCTTATAGTTTAGTTTCACAGTGGTGTCCAAATTACTTACACTACTATGCAAAAGTCTGAGACCACCCTTTCATTTATTTGATCTTGAATCATGACTGATCAGTGTTTAATGTGCCCATTATTTTTGCATTCACAACAGCTTCTATTCTTTTCAGGAGACTTTCTTTCAGTTTCAGGATATTTGTTGAGGACTGTAATAAACACCTCCAAAGTTAAGCCTATGGTGTTGGGCGCATTTTCATCACATTCAGTGATGCAGAGGTCTGGGTCTGGAGTGGCTCATCCACTGTTCTGAGAACACCAACAGCTTCTTTGTTTGATTTGTACATGCTGTATATATCCCTCTCTCAGTAACAGCTTCTAAACAGCTGCACGTCCTTTCACACCTATAATACTGAGCTGTCACAGCTGAGAAACACCTGTAGATTTTTTCATATCTGAAGCCAGAGTGGAGCTTGAATTTCTCCTCTCTTTCAAGGATGAAAGCTTTAAGTGCTGTTTATCTAATGGGGCCAATTTTGTAAATGATCTCAGTGCTTTTAGTGTTAACACTGTAAACCAACTTTAAAGGGGACTCTGGTTCTCTTTAGCACTGATGAGATCCCAGACCACTTTAAAACTCAGACCCAGCCCGGATAAAGACGAATCGTGGGTAGTGATTAAGTTTATTGTATAAGCCATGGAAAAAGTATTCCAATAGAGAAAAACAATTAAAACCAATCATTTGCTGTTCTTGTCCATGAAATAAGATATTATCTAAATGATTTCTTTAATTGAACGCTGTATTTATTATTATAAGTGTTTAAATTGTCACTTAGAAGAAAAAAGCCCTTGTGTCTGTGTTACAGCCATAGCAGCACTGTATGTAGTATTATTTAATCACAAGTAAGAACATATGGGTTATTGTGGCTCATGACTTTAATCTGATAGCACACAAACACATGGGCAGTCTATCCATAGTAGTTTGTTTTACTCATAGATACACATGCATATACCTACAGTTGTATTACTAAGCACTGGAAGAGGGGGTCTAAGTTTAGTTTGTGTCTGGGACTATTTAGAGGGGTCTGAGTTTGTCAGCCGTGTTCACATATGCACAGAAAAACATGACTCAGCGGTCTCAGACAACTTGAAACACTGAAACGCTCCAAGTGTGAAAATACCCTCAGTGTATGCCATTATTAGCTTGGCACTAATATGACACAGCAAATGTCACAGAGCTTGAAGTACCGCACTGGCTTGAACCCAGGATATTATTGTAGAAATGGCAGAAATGTTTTACAGTGTATCTTTACGTCATTTTTTAAATTCCAGTTTTGGGAATTATTGTCTTCTAACGTATTTCCATTGATTTTTCTTTGACTTTCCACTTCCTTAAAGACTTCCTTCTTTCTGGTCTCCTTGGAAGTATCAGTGTAGAACTCAATAGGCTGCATGAAGCAGGGGTGTGAATGTTGACAGCAGACATGTTCTTTTATTTTACTTTCAGCACTTCTAAAACAAATCGCTTTCCTTTTTTTGGCAGTTTTAACAGCACAAAATTTCATTCCTCTTCAGTAACACTTTTTAGCCCCACTGTCATCATCTGGTGCTCTCGTGCCATCCACAACTGTTTGCTCCACTCTGCTCTTTGAAGGTGCACATGCAGGCTTTAAACAAACCCCAGGTGTTACCCATAAAGCACCAGGTATCACCTATGCCAGCTGGTGTCCCCACAGCAGCTTGGTGCCTCTCCCTGGCTTCTCTCCATGCCCATGGTCAGCATTCTTTGGGACAGTTGGTAGGGACTTTTAAGTCTCGACAGTTGTAGAGCTGGACATTCGGCATGCAATGGCAGAATGGAGTGTTTCCTTTTCTCGTCTAATGGAATCTCATCTTAAGATTGAACGTCTTCGGAAAAAAAATAAAAATACAACTAACATTATCTAACATCTTTGAAAAAGTTTGAAGTTTTTAAAGAAAGGTGCTGTTACTCATCATCTATGCGAATAAAATTCTAAAACAACAACAGCTACAACAGCACAGTGACGAACTAAAGCTTCTTCTCTAGCTGATAAACAGGCTACAACAACAGGAAACAGTAAGTAAAATTTGTGCATTCGTACAGAACAGCACAGGTTTTGTCTGCCAGCTGTAGCCGTCCCCATCGTCAGTGTCACTGAAAGTTTCGAAAACCTCTTTGAACATGATATCAGTTAGAGCTCTGGGAAGCGCTGCAGTTGGGAGGACACAGCTGTGACTACCTGGGTTTAAGTTTGAAAAAATGGAGGAGTGGAAGTAGGTGCACAAAAACAAAGACTGAACTGTTAAAATATTGAAAGATTTAATATTATATTTAGTTTTAAATGCTTCTGTGTAATTCTGCTTCTGTACACTTGTGCTTAACAATTGTTTTGACTGGAAAGTCATAAATATGAAAAGAAATGAAAGGGTGGCCTCTGACTTTTGCACAGTACTGTGTAGTATTTACGATGAGTGTCTGATGTTGTGTTTAATAGGGGGTGGTGGGAGGACAAACTTGATAGAGGGGGTTGTTCTGAATTTTGGGGGCATTTCCATTAAGCCCCTGGCTGCAGTGGTAAGTGGTAATAAACTACTGACAGTACAAAATGCTAATTATCTAATGTCTGATAAACAAAAACTAGACTGCTTTAACCAGCAAGATACAAAAATGTTGGTACCCCTGTGAAAATCATATATTCTTCTATATACAGTAATATCAAATAACTGAAAAGTACAATAATAATAATGTAGAATTAGTCTCTAAGTAAAAAATGAATAAAGGTAAGTTATTAAAATTTGGATCCAAATGAAGTAGTAGCTTAACAATATGGGTTTTAGTCTAACAAAAATCTGGCTACTGCCCAGACTTTGTCTGAAGAATGGCTGACTTGTATTTGTTATTGAGCTCAAACCACAGGAGAAGTAGAGGAAAATAAGCACTTGCTTCTTTTATTTGCCGTTCTCCTCTATGTACTGACACTATTAGAAACACCTGACAATCAGCTTTCTTCAAAAGCACATACCGCATAGAGAGAGAGTGGGAGAGAGAGACAGGGGGAGAAAAATAGAGCGAGAGAGATAGATGAGGGTCCAGGCAGTGAGAGATATGCCCGTGCTGTTGTTGAAGAGAGTAGTCCCGCTGGTACTGCTCTTTCAGGCAGTGCACTGGGGACTCTGATTGGCCGCTAATGCCCAGCATGTCTGCCCGCTGTCCTTCAAGCGGAAGGTTCTTTTGTTGCGCTAGAAAGCGAAGCGTGGAGATGGAGGTGGAATTATATTCTGATTCACACCCGGAGCACAGTCACAGGAGCATGTCTGAATGCATCATTAGGTCTCACTTGAGTCAGAGAAAGAAAGAAAAAAGGGCAAGAGAGAGAGAGATAGGTGGATTTCAGTACTTGCCTGTGTTTGGTTTGAACTTACTTGTGAGTCTGATGTAAAATGTCCAGTATATTCAGTGATGCCCCCCAGCCCCCCGCTGCACATCATCGCCACTGTGATGTGGTTGCTGTGGCAACAGCGGCCATGGTGCCATGTTGACTAGCGTGGGAGTGCAGCCCGATTTGACCTCAGTCCAGAGAGTTCTGTTTCGTGCGAAACTACAGTACTGGGCAAAAGATCATTATTTAAAACTATTGGGGAAGTAAAACTTGCAAAGTTAAAATAAATATAAATGAGCATTAGTTGAGTCATTAGTCGTTGCCAAATCCCACTCTTAATCTAGGCCTCTCTCTGTCGCTATCAGGATACATTACTGGACAGCCCAATGGACTTAGAGCAGAGCACTATATGTTTGGTTCTGTTATGTGAGCTAACGATGGACTAGAACCACAGCGAATGATGGAACCAGACCATCCTTTCTAAACAGAAAGGAGCAAACTAAACAAAAGAGAGAGCGGAAACATTCAGAGAGTGGAAACACTCAGAGAGCGGAAACATCTAGAGAGTAGCAAACTTCACTACAGAGGGCTAGAGAGAGCAGCATACAGGATGACAGGAAAAGAGGGAGAGAGCCACTGAATGACATAGAAAGAGGGAGAGGGAGAGTGGCGTTGGATGACAGAGGAGGAGGAAGAGCGGCTCACTAAATGACAGAGAAAAAAGAGGGGCAGTACAGTGCAGAAGGAGAAGGGCAGGGCCAGTTATGTCATCTCAAGCTCCTGGTTACAGATGGCATCGCTGGGATTCAACTATCGATGATGTTGTGAAATATAATACAGCGGCAAAACTTGGGAGCCACGAATTCTACAAATTCTTGACCAAAGTGGGGAAGGTCCACACAGTTTCGGTTCCTCTTGCTCTCAGTCTATATTCTGCTGTTGCATGGGTTTGTTACAACCACCACCACAACTACTTCAACTTATTAAAGAATGACATAATGAAGAATTAGATGAACCCCTTAAATGAGCCTGTTGATGGGACCACACTCCCCTCATTGTCATAACTGCATAACTTATATATTCATTTCATAGCAGTTACTGAAAAGACTGCATATTAAGTCTTAGGATAGTAAGGATTAGCATAATAATCCCTGAACCTAATGTTTAAAGGATTAAGCTAACACACTGACAGACATAAAATGACACATTATTGTATTAATATATTTAGATTATAATGTTTGCATTTATTCTGATGTCATGTTTTCAAGTCTGATGCCCAGTTAAAAGGTTTTAAACACAATATAGTCCAGGGCAGTACATGAGCCAGGATGTAGGGTATGACGAGCCCAGCAGGCTCTTACCGATGCCCCAGCAACCTTGGCAGTGCTGAGGCAGGAAGATCGCCCAGTGTGTGGGAAAATGCAGCCCCAGCATGGGGTCTCATGGGACAGAGAAAAGGAGTGAGAAGAGAAGAGAGTGCTTCTTCCTCTCCATCACATCTCGCTAACGCTCCTGGGGCCCATGTGTGTCATGTCCTGTGGAGTGGCCAGTGTCAGACCACTACGCTTTGACATTTGCAGACAGAACAGATCAGCTCAAAGCCTGTGAAGTGGCTACTTCAACTCATCTTCTCTCTGTCTCTCTCTCTCTCTCTGGTTCTTTATATTGAAAATATATGCCTTCATTCATTCATTTTCTGTAACGGCTTAATCCTTACTAAGGTCACTGGTACCCGGAGCCTGTCCTGGGGCCAATGGGTGCGAGGCTGGCAAGTATATAACTTTTTTCTGAAAATTTTGAAGAATTGAGAAGAAACAGTATGCCACAGCTTGTGGAACAGTGGTGAAAAATCAGATTTCAGCACAGTCAGTGCAAAACTTTGAAAGAAACACGAAAGAAAACGCAACAAAAAATTATGTAATGTACAGTAACGTACATTACAGTGTAATGTAAAGTAATGGCATATTTTGTGTTTTTATTTCCAGTGTTAAACAATCAATAGTGAATGTGTACTTATTTTCACTACTATTTTCACTTTTTCACTTATTTCACTTATTTTCACTGTAAACATGTAATATGACCGTGGGTATTCACACTTTTGCATACAACTGTACATCACTTAACATGTCCGCTGTTGATATTGTACCATCCATATTCGAGATGTACAGAGCAAGTTGCCTTTGATATAGAAAATGTACCAAAGTCATTGCATGATTACCCAACATTGCACAACACAACACAAAGTCATTGTATGATTACCCAGCATTGGGTCTAATACAATGGATTATTGCTGTCTATGTGATCTAATTAGAGTGTAAGTTCAGAAATGTCTAAACAGGCTTTTTTCCATGTACTTGAAAGTAAACAATTAAGTAAACCTGCAGTTCATAACCACAGCTCAGCTGGCCCCATTTTTAAGATGCTATTGTTTGTTCTTTTCAGACAAGGCCATAAGGATAGAAGACAGATCTGGCCAAAATCAGACTATGCCAAAGATGAGAGGAGATACTGGCAGAGCTGAGAAGAATTAGAGTGTTATCTGTCTCTTGTCGGGGTCTTTTGCTGTGGGAGTGAAATATAAACAGAAACCCAAGACTATCAACCAGAACAGTGTTCAGCGACCCAATAACATTACAAAGCGATTACAGCTCTGAACACATTGTCTGGTGCTTCAAAAGCTAAATCCATTTCAGTCGTCTGTATCAGGTCTTTATGGAAAAACTGCCTCACTGAAGACCTCCAGAATTATTGGCACCCTTGTAAAGGAGACTTTGAAAAAAACTTTGTGCTGTTTATTGGCTTGGCCAGGAACACTTCATTTAATGCATACTGGAGGTTTATTAAGGTTTTGTTCTTTGTTCAACAAAGCACAAATGAAACACTTCTAAGTGGCTTATTTGCCATGCTTTAACCTTTATTCCTTATGACCTGTATTAGCACATAACTGAAGATCTGTATTTGCTGTAATATTAGCAATAATATTGGCACAATATGGCACAATAATATAAGCACAATAAATATGGTTAAGACCTTCATATGCAAATAGCATTTATTCCCATTGGTTGTAAGTAGTGTCAAGTTTATTGAGCCTAAGACTTTAATAAGTAATCAATACTTCACAATGTGCTCCACTTTCTAATGTGCAATTTTAATCATCACTAATTAGTTAAAGAGTTAATTAAGTCATCTCAAATGGAAAATAAATATATTTTGAAGTATGTTTATTAAATATATTTGAATGTTTTTGTTTTTTTTTGATGAAGGTACTTCAGTTTTTGGTAGCCGAAGAGTGAACAGTTTATACATAATTTATGAAAGCTTAAACTCTTTAAACTCTTATTAGTGATGACTATAACAGCAACTAAATCAGTACGTTAGACGCTACGTACAACCTATAAGAGTTAAATGCTGTCAATTTTGCACAAATAAGATCTAGATTACAGTACATGCCAAACAATTTACATAATATGGTTTAATAAGCTTAATTCCTGAGTAAAATCTTTCCACTAGTGCTTAGCCTAACAATTTACTAGGGCAGTCGTTCCCTGCTTTCCCCAGCGCTGAACAATATCTGTTTAACCTGAGCGCCTCGTTTATTTAAACACAAACCAAATAAAGGTAAACAAATAAACAACAGTGTTTTCCTTTTTCTTCCAAGGGGAGAAACACTGGTGGTGTGGCAACAGCTCTGAGGGAAGCAGCAGCCGTCTTTGATGTAATGTGCAGATTAATCTGCGGCTCCTATCGGCTCGTTAATGCTAAATTGCATCGGAGCAGCTGATTAGGGGATCACCCTGGAGGGGCTGAAAGCCATGTGGAGGAGAGCAAACAAAAACAAATGAGACGCTCCTGCCCCCTCTGTCAGGTCACATGTTCTCTTACTTGTAAAGTGGTAGTTTAAAAAAATCAGAATTCCTCAATTTTTTAGTCCGATGACATGTTTGGAACGCTGGGTTTTCTTCTTCAGTGTTGCACTGGAGCTACAAAGCAATTATATGCTTGTATCCTTTGAAATGAACAAAAGTACATTGCATGGCTAAAAAAACCTTGTTTTTATTTATTTTATTTTATTTTATTTTGCTTTTATTTTGTCTGCAGTTTTGCCCATTTTTATAGAGAACAGAATGTCAGAGTTTCAGAAACCATATAAGCAAGTCTGTTAGTAAGACCTAACAACTTGACATGCTTTGAGGCAAGTATCCAATGACATGGGCCAGTACTTTATGCAGTGCAAATCCATTATATGTTACCTGTTGGATGCATTGGTTATGCAGCTTCAGTGCAGACCTAAAGAACGCCAGAAGCACTGCACTGTGTTGCCCCATTGTCTTTGATAAAGGTGGAAACATGGCCACCAACTTTGGCACTGGCACATGATGGCGCTTAGCATTTGGCCATTACTGCTTTAAATTAAACCCAGACTGAGACACAAACAGCCATAGTAGAGGACATGTGGGCCTCAATTTTACACCAAGGAAGACAGTAAAGGCGTTTACATAAACAGAAAAATGCTAATAGTGTTATCTCAGCTACCTTTACAGCCAAGTCTCTTTCCACCTCATATCTAGCAGCCAGATTCCAAATGTGATAACTTTTTTACATAATGAATTTTATTTCATTAAATTTATACAAAAAGAGTGTTAAAAAAAACTTGAGTTTGGTGTCTATGGTCGCTCTCACTGTTATGCACTCTATGTGGCATGCACATTATGCTACTTGTCCAGTATATGGCGGCCTTCAAGAATCACAGTATAGACACCAAATATGTCTTGGCTAAATGATTATATTTGGAGTAAAGGGAATATTTCCTCAAGCTGATTTTCTGCTGAGCTATTGCTTTAATGGAGGCGCATGATGAACGGCATGAAAAGGCGGCCTTCGCTGTGGATGGAGCTACCGCTGGGACACATATAGCTTTAACACACACAAATACATCAGCAGAGTCTGGGGGACGCCTCACATTTTCACAGCCAATAGAGAAGTGTGTCTAAAATCCTTTTGACCTTGCCTCTAACATCATGAAAAGACATTTAGGACAAAGCCCCCTCTATTTTTACAGCTTATTCACATAGAACATTTATATTGTGCTTCTATGTTCACAAGAACCTTGTAATAGTACAGATACTGCATGGAGCTGGGTCACATACTGTAGAGTGACATATTTTAAAATTAAGCAGGCCTATCTGGAGTAGTTTTGAATCTGAAGTGTTATCCTGTGTGTTGAGGTCGTATTCTGACTGCGTTGTTGCTTCAATGTGTTATCATCCACAATTATCACACTGAGTTCGGTGAGTGATAACAGCATCTTCTCGCAGCTTTATTGATACACAAGCTCCCTATAGTCCTGAACAAGTCTTTGTGGCTGAGTACATCAGTGTATGTGTGTGCGTGCGCACGTGTTTGTGTGTGTTTGGTACAAAGTCTGGTATCGCTCGTCTCATCCGTTACAGCCCGCTTCTATTCAATCAAAGCACTGAGTCTCGGCGGAGCACAGATAACACTCTCATTATCTAAGCAACTGAATTTAAATGGCTGGCGTGGGCATTCAGGGGCCAAGACTTCAGAGCCTTGCTGCACTCCCGCTGCCTCATTTGGCCTCTCTGATGCCAACCTTACACGCACACACCGTTTCTCTGCTTCTATGCAGTGACCAGCGTGAGCACTGAGAAACATGTACTGAAGAATAACTTGCTTGATTTAACTATGTACATCATTTCCATCGACATACAGTTGTGGTCAGAAGTTTACATACACTTATCATGAGAATGAATGTCATATTCATCCTGGGCTTTTAATGATTTATTTGAACCGTTATTTTTCCAGGGTAGAATGATTACACGACATACAACTTCAATCATTTTTTAAAGCAAGGATTGGGTGCACAAGATTGAATTTATTTAGGATTTTCTCTAATCAACACAGGGTCAAAATTATACATACAGGCTCAAA
>JBBPCZ010000136.1:19003708-19019138 GCA_037974445.1 Brycinus macrolepidotus
GAATAAGTTGTGTGTCATCAGCATAAAAGTGGTAGGAAAAACCATGAGAAGCTATTACATCCCCAAGAGAACCAGTAGAAGCATAAACCTTCTACTGAATGAAAGATAACCTACTATCCAAACTAGCTCATCTCTTTGTTTGTCAGTCTGTCCATTTGTTTGTTTTTTGGCACATCCAAATAGGCATACTTAGGTTCTGTGTATGTGCAGTCCTTGGATGCACATCCAGCAGTAAAGAACCTTACATTCTTTAAGGCTTTGCCACATACAAACATGGGCACAGCAGGGTCTAGAACACCACTTGCATATTTAGAGCCCATTTCAGTCAACTCTTGTTTAGATCAGCATAAATAACTGGGACTGTTGGACAGAGGATGTCAATCAGAATATTAGGATAATGCCCAGCAGTGTTTACCCTGCGCTTCAGCATATTTCTTGTTTTTTCTTCATTCAAACTTTGCTGGCTTTTAAATATAACACCCAATTTTAGTATCAGTTAAACATTTATAATATTTTATGCTGCATTCTCTGAGACTTTAATTCTAAATCTTCTATACAATAAAATGATCTTCATTTGAAGTTCAGGAACAATCAAAAATTCTGAGGAAAGAATTTCTAACCTTTCAAATTTTTATTGCATTTGTTTGTAATAAGAAAAGAGATTTGATCAGTAGTGTCTCAACAAAAAGTGCAGATTCAAATCTGTCGATACAGAATGCAAATCAAATGCAAATGCAATTTTTTGTGTGACTCACTGTGTAATTAAATATGTAGATGTGGTTGGATGAGGGTGTACTGGGTAGTACCACTACTCTCCAAGCAGGGGACTGGGATTTGATTGCCTGCCTGGGCAAGTACACCACACTACACCAGTCGGAGCACCTGCAAGATGCATAAATGTAAATGTGTTGTTACATCTGAATAGTGTTGCAGAATCATAACTCTCTAATGGTTAAAATTCCCAGCAGGAGCTTTCAGGAGCTACAATCCACTTCCCCAATACTATGCCTGAGTGTATCAGCAGAGACTGTAACAGTATATAATACAGTCCATTTTAGTGGGTCATTGTTGTTTGAAGGCCATTGTTGCTGCAGCATCAAAAACTCACCTGCTAGGTTTAGCTCTACCTGACTGGCCCTGTGTAAAGAAGATTATTCTGTTTTTAAGCGGTTGCTTAGACTTTATGTGAGGCAAAGCAAAATGCCCAGGGCTGTATTGCCTGGATTTCATGCTTTTGCAGTGACTGCACAATATAATGGGCTAAGATACAATAAGCCATGGCCAAAGGTGCTGTAAAACTGTATTACTACATAAATAACACTGGCATGCAGAAACCACAGAGGCATGGTAACTACCAATAAAGTACAGGAGGGGTGAATTGTCTTAGAGAAAACTGGTGAAACTTTTCTTTTTTATCTTCAGATGTGATCATGACCTCTGGTAAAGAGGTCCCACTACTCCTTGTGGATTTACTGTAAGTAAAAATTTGTGACTGTCATGTCTTGGCTGGAGTACAGAAGAACGCACTTGGAGGAGGAGCTCGATACAGTTTATTTGAGGAAATGGCTGACAAAATTAAAGAAGTATAACAGCTCTGGCTTGTAAGTACAGTTCACAAAAACACCACAGATACTCCACCACGCAAATCAGAAGTGTGAGGGTAAGTCTAATGACATTCACGAGGTTAATAGTCCAGCGACTGGGAAAGTATGTCAGGTTGGAAGCAGGCGTCCTCCTGGAGACTGGATACAGAGCTGGGTGTACTACGTTTTGACTGGATCACGGTGTAAACTCTGGGTCGAGCTGGGCTTAAGTAGGGCAGTGTAATGAGGTACAGGTAAAAATGAGCAGTGATGAAGGAGAAATCAAAACCAAAGTACCCGGGGGGTGGGGGGGATTCAGAGGGATCTGAGGAACACCATAAGGGACAGGAATTCCAAGGGACACCCTAAGCTGGTAGCCTAATGCTTAGGGCATTCACCCTGCGATCAGGAAGTCATGGGTTTGATTCCCAAGACTGCTAAGCACCTCTGAGGTACCCTTCAGCAAGGTACCGTCCCCACACACTGCTCCCCGGGCACTGTGTTCCTGCCTGCCCGCTGCTTCACTTGGTGAATGGGTTAAATGGAGAGGAAGAATTTTGTGCTGTTCACACTGTGTGCTGTGATGTGTTCACGTATGGTCACTTTCACTTTAAAGGGGGACAAGGGCACCCTGGCATGTCAATAATGTGTTATGGTGTGCGGTTGCCCCCGTGCTCGAGCCTCCTAAGGGCGGTGGGGTCAGCCAGGAGGTCGACACCTTGGGTGAGGAGTGGGTCGGTCCAGCCGTGCCCTGTCAAATTCATCTATTGGGTCCTGGTTCAAGATGTCCTGGGCTTGAACCTAACACCCCCCCTCAGGACAGTAACCCTCCCAGTCCAACAGACATTAGATACCACTTAGTCACCTCCTTAAATCCAGGAGCTTCTATCTCTATCTCCACAGCCTCTGCCAAGCCACCATCAAATTGTGTAAGCCCATTCTGCCATGTACCTGCGCAGCTGCTTTGGCAGATAGAGCCTGTCAGGAGGGCAGAAATCAGGCACCGGATGCACCCTAACTTCCTGGGCTATTTCTTTGTCAATGTTCCATGTGACCAGAGCCACCAACACGGATGCCGGCAGAATGGGCTAAGGGTCCACTGGAGCTGCATCTGTAGAATGCGACTGCAATAATGCATCTGCTTTTCCATTCTTGGATCCAAGTCTATACAAGATCTGAAAATTTAAATGGGTAAAGAATAGCAACCACTGGGCTTGCTGTGAATTTAGGCATTTTGCCTGCTGAATGTGTTTGAGGTTCTGATGGTTGGTGAGCACCAGAAAGGGGCGACAAGACCCCTCCAGCCAATGCTGCCACTCCTCTAAGGCTGCTTTGACAGCGAGGAGCTCGCAGTTACCTATGTCATAGTTGCACTCAGATTCCAGGAGAAGAAAGCGTAAGGGTGGAGTTTACCAGGGCTTCCATGCGGCTGTAATAGTACGGCCCCCAGTTCAACCTTCGAGCCATCCACTTCTACTACTAATTGATGAGCCGTGTCTAGCATTTAAAGTATGGGCGCTGTAATGAATAGTTCTTACAAAATGCGGATCTGGCCAAAGGTGTCATAACTAGTCTTTTAGGCATGCCTTCTGGAGGCTGGAAAGGGGGGCAGCCACCAAGATGAAGTTCCAGATAAATCTGCAATAAACAGTTGGAAACTGTTGCATTTCCTTAACCAAACGGAGCTCTGACCACTCAGAAACTGCAGCCACCTTGGCCTCATCCATACTGACCCCCGCCAGCCCAATGTTATTACTGAGAAACAAGATATCCAACCAGTGGAAATCACATTTCTCTGCCTTAACACACAACCTGTGCCTGAGCGGGCAAGAGAGAACCTGCCTTACATGGATGATGTGCTCCGCAAGGGTTTTGGAGTAAACCAAAATGTCACTGATGTAATCTATTACATACTGATTAAGCAAATCATGGAACATGTCATTCGTGAAGGCTTGGAAATGGTTCAATGGGCAGTGGCATCAGGGGTAGTGGATGTGGGTACCACAGTGTGACC
The DNA here is from genome assembly GCA_037974445.1 of Brycinus macrolepidotus. Taxonomy (NCBI): domain Eukaryota; kingdom Metazoa; phylum Chordata; class Actinopteri; order Characiformes; family Alestidae; genus Brycinus; species Brycinus macrolepidotus. The sequence goes on from JBBPCZ010000136.1 coordinate 19,007,306, forward strand.
TCACTGAGCCCTCGGTAAGTCAATGCAGGGTCAGAGTCCCCCATCCTTCTTCTTAACAAAAAGAAACCTGTAGAGGCTGGGGACATGGATTGGCTAATGAACTCCTGTCTGACAGCCTTGGCCACGTATTCCTCCATAGCCCTGGTTTCAGGGTCTGAGCCCAAATTCCAGTCTATGGTTGCACTATGTTTGCACAGCCATAGCAGACCTAAGACAATTGGATGTTGTGATTGCGGAAGGATCAGGAATAATGTGGAGCCACAAACAGCAGAATGGGAGTGGTGATCATACTGACAGGAGAGTTGTTGACCCGTTTACCATCCAGGGCATTTTCTGTGACTGGGTGGGCTAGAGCAACCATGGGAATAGACAAAGACAAAGCAAAGGAATTAGACACAAAGTTGCTAGTTTTAAGGTAAATAAACATAAGATTTTTTTGCATTTTTGACAATTAGCATAAAAGATGATAGATGGATTTTTCATTTGCATATTTGGGTATGCATAGAAAAATGAGAGAAAAGCAAAGAGAAGTAAAGCACAATGCCTGTGTGCATGTGTGTGTGTGTGTGTGTGTGTGTGTGTGTGTGTGTGTGTGTGTGTGTGTGTGTGATGACAAAGTAAAAGAGAGAGATGTCACCTTCACCGTTAAGCATTCCACTCTCAACACGTTTGAACTGAAGAAAAGGACATGTATTTATGGCGTGTATACTCAAACAAGGTCTTGTTATAAGTATGTGGGCATAATTTAAAGAACAGAAGGACTCTCATTATCCAAGGACAGATGGGTTCAGGTGAGCAACAGAAAAGCAGAGTATTTAGAAACCCAAATAGCATCCTCAGCATTTCTAGACACTTCTTTGGCCTCTTCATATAATTAAAGTGTCTTCAAATTGTATTGGTTTAAGACTGTCTTTACAGGGTAAATTGTACATGAAACAAAATTTCACTTGTGAGCATAATGTAAAGCCTGCTGCAAGTCATCTGCAACTGTTGAAGCCAATCACGTTTGTGAAATTTAATGAATTAATATGCTGATAGTGTACCATGTGATCAAACCATTTGTTTTAATCAACACATCGTACACATGAACATAAAACTCTTGACAGCTATTGATTTTAAATCTTAACTGCTGTAACAATTCCAATATTTGTTCATTATGGGTTTTTTTTCTCATCTTTTCCATTGTATCTTTTTGGTGTTGATTATTAACTACACTTGATTGTTAAAATATGTATCTATCATCATTCACAATACCTGTCTACCTTGTAGGTCCATTACATGTACAAAGACGATCTTTAGACCAATTTGTCAGCCTCTGTCTTCCCCATTCCTCATTGGCCAATTTCGGAGCACAGGACCTCTCTTGACTATATATTAATTGGGTGATGGACAGTATTTACACACATTAAAGTTACTGTAGCCAGAAGTATCCAGCTATGATTGGTTTCTGTTGTAAGGAATTGGCCATTGTTGAATGGCAAGAGAATGAGGATGACAGGATGAGATATGATGTATGAAAAAAGATAAACTGTAGCCTCTAACTGTACATCAGCAAGATGGTAATGCTGTATATCTGAATATATTTGGATTTTAAAATATGTTAAAGAAGATAACTGTAGTAAACACATTTTTATGACACTGTTCTTTTTCCTAAGTGGGCACTCAAATACCAAGCATTCCCAAAAGCCCACAGCCCCTATGTTTCTCAGTGTGGAGAAGTGAGATGGTTATCTAAGAAGGTGCTTAATTTACATATTTTTGGAAATAAGTCTTATATAAAATCCTTGGCGTCCCATGCCAATGAAATGTCAAGTTGCTGAGTGAATTAGTGCATGCACACACTGAGTTAAGGTGAAGAAAGTCTATAAGTAGTGTGGATGGCTGCAGTGTGTAGCACTGCTTAGCCGAAAAATTAAACTTGGTGCAATATATTATATGTGTATAAAGCTTAAGTGATTATTAACTGCAGAGCTCCTGCATTTGGAGCTGTGGCTTATCAGAAAAGAGAGAAGCAAAGAATGTATCTCTGCTTGTTAAGTATACATATTGCTTTTTTGAGAATGTACTAGATCCTATGCATTTAAACACCTTATCAAAGCCACTAAGAGTGAGAAACTATATTGAAATGTGCTAGCTTTAAATATTTAAATGAACATTTTCTACAATCGAATTGTAAAGTTCCGGTGCACACTGGTATGAATACAGAGCATGAAAATCCAAATGTAAACCATGATACATATTTGAAAATGTGTGCGTGTGGCTCACTGTAAAATATTCCTGAAAAAAATCTGGTTCTCCCAAGCTGTTAGGGTCCAGTGGGTGTAGTAGAATAAGAACATAGCAAATGGAGATCCCCTGTACAGTTCTGGAAACTTTTGAAGAACTAAAAGAATTTTGGGCCTATCCTGAACGAAAACTACACAGATCCGGAATAAGCTCCTGCTTTGCATTCTTTTTTGTACTGCAGGAACAGACAGCTTAGAACATGCCAGGTAAATTTTCACGGGTATGTTTACAGCTGTACCATAGTATAAAATCATGATCTTGCCTAGTTACAGGTGCTAAGCTACATTTGGTCGATCCGTGTTTAGAGGTGAGTTTTAACAAAAAGAGGGCACAAGACCGACATGAGCAATGACCGACACATTCCTCATCCAATCAGTGCGTTCACAGAAATTGTGGCTTAGATTATGCACTCACAGAGAGCTTGGTAAAATTATTTTTCTCTTTATAACTCTTTGATTCCACATAGGTGCCAGAAATGTACTGGCACCTATGTGGAATCAAACAGTTATACAGAGAAACATTTTGTATACAGAGAAACACTTCTGTACATTTTGCCACTTAGTGAAGTGTCATTTACAGTTCACCCATATAGGCTTAGTGGCCTTGTTTGAAGAGGTTGAATGCCTTTATCCTATCTCACTTGCTCTGGTAGTATCCACAGTGACTGCTTGTGGAGGTCTTAAAAATGGCAAATTGCTCTGTGAGGCTGGTATGTTGCCAGTAAGTGATGTTAATTATGGCAAGCTCCATCTCAGTAGATCCTGGTCCAGAGAAAAACAAGAAATTCAACTGCTATCTGAAACTATAGTCCAGTAACGCGTTGCATCTGGTTCTTCTGGTGGGAACAAATCTAAATATTCTTCAATCCTGATGTGGTTCCTGCAGTGGAAGTGTGTCCTCTGTGTGAGACTAGTATTAGCTTTGTGATAAGCAAACGAGGAGCTAGGTAAGCAGCAGCATGCTGAGGAACAGCAGGAACGGTAGTGGCATGCGAAGCTGACTTTGAGTGCTACTTTAGATCCTATTGATTTTGCCACCTCTCCAGTAGTTGAGTTGCTGCTCACTGACTCAGATTACATCCTTGTCTTTACGAAGTAATCATGTTTATCTGCTACCCCTCGGAGCAAGACATTTAGCACAGCAAGGGTTACACTAACCTATCTTTGTTTTCCTCTGATCCCCCACTGCTTTAGTGTTGCTCCATCTCACTGATCTCACCACAGCTTCTCTGTCTCATGCGGCTTATTGCTTGGATTATGCTGTGATCATTAAATTTAGGCTGTCGCTTCCAATCATATTAGTAATGGAGTCATCTTAAGATTATTTTGCTGATTAATTAAGTAATTAATTCATTATGATCCCAAGATTGCAAAATTATAGGAGAAACTAGAACTGTAAAAAATAACATTCAGTATGAAGTACTGTGCAAAAGAAATCTAAGAAAACGTACAGAAAGCGTGAAGGTTTGTTCAACAAACAATAATATTAGAGTCAATACATATAAACAATACAATACCTCTCCTTAATGGTAAGTAATAATATTTGGTATTTACAGTTATTAACCAGTACCTGCTTTAGCTTGTCATTCTTACTAAGGAATTCATGCAAAGTCAGGAACCCAACCTGTGTTCTTCTAGCTGTGTTCTTCCAACCAGCACTGTTGACTTCAGTTAACAGTGTGTTATAGAATTGCATGAGACTTGACATTAGATCAGTGTTCTCACTGTGAATCTCTTGATTAATATGGGCCAATATGTGCCAAAAACGAACATAAATAGGTATGTCCCATTTTGCAACATCGATCAACCTTCTTTGGTTGCCTTACGTTGGCAAAAACATTCGCTGCAGCTAGACACATTAATAAATCTTAATTTATGCTACCTGCTTGAATAACAGAACACACCATAGGGGAGCCATGCCTCAGCAAATCTAAGATTGTTTTTCTTTTTTTTACCCCTCATTGTTTGTGGTTGTTCTTGTTCCTGATGTCAGATGTTTAATCATAAATGGCCACTCATTGCATTTCTAAATGGATGGACACACTTTGCACTGAAAAGAAAAAGTTTATAAAGAATAGAACACCCATTTTGACAGTTCGGATGAGTACATTGTAAGAAACAGAGAGCGGAAAAGAGTGTGGATTTTAATTAAACAGTTCCCACAGGACAGCGTGCAGGGAAAACAATGGTGACTAATGTGAATAGCATCCAAGAGTCCATGAGATTCTCATTCATGGGAGAAAAAAAACACAATTGGGTTTAGAAACCCTTGCAGTTATGCAAGGATGGAAGAAGGCATTTATCCTTTGGAGAGATGATACCTCAAAGAAATTTAATGAAAATAGTAGAAAATATCCATAGGCAAATCTTATTTGCCTTGAATTGTCTTGTTTCATACCTCACATATGCAGAATCATTTCCCCAGGTACAAGTCCTCAGGCCTGTAGCTTCATGGCTGTACACTGTGTAAACCAGAGCTGACAGACGGGCGTGTACAAAGAGCGAGCTGTGTAACCATGACTTTCTGAAGTGGCCTTGGCTCATTCCAAGCAGATAGATAATGTGTAGTGAGAGCAATTAGAGTCCCTTATGATCATTTAGGAACCCTGAGCAAACTCATACTCCCTCACCTCCCTCCTTCCTATAATTGTGATGTTATCCCCAGCATCACAACTAGCTAACTGACAAAAGAGCATAGAACTGAGTCTGCTGTTCACACTAAAAGATTCCTCTGATATGAACACTAGTCTAGTACAAAGGACAGTACAAAACATAAAAGGAGCACTTTTGAAAACAGGAACATGTTTTAGTTATTAAAGTCAAACGGAAAAAATATATTTCACTGTTCAACCTACATCAATCAAACTATAAAATCACTGACAGGTGAAGTGAGTAACACTGATTATCTTGTTACAATGGCAAGGAGTGGGATTTATTAGGCTGCAAGTGGACAGACATTTCTTGAAGTTGATCAGTTGGAAGCAGGAAAAATGTAAGAATCTGAACGACTTTGAAAAAAACAAATTGTGATGGCTAGACAAGCCATCTTCAAAACAGCATCTCTAAAACAGCAGGTTTTGTGGGGTGTTCCTAGTATGCAGTGGTTAATACCCAGCAAATGGTGTACTAAGAATCAGTGATAGGCTGTTAGGCCCACAAAGCTAAGGGGAGTGAAGGTCCCACAGAAGAGGTACTGTAGCACAAATTGCTCAAAAAGTTAATGCTGGCTATGATAAAAAGGTCTCGGAACACAGAGTGTCTCGCAGCTTACTGTGTATAGAGCTGCGTGGCCACAGACCAGTCAGAGTGCCCATGATAACCCCAGACCAGCGCCAAAAACATTGAAGAACCGAACCAAGGAGTAATAGAAGAAAGTGGCCTGGCCTGATGGAACACGTTTTCTTTAATATATGGGTGTGGATGACCAGGTGTGTGTGTGTGTGTGTGTGTGTGTGTGTGTTGCTTACCTGGGGAACAGAATGGCAACAGTATTCCCTAATGGCAGTGATCTCTTTCAGTAGGATAATGTGTCCTGCCACACTGCTTTATTCAGGAATGATTTAGGAACATATCAAATACTTCAGTGTGTTGACTTGGCCTCCAATTTCTCCAGAACTCAACCTGTGGGATATGCTGCAGCTGTTTTGGCAGCACAAGGGAGACCTACACAATATTAGGCAGGTGATTTTAATGTTTTGGCTGATTTGTACAACATTTCATGTAGTCTCTGACATAATCGTTAGGCTGCTGGTATCACAGATGGTGACAATTAGGTAGCTAGTAGGTAAATTAATGCAAATGCCTCTTGTCTTACATACTAGATGTCCACTTCAAAGTAAAAAACGGTATCTTGCTCAAATAGCGAATGACAGGACTTGCAGTTCTAGTTCAAATTTATTTTCCACATGTTTGAGGAACTTTATAATAACATTAAATATTAAAAGATTTTATTGTCTTTTTGGTATTTAATGCCAACCTAAATTGGCTAAGCTATCTTGCTAGTTAGCTCTGCCCATTAACACTAAACATATCAATGCTGAAACGTTCACAACATGTTTAAACTTTATGACCATTTGAGATGAAACACTCTTTAAATTCTAAAGAATTTAATGTCATATGTGGTCTTGTGTGTCACGTTTTCTTATAAACCTCCAGAACTTCAGAAGCCATTTTTTTTTGCAAGTTTTTTTTTTTGTTATTGTTGTTATTGCTGTCATTGCTTGGGAGTCAGTCAAAGGAATAAATATGCCATCTGGCAGTTCCAGTCAAAGCAGGGATTTTAGCTTCAGAGACCATCCCACACTGCTGTGGTTTCATTTTGAAAAATCTGACTGCAGACACCGCAGTAGTGGATTCAAATGTAAATTCCAGCAAAACTTTTAAAAACCTCAAAACTTTTGACATCAGACTTTAGAAAAGAGAAATTCTTAAAGATGATTCTCTCCAGTAATGAAGAGGCTGGAGACTCTCCATAAATGCTAGTCTTGTGATGTGGCCCTATACAGCTATATAGCAGTACGCCACTACTAAGAAACAAAAAATATTCAAATTGTTTCTGTAAGTTCAGTTGTTTTCTTCAGTAAAAATATGAAAAAAATTATAATCTGCTTTTGAGTTTTATATGTCTTTTTATGTTCTGTGAGACATATAACACAGTGTAAATCAGTTGATAATAGTGTCATTTGTCACCAAATTCATTTCTCTTAAGAGTGTGAACTGAAGCATTACCTTGGCTTACTGTATAATATTGCTTAATGTAGCTTAATATTAGTTGTGCGGAAATGTAGTGCACTTTTGTACATTTACAAACTCACACAAAAGTCTACAACTACACATTACACATGTTTTAAGAAAAGGAAAGCTTATAGCTTTGTCGAGTGTGAAAATAAGAACAAAAGCACTGTGTGTGGAGGCTAACTAAATGCTAAAAAAGTTAGCATTATCTTTCGAATATTTCGCATTAGTGAACTTAGTATAAAAAAAATAATCATTCTAAAAATAGCAATCAACACATCAACATACAATGGTAGGTTACATTCTGGTGCTTATATTGGTAATGTAATAGTGCTTGATGACTTTATCTTCACCTGGAGGAAAGAGTTGCTGAATTGTCATTGGTTTTACCTGTTATCAAGTACCATTAGCTCCTGTTGAGCAAATATCAAAAAACATCAAATTAAAACTTTTAGTACTTGACAGATAGCCAACGGGAAAAAAATCATTCAAGCATTCAGCTCGTAAAAGTTTACTTCAAACTGGAGTTTTGAGCCTGTTATTCCTCTTCTGCCTCTTTCTTTTCCATTTTTCAGCTCCAGGCTTCAGTTGCACCAACAGGGCATATGCCTGGTTGAAAGTCAGTTGTAACTTTCAGGCTGTAACTTTGACCCCGTTTACACTTGGTTTCAAAACGTGTCATGGATGATCAGATCTCAATAGGACAGTGATACATACAAGTGTAAACAACCACCAAGATATAATATGACTGCACGCCAACACTTGAAAAAATGGAGAGGAGCTGTGAAAAATAAACAGAGATTTTTTGCACTGATGGTGTCTAACAGAAGCGACATAGACAGTACCAATATCTGAACAATGGCCAGCTGGACACCTTGGAGACACAGAATAGACACAGGTGCAAATGACAGTGTGTCTCAGTCATCCACATGTGATTCAATCACCCAAGACGCATTTTAAAACCTAATGTGAACATGGCCATTAAGACTGTTGCACCAGGTGGTCGTAAGCTGAATTTTCTGGGCGTGACTTTTACGTCTACCCAGGAGCAGGTGTAAAATCATATTCTAGGGGTGAGTCAAGGGGGAAGGAGCCACAAACCTCAAAATACATCTTTAAGAAACTGTTCTGCTGTGTGCTCTCCTCCCGAACCCACCCATATTGAACATTTTATTTTTTAAGCTGAAATATTTATCCATCAGTGCACACTCATTATATCAATTTGTGAGTTTCACTGTTGGTGAAGTTACTTTTGCTTATTTTTACTGTGGTGGCATCATCTGGCAAGCAGCCATTAGCAGGTATTGACATAGCAATTTGGCTTAGGAATGCAGGTTGCTTAGCAACTGTTGTTGTTACATATCTTTTCACATGAACACACTCCGCTAAGACTGGCCATAGCTGAGCCCAGACGCAACTTTGGTTTGTGCAATGGGCATAAAGTCTACTCTCAAAAATGGTCTTGGCTATGACCAACTTACCTGTTAAGACTGTTGGTGAAACCATTCACAGATTGCATGATAATCTCTTGACTCCTGACAAACTATCTGGCATTTTTTAAACTTGGGAACCCCTGAGACTGCCTGAACCATTTATTGCTCTATTTGCCATATACATATACATGTTCTTGGCTCATTATAGCTTACAAATGCATAAACTGTAACTGGTCGCATGCTTAAATATTACTCACTCAAGTGGTGTAACAGTCCAGAAGGCAGCTATTCTACTGGTGTAAATCCAAAGTAGATCTGTTCCGTATCATACCATTTACCACTGTGCTCTTATGGCACGTAGCATGTGTAATTGGATGTTAAAACAAATGAATGGAGTATAATTAGGTGATTACACAATCCTGTTCCATTAGTGAAGTTCTTTTTAAGAAATGAAAGGAAGGAACCAATTTGGTATACTTTTGCATTTTTGTAAGACATTTCCTGCCTCTTATTTGACAGACATGTTTCATGGGAATGGTTAGTGGTCACATGGGTTTCAGGTGATAGTCATGCCGTTTTGCATCACTAAACCAATTATTATATGAATCACAATTAAATGTAGCAAAGTATGAAAGCTTATTAGAGCATCCGCTAATAGGTCAGATACAGACAGTGTATGACACAGGAGAAGTGACAGAATAAAGCAGAGAAATATTATATACAGTATGTGTTGAAAAAGGGGTGTTCTTGCTGTAGTAACAGACTTTATGCTTCTGGGACAACTTTGCACCAGATATTGGAGCACTACTGTGAGTATTTGATTGCATTCACCAACAAGAGCATTTGTGAGATTTTATAAACAGAAGATTTGACCAATATGCATGTTTTAAATTAAACTTTAATTTAACAAAGATAAAGAGGCTGAACACGGAGGTTATTCAAATAATTTGAATCAGACTTTTATAAGACTTTTAATGTTTCACAGCAACGACAGACCTCATAGGGATATTAACTGTTTAGTACAGAATCAGAACCAGAAAACTGTACTGGACTGGAAAAGGCATTAGGTCTGTTGCCTTTGGTTGAACAGGTCTGAATCTATGACCATGTAATGTGGCGTGTGGCCCTAGGAATGGCCGCCACCCACAGGCTGGGAGGCCTAAACATACACCCAGAAACACACACGGAGACACCGGAGCGAGTGCACAGCAGAGATTTTATTAAACAAAAGGCATTATCAGTGACACAGAAGCACACAACATAACCGCCACCACTTAGGGCTGAAAACCTAACCCGGGCTCTCCCCTCTACCTCACCCTCTCTCTCTCTCTGTGTGTCGCTCCCGTTCTGGAGCGCTCTCCCATCATTCTCCTTCCTCCCACTCTCCCCTACTCTGTCCAAGAGCCCCAGGTTTTAAAAAGTCCTGGCTCCTCCCCTAACTCAGCTCACCTGGCTCTCGTAAAGGGAGGAGCCCCGTGCTCAGTCCTGCGGGCCTGTGAGGCTGCTCCGCCCCCTCACCTCACAGTAATTATATGTTGTCATATTACTGTTATCTAATGTCAGTCTAAAATCAGTCTGAAATGAGTCAAAGCCTTACAAAATACACTACAAAGAAGCAGCAAACATAGCAGCCCAAATGTCAGGCTAAGATAAACACTGTTTAAAGAAAAAGAATAAATTATGCATCAATCTGTATTGCTTCACCATACATTTAGTTTGGTGCTTCCTCACATATGCAAAATAGAGTTTCACTCATCAGTGCCTTTTCAACATTTCAGAAAAACACACCAGTCTTCAGCATCAGACAAATGACTGCGAATGCTAATCTTCATTTGAAGCCTAACCTCCATGAGAAGTATCTCTCCCCGGTGTTTTATGCCTGTCTGAGTTCGTTCAGCCCAGCTATCTGCGATCAGTGTCTGCAATCTAAAAGAGATCAATTTTAATATCAGACGTAATACTGGAACTTGTACCATGTAACCTCAGATGCCTTCTGGGAAATATTGTACGGATGTTTTACAAGTGGGGGGAATTTGTAGTTGAGTTAATCAAAGTGTCAGGGTGACCTATGAAGCTTCCAGAAATACAAAATATTCTCTGTTAAAATATGAGATTAAGAGAGCGGCTGCTAAGGGCAAGATGCTGTTTGTATTCTAGTGATTTCGCATTTCTCTCAAGTCCCTAGTTCTAAAGAGAAGTGTCATACATGGGCTGGTTTCATTTTTGCCCTTTCAAAAGTTGTTAGAACTTGGAATTATCTTTTGCATCTTAAGTACAAATTTAAATTCTGTCACGGCAACAGGTACAGTAATTCATTTGCAGACAGACTGAACTAAAAATAAAAGCATCAGAACAACAGAGTAGGATTATGAGCAATGCTCGGTGTGCTGCCACAGAAACACCTACAAAACTTCTACAAAACAGCAACTTCTCAGGAAACGTCTTGGTCCCCCACATTGTTGAGGACTTTCGGAGTGTTATAAGTCTCAGGGGTTAAAAAGGAAGATAGTAGCACCAAAATGAAATCAGGCCTGAAAACTTTGAATGGAGAAATTGGATAGATGATCTTAAACATCACAGAGGGAAATACACAGGGTCAAAAGTACTAAGCCTTTTGCATCATTCTGCCTGTGGGTTCTGTACAAAACCAGTGCACAAGCCTAAACTAGGGCTGTAACTGTAACAAAATATTGCAATATAAAAATGTGACAATGCATCATGGAGAATAAGAATTCCGTTGATTGTGATATTTGATATTTGATGTTATTGTTTATAGTGTTAAACCAGAATCAACAACCCATTCCATCACATTCATATCATACATAACCCCCCCACCACCTTCCAGTAAATTGTGCCAGAACTGAACATAGTCATAATTTTTCTTCATTCTGAGCTCATTCTAAACATTGTGAGAATACCAAATTGTTTTCAGTCTTTGTTGACTATACTGTGAGTGTTTTTAACCATGAAGTCCTGAACTGTCTATCGAACTGACTCGTGAGTTAATTGTATTATTACTCCCCTGGCCTCAATGCGCTGTTCTTGGGCCATGTGCGTAGTGAAACGCAAATTGCACTTCTCTCTCATTTAAACCATTGGATGATCATGCAAAAAGCAGGTGGAGATCTCACACATCTGACTGATTAAGTGTTTTCCTTGATTTACAATTATCCCCTGCATTTAAAAACAGGTGTAAAGTTGTGCTAGGATCTCAAAAGATGTGTTGGATTTCCTTTAATAAAAACAGCGAACACAGCAGTTATATGGGAGCACAAGTCACTAACACGGATCATGATTAAATGTAACGTTTACGTTTACGTTTACGGCATTTAGCAGACGCTCTTATCCAGAGCGACGTACATCAGTGCTTTAGTAATCCAC
>JBBPCZ010000136.1:19028515-19045428 GCA_037974445.1 Brycinus macrolepidotus
GTAATGTACAATCTACAATATGAATATGTAATATGGATTTATATTTATAAATATAAAGATAAATGTTAAAAAATGTACACGAGAGAACGCAGTACCGAGGCTGCCATCCGCAGTGCCATCTTGGATCTTAAGACAGCATACAGAGAAGAGGTACAACAGGTAATGGACTGGTGCAGAAACAATGACCTGTGTCTTAATGTGGACAAACGAGATAGTTGTTTGCTTCAGGAGAGCACACTGTGATCACTCTTTGCTGAACATCAACGGCTCCTTGGTGGAGATTGTCCAGAGCACCAAGTTCCTTCATGGAGAAACTCACGTGGGCCCTCAACACCACCTCCATCACCAAGAATGCGTAGCAGCATCTTACTTTCTGTGGAGACTGAGGAATATCCATGCCTCCGTCCTTACCATGTTCCACAGAGGGACTATACTGCAACACCCTACAGTGCAAGGCCCTACAGTAGATAATCAGGAGTCGATTGTAAGGACAGCCGAAAGGATCACTGAGATCTCTCTCCCCTTTGCATCTACGCTGGCATATAAATAACCCCACTCACCCCTCCCATACTCTTTTCTCTCTCCGTAGCATATGTGCCAGGATGGGAAGTTTCTTTCCCCAGGCCGTCAGACTCCTGAACCAGAACTTAAGCAGAATTGTATTTCCCACGCACAATCACTCCTACACACATACACACTTAAACTGTTCCCCCATAAACAAACTCTCACCCTTAAATAAACAACTCGCACTGTACCAGTCCCTTTATTTAAATACTATTATTTTTTTCTTGTTACTGCTATTTTTATGGCTGCTTATACACAATATTATTTTCAGAAGGAAGTATTTAATATTATTATTGTTATTCCTTGTGCCATAAATCTTTGCATTTTAATGACTCTACGGCTAGAATGCTGTATCCGACACCGTACATTCACGCTAGTAGAGTATCTGCTTTTTGTTGGATGCACTGAATGCTGTCCTGTCCTGTTTTATTGAATTGTTCACTCTTGTGATTTTAAGTCTTGCACTTTCTTTTTACACTCTAGGTAGTCCTGTCTGTACTTGTGTAGTCTTGCTTTTGTCTTATACCGTGGTCCTGGAGGAATGTTGATTCATTTCACTGTGATGGTTGAATTAAACACCTACTTGACAACCTACTCGACTGAACATGTACATGGCAGGTGGGAAAAAGGCCTCACAGAAAACACAGAGGCACTTTAGAAGCACTTTGGTTTCCGCTTCTTCATTTAACTGTTTTCCTCATGACCCACTAGTGATCACTACTTCATGCCAAACTGCGCCACGTTACGTTCATGTTATTATCATGTCCTACATTAATGTGCTGTAGGCTATTGACAATAAGTCTACTGGAGTTTCTTTTCATGTTTTTTAAGAAAAGGTTTTAAATTAGATTAAACAAAATACACTAACTTGCAGGTCCTGCTTATTAGAAGATTTTGTGTTTTCCTTCTTATTGTGTGTGGCTTTGTTCTTGCTTTCTGTTTTTTTTTTTTTTTTTTTTTTTGACCACCACCACTGACTCTTAAAAGTCTTCCTGCACATTTAATTCAATTTTATATTTCAAACTGGCCATAAGCATGATGATTCAACTGTGAAGGGACCAGTATTCCCAATTACTCACTGCCTCACTCACAGAACTTGCTAAAAAGGGATACATCAAGGCAAAATCAGTAGTCTGGGTTACACAGAATGTAATTAGCTTGTGCCCAGCTTATAAATATATAAGGTACTTCAGAACTGATGTCTATGGAAAAACAAGCTCTTTTCACCAGTCGTGATTCATACTGTTCGACCACTGGAGTTAAACAGGTACATTTGACCAGTCATACAGATAATGGAAAATATTTAGTAGTAAGTCATAGTGCTATCATACCATGACTAGTAGTAAGTCATGGTGCTGTTTAGTAGTAAGTCATGGTCCTGTCACACAATCTTGAAGATTTTTGATTGCCTCTTGGTGGAGTGACTTCATCATTTCAAATCCATTCATCTTTTCATCATTTGGGCAGGTAAATTAAACACCTTCAAGATTATACACCATTCATTGCCAATCGAATAGACATTTCTGAATAATTTCTTAATAATTATTCTTAAAATCAGAGTTATGTTTTTTTCTTCCAGTTTGTGGTCAGTTTGCACCTCATGACACCAATAAAATATGCCTAAATAATCATGGTAATAAAATTTGAGTCAAAATAATCTACCGAAAGGTTACTGTCATTCATCCGTGGAAAAGTTAGGGCCATGTTTCTTCTTTAAGTAAATTTCTGACCTTTTAGATGGCGTACCACATGGTTACCTGGGCCGGAGGTGCGCCAATGCATTAGCCACACTTCTGCTTTGTTGTAAGTGTTTCACCCTCACAGGTCAGTGATGCTGCTGGCCTCAACAGCCCACAGAAGCATGTCCTCTTCAGCCACCTTTCATCCCATCCATATCGTCCCTTTCACCGTGCACCCCCACTTCCTCCATTTTGTGGATCACCGCGCTCTCACTGTTGGGGAAAAGTCAGTCGAAAGTCATAATGTACATCGACCTCATTACCGGCAGTGAAGGACGCTGAGGTTCAGCCTATAATTTACTCTTAGCAAATGCAGCCAGTTAACACAGCTGCTTATAGATATCTGATTTAGAGGAAGGAAGTTTGAACACAAATGGACTCCCTGCAGTCAGTATACGAAAATTCCGCAGCCATCTCTGCTTTCAAATGTCGCCACCATAACTCACTTTTGCCATTCAGTCAAGAATCGTTTTTTTTTTTCCACTCATTCGCAAGGTTTTTAATATTCACTAACACTGATAAATGACGGCCTATAAACATATTTAGGATTATGAGAAAGGCTTTCCATGTATTACATTCTTTCCCTTCTCTCTCCCGTCCCTTATTATATGCCGTTATCTCCTCGACAGTTATGTTCCGTTCATTTTTCATTTCGCATCACAATGGTGAATAATAAATATCGGAACAGACACCGCAGGCTGCTTTACGAGAGCTGTGTGACCTGACTAGAGAAATGAAGGCCCAGCTCACAGCCACTGTGATTCTCTAAGCTTTTACTGTTAAGGACATGTGCCATTGAGTGTCAGTGGGAGGACAAGCCACTGTTCGAACTGAAGTTAGGAGAGCGGTGCTATTATAATGGTAAATATTAGAAGAACATCAAATTGGAGACACATCAGCAGCAGCAACTTCTGAATAAGGTTGGAAGCTGAAGCTGTAGGCCCTGAGGGTTCTGTGGGGCCTACACGCCTTTGAAATTGATTTATAGAAGTCCATTAAAAATCCTCAAGTTAACTCTATCAAACCAAATGTCTTGCTGGCAGTGCATTTAAGGACTTTGGCTCTATGCTCTTAACTCATTTAAATCTTCTGCCAGAGCAATTATGGTGCATTCATGGCTATGTTGGCCACAGTAATGTGCAGTAGCCCATTCATGTGGAGCTTTTTGTGAGCTACTGTGTCTTCTGTCACTCTATAAAAGTAAAAACAATTTGATGGGCCATTGAAAAGTCCCACTGTTACTAGAGAAGAGCAGATTAAAATGCAGAAAAAAAGCTTTTTTGAATTGATCTTAATGGTTTAAAAGGCATGGATGCTAATCTGAAACGATTTGATGTGAATAAGATGAAGCAGGACAAATGTTTATTTTCCGCAAGCACCAAGTTTGGCCTTACATTAGCGTGGTTTTAATAGCAATGCTTGGGAAACATACTGGGATACTATTTTTCTGTTTGGCTGACTTAAAATATATTGTGGTGTGTGTGGCAGGTGTTAAATCAGGCAGTATGTTTTCAGAAGAAATGCTCTTTAGCGGCTTGTCTCAATCTTACAGCACTGAAAAGTACTAGGTGCAACAAACCAGAGCTGACTCTCAAGAGTGATTATAATAGGTTGCTGGTTATTGATAATAGCAAACCACATGATAGTAAATTAGAAACAATGTGGTTTAAATTACCACCACAAACGTCCGAATACTGAACCCCACAAAAACATAAACAACAATGAACAAAACAATAGACACAACAATAAACACAATTACCAGCTAGAAAAGAGCCAGCAGTGCACCATAGGAGCTGTAACACTGGCCACCACTGTCTGTAAAGTGTAAACATTACAGCAGCTACTTCTAAAGTGGCCCCAGTTTGTTGATTATAATTGGTCAGTTGATCTAGAGTGGGTCTCATAGAGTGGGTAGAGATTAGCCTGTTCAGAGTTGCACAGTCGTGGAGTTGGCTGAACACAACTGCCAGTGTTCTTTAGAAAGCATTACTTTTAGCATTGCTTACCAGGGTAGTTTTTTACATGTGCATCATGGAAAGGTGGACAGTGGCAACAAAAAGTGAAAAAAACAAGGCTGCACCAAACAAGGTTGCACCAAGAAGGAAAGACAAAAAAGCAATTAAGGATCTGATGGCCTGGGGCAAGAAACTGTTCCTCATCCTGGTAATGAAGGCCCGGATGCTGCATAACCTTCTGCCAAATGGTAGGAAGGAGAAGAGGGTATATGAGAGGTGTATGGTGTCATCCACAATGCTGGTGGCTTTGTGGATGCACGGGAGAGAGACCTGGTGATCTTCTCAGCTTTCCTTACTGTCCCCTGTAGTTTTGCAATCTGATGCAACACAATTTCCATACCACATGCAAGGATGCAACTACAGAGAGTGCTCTCTATAGCCCCTCTTTAGAATGTTGTGAGAACTCTGGTGGGAAGACTCTGCAGGAAGTAGAGGCACTGCTGGGCTTTCTTGGTGATGGAGCTGGTGTTTAGGGTTCATGTGAGGTTCTTCGCTATGTGAACATCAAGGTACTTGGTCCTCTGGATGATCTCCAACGAGAACCCGTTGATGTTCAGAGTGATCACACACCGCGTTCTCCTGAAGTCAACAAGCATCTCTTTTGTTTTATCCACATTCAGAGACAGGTTGATGGCTCTTCAACAGTCTATTAGCCGTCACACCTCTCTGTACACCACCTCGTCATTCTCAATTAACAAACCCACCATGGTCATGTCATCAGCAAACTTGTCGATGTGGTTTGAGTTGTGCATTGCTGCAGTCCTGGGTCAGCAATGATATAGCCCTGTGTCCTCAGTGTGGTGATGCTGGAAATGTTGCTCCCAATCTTGACTAACTGAGGTCTCCCAGTCAGAAAGTCCAGAATCCAGATGCTGAGAGAGGTGTTCAGACCCAGCAGTCTCATCTCTCCTATTAGATGCGAAGGAATGATGCTGTCTGAAGTCTATGAACAGCATTCTCACATAACTGTCTTTTTTGTCCAGGTGGATGAGGGCAAGGTGAAAGGTGGTGGTGGCATCATCCGTAGAGTGGTTGGGATGATATGCAAACTGCTGGGGGTCCAGTGAGGGGGCAGCTGTGATTTTATGTGCCTCATGATGAGCCTCTCGAAGCACTATGTGATGATGGGTGTGAATGCGATGGGATGATAGTCACTGAGGCATTTCTTTGACGCGGGGATAATGGTGGTGGCTTTGAAGCACGCTGGAACAACTGTGGTGCTCAGACAGATATTGAAGATGTCTGTGAGAACATCTGGCAGCTGGTCTGCACATCCTCTGAACGCACGACCAGGAATGTCAAGTCTGGCAGCCTTCCGTGGGTTGACTCTAAGCAGAGTTTTCCTCACATCAGCCATGCTCAGACAGACCACCTGGTCGTTGAGGGGCAGGGTGGTCTTCCTTGCTCCAATATGTTCACTCTGATCAGTCACAAGATAAAAGGCATGCTTGGACTATTACATCAGAAGGGATGTTTAATTTTATTTGTGCTGCACAATGGCCACAGTAACAGCACTTTTATGAGGTACAATTTGCTGTGTGTATCATGATGATGCATGCTAGCTAAGCTAATGCTAATGAGGTAGACAAGTGACTAATGTTAATTATAAAGTTACATTTTGGTACAAAAGTGGACAGATGAATGGAGAGAGAGAAAGAGAGAGAGAGAACTTAGTAATCCCAAAGGGAAATTGCATCAAAGCCACTTAACATAATACAAACACAATCAATGCTTTGGTTTGCATTGTCACCACTATCACTAAGACTGACCCAACCACTAACCCAACAGCTGGGCTACACAAAACTATCCAGCACTATAGGAATACCCCAAGAAAATGACCCAGTATTTTAAAGAGTGCTGAACTGAAAACTGATAAAGCTTTAACATACAGTTCTATTGTGACTATGAATACCAGCAGAAGGATGCTTACAGATTAAGTTTAACTTGTCACTTGTCACTCTCTCCTTCCCTGCCTCCAGCCTGTCTACATGGCCGTGTTGCAAGCCATTCAGCCACTGGCTTGTGCTGCTCAGGCCTGTGATCAAAGCCAGTCGCCTGGTGACAGCACTGAAACAAAGAGTGTGGAGAAAAGCGAGCTCTCAGCGCCGTGGTAATTAAAGATCAGTCGGGGGAAGACAAAGACATCCCTCGGACAAACATTTGCGCATCAAGAGAGCGTGAGCGCTTGGTTCTGCGCGGGTATGATAATCATGACATTTTGTTTTTAATTGGGGTAATTGTCTCTATGAAGTCGCCTGTGTGTGTTTCTGGCTCATGCTATGTGGCATTGTTTTGTCCCTGACTAAACCACTGTGTGTTGTGAATGTGTGAGTGTGTATGTGTGTTACTGTTCTCTATCTCGGACTCTCTGTCTGTCTTTTCCTATCAATTTTCATGAGTTTTTGACTTGTGAATTAGTGTTTAGACCCACGAGATTCACCATGAACTCTGATGAACTTCTGTGCATCCATAGCTGCACCCTAATAGTTAAATGAAATTTCTTTTCCTCTCCGCTTTATTTTGTCTGATCTTCAGCTTTTGGCCTTAGTAAATATACTGTCAGAGGTCAGAGCCTCACCTAAACACCACCTTACCGAGCTCCAAAATAAAACCATATTTCTAAACAAAAAAGTCGGCAGTTCATAAAAAGAAATTAGCTTTTATTCGCAATTCTGATTGTATATCTTTCTGGACTATAATAAACCAAAACAGTAAATCTGTTAAATATTATCAGGTGGGTATTATTGTTAATTATACATACAAATTATTTTTTTAAATCCAGTTAAAATCCAAATACAGATACATATTGTGGCATTGCATTACACTCCTACTTTACACCCTGCAGAGAAAGGGCAAAATTTACTTACCTATCACAACTGAAAAGTTTTGTGGCCTTGGTTGTAAATCTGTAAAATGTTTGCAAAATATCTACGATAGAAAACAGGTTAAGAAAGCTTTTCCAGTGGAAGCACGTTTTGAATCCATGTGGCTTTTCATGTTCATTAAGCCATATGAATTCAAAAGCAGAGGTATTGACAGGCCTCTGCTGAGGGTTCATTTGGAGACAGTCTTTGCGAGGCTATAAATAAAGCGTGGCTCTGCCGATTGCGAGCTGACAACGCTGCAGGCTTCTGGGAGGACTTTGCTCTGAGGGCCTGTGGCTAAAAAGGCCAGGATTGATGACTTTCGCATGGTCCTGCTTTTCATTTGTCAATAAAGCTGTCAGCACAGCACTAACCTGGGCGGGACTGTGTTAGCATTCATCAATGCTGAGGCATCAATCATAGCACTTCGAGCAGCTCCTTGGCAGTCCATTACATTGACCTGACCGTGGTTACCACCAAAGTCCTTTTTTCCTCATATGTATGTGCTGGTGTGTGTGTGTGTGTGTGTGTGTGTGTGTGTGTGTGTGTGAGCAGGTGGGTGAATGTTCTGTATTTGTGGGATCTATCTATCTCTATTTCTTTCTCTCTCTCTCTCTCTCTCTCTCTCTCTCTCTGTGTGTGTGTGTGTGTCTCACTCACTCATGTCCTTTGGTGCTGTTAACACTCAGGTAATTACTGGTAGTGGTTAAGCACATCAGTCTGTCGCCTCGCCGGCAGATTGATACTCCTCCGCACGCATCCTGTTTTCATCCCTCGTTTTCGAAATCCTCACGGCATGATTTGGTGAATGATTTCATTTATTAGCTCTGCCCCTCACCATCCGACCGCCACCTCACCAGATCTGTATCAGACCAGAATCACAGTGAGAATCAGCCCCATTACAGTAGGTTAGTTCATAATAGCAGTGCACACGTGCAATTTTAAGCTGTAGCATGAAGTGAACTGGTAATATAATAGATGCAGTGTTGTCATGATAAAGGGGGATATTTAACTTAATTAGTATGTCTTTAAAGGTATTTGTAGTTGCACAAAATGAAAAAATTCTGATTGAATGTTCAGTATTATGTTAGGGGCTACTGACAGGCTGCTTGGCAAAAATTAAAATAAACACCGATTAGCCATAACACTGTGTCTAATATTGTGTAGGTCCCCCTTACGCCACCAAAACATCTTTGACCCATCGAGGCATGGACTCCACAAGACCTCTGAGGGTGTGCTGTGGAATCTGGCACCAAGACATTAGCAGCAGATCCTTTAAGACCTGTAAGTTGCAAGGTGGGGCCTCCATGGATCAGACTAGTTTGTGCAGCACGTTCGGATTGAGATCCCTGGGTCAGCGGTTGTTCTTACTTTGATCACTTTTGGTAGGTATAAACCACTGAACAGGTCACAGGACTTATTGTTTTGAAGATGTTCTGACCCAGTTGTCTAACCATCACAATTTGGCCCTTGTCAAAGTCACTCAGATCCATGTGTTTGCCCTTTTTCCTGCTTCCAACACATCACCCTCAAGACCTGTTCAGTTGCTGCATAATATCTCACCCTTGACAGGTGCCATTGTAGCAAGATAATCAATGTTATTTACTTCAGGGTTGGGGCCATTCATGAACTGATTTGAGAATGCATGGTAAATTCCAGTTCACTTCCTGGAACTGGAAATGGAAATAGAACTGCATGCAGTTGGAGGGAAATGGAATTGGAACTGAACTGCAATGTCAGGAATTCAAATAAATTCCACAAAATTCTGTTTTATCTGATCATTTGACTTGATTTGCTAAATTGTGCACATTAAATGTTGAGAGTCATATAAATGACAAACATATAAAAAATAAATACATGGGTAATGTATTTTTCAATCTTTTGCATGTTTTAATCGCCAATTAATTTTATATCTGAATTTTAGAGCCAGATGTATTGGACCTGATCTCTCTATTGCAGTGGATCTCTAGGATGAGGACTGGACATTTCTGATTCAGGCCATCACGTCTGCCATAACAGTCTAACAGTAGGCTACAGGAACTTTGTCTGTTTGTCTCCTTGAAATATTGAAGTGACTGAGGTTAAGGTTTTTCATCTTTTGGGTTCAAGATCCAAGTCTGCTGCTGTCCGCTAATGAAACTGGCTTTTCGCTGAAAAAAACTGCACGAACGACTCTCAGGTTTAGAGTCTCTGGTATTTATTTTTTAATCCTGTTTTCAATGTTCTTTGTGTTTAAACTAGTAGCACAGTGTACACTAGATGAAAGTGTCACTGTGGTTTCTAATCTTGACATGCAAGTGATTTTTGAATGAAAAGTTTTGCCAAACAGTGGAGTTCTGACCATTAACACTGGAAATAGAGAGAAACAGGAAGAGCGGAAAGTGATTTGTCGCTTGATTTGTGTGGAAAAAATGCTTTAAGCAAAGATCGTAGCAGGTGACGGAATGGAGATGTCAAGTATATGTTAGCATTTGTCAAATGCATCCACAAGTGTTAAATTAGACAATTCTGCCTGCTTTTTCCGTGGGCTTGGTACAGACATTGTCTTTATTTACCTTTGTTCATTTCTGTGTTTTGTGTGTTTTTGAATGTCAAGTTTCTTAACGATGAGCACAATTAAGGTCAGGATTCGTTTGTAGTTAAGTGGAGGGTTTAGCATTGAATTCATGGTTTTGTAATTAACAATTATATTGCAATGAATGAATGAATGATGAATGAATTTTTAATGACCAGTAATTGTACTATAATTATATTAATGGGGAATTCTTTTGGCAGAAGTTCAGTGCCCCCAGGTCATCCACAGTCCTACTCTATACATCCCAGGGAAAAAGGTTTATTGCTCAAATTTTGATCTTTGACTCTTTGATCCTTGGTTCATGAGCTGAAAGGCTAGTCTTTGCTCATCACTGAGACCTTAGGCACCCTTGAAAATGTTGCTGGTTCACCGGTTGTCTTTCCTTGAACCACTTTTGGTAGGTACTGAGCACTGCATACTGGGAACACAACACAAGACCTGCAGTTTTAGAGATGCTCTGACCCAGTCAGAGATCTAGAAATCACAATTTGACTCTTGTCAAAGCCACTCAGAACCTTATGCTTGCCTATTTTTATTGCTTCCAACACATCAACTTCAAGAACAGATCAAACCTGAGAAGACTCTTGAGAAGTGGTTGTATTGACATTCATACTCCTATTCATACTCCTGTTAATGTTCAGATAAACATGAATGTCATTATGTGAGAATTTGTGATTTGTACTAAGATCTCTACTAAAACTCTCATTTTGAGAATGCACATGTGAGATTACTGGGCTCTTTTGCTCAGGAGAAATATTTGAGCAGCAGCAGACTTAAGCAGTACACTCCTTTGTCTTTCTATCTGATCACTGTTGTCTAAGAGAAACTACAGAGATATTAGGCAGATTTCTTTTTGACCTTTCTTTCCTGTGGCCTTATCCAGCATGTCCATATGGACAAGCACTAAAATGCAGCAACTATCTAATGTTATAATGTAATGTAATTAAAAAGATTAACAGTTCCAGTTTTTTTTTTGTTCTTGTTTGCTTTATTAAAGCAATTAGTCCGTGGCCATACACAGTATTTACTTTTAAAGCACATTAATTAAAGCTTCTAGCAGTAATCTTTGACTAAACAGTGGCATAATTTACTGCAGAACAGCATTGGTTGGACAGTGATGGGCAGGGAAGTTAGTGTGGACTAATTAAAAGCCAGTAAGTGGAAGTAGATTGTTTTTTACTTAATTATATCAGGAGCACTAGCTTAGCTTTCCAATAATTAAATAAGGCCGGTCTACTGCTCAGAAATGGCACGACTGGACAAGCATTATGAAGGACGCTGCACTGGCTGTGTTTGCTGTATGTATGTTCAGCAATGGGGACTGACAAGTCTGGGAAAAGTTTTCTTTTATTACAACTAAAATATCTTAAAACGCTCTCTCTCTCTGACTCTGTTTCTCTCTTTCATTCCTCCCTCTTGTTCTTATTTCTCGCTTAATTGCCATTGCCGTCAATCAAGACATAAAAAAAGAATAACTCGTCTGGCTGATGATCTTTTTTTAACCACAGATCTTATTTTCTTTCCACACTTTGCTGCACTGTGGTTTGAGCCTGCGTGTCACCATAACAACAGGTAACCTCAGAGCTTCTACAGCGTATTTAAATAACTCCGAGCTTGTGAACTAAGCACATCATGAACTGAAACTGTGCACTTTACTTTTATAGTTTCATAGTCATAGGTTTATTCTTGAATCTTTTATAAGTTTATCTAAGTACATACTTTACATAAGAATTAAAGCAGTACGCCTCAAATTAGGTCAAAATCCATATAACACAGCTTGGCATGACTTAATGTGCTGGTGCCTCAAGTGCATTTGACCACCCATTTGACAGTGTATAACTAATGTGTATGAATAGATGTCGTTCTCCTCACCAAGTTGTACCTTGCTGTCATCAAATGGGTCGTTCAGGGCGCAGTGGTAGAGGTAACTGATTTGTTTTGACACTGGCC
Organism: Brycinus macrolepidotus; assembly: GCA_037974445.1. Taxonomy (NCBI): domain Eukaryota; kingdom Metazoa; phylum Chordata; class Actinopteri; order Characiformes; family Alestidae; genus Brycinus; species Brycinus macrolepidotus. The sequence goes on from JBBPCZ010000136.1 coordinate 19,040,223, forward strand.
TGTCATTTGCCCTGACGGGATTTCACAGCCATTTTGTGATGTTAGACATTCTCTCTCTCTTGCTCTCTCTCTGTCTCTCTCTCTCGTTTTCCCCTTCAATTTTCAGCGTACTGTAAGCTCTAGGAATCATTACACTGGCACTAGCAATTCCTGACAACTGTGTACATCATTAAAATGAAATCAATTTGCGAACTCACAACATATATAGTACAAAAGGTCACGAAAGAAATGAAGTGGAAAATATGACAGAAATTTAACCCAGTTGAAGTAAATTCAGTCTGAGAAACAACAACCCTTATCAAATTTGACATTTTTAACAAAACCACACAAATAACGCCAAGCCTGCATTTAATACATTCAATAAAATACCTTCCTGCTACCAACATAATGGCAATGAGTCTTGGTCTATTGCTTGATGAGATCAGGGAATAAAGAGCGAGCAATCTGAGAGAATCTCTCCACATCTTCCACGGTCCTTTCTTTTGTACTTTCCTCTTCAGCTTAATTCTGTGGTCATTCGACCATTTTTGTGTTGATTTGACAGTTTACTAAGTGTTTTGGCAGAGACAGATTTTCATTCAAAATCTCCTGGTGCTTCATGGAATCCTTGGTGCGGTGTACCCTAACAAGATTCCCAGAACTTTTCCCGGCAGGTTCACTGCAGGTCTTAATTATTGACCTGTGGATATGGGAATTTTCAGATGTGTCCCTATTTTTTCATTGCTTAGTGTATGAAGGTTAACAACTTTTGCCTTATTTCATTTGTGCATTCTCTAAAGGAATTTGATCTTGGTGTCATCTCATATTTATACCTAAGTGAAACTATCTCTTTTGAAAAGTAAAATATAAATGTGAACAGTCGGAAGAACACAATTATAAACCCCAGTACTTGAGGAGTTTAAATACAGCAAGTATGAATATTCTATTTAATACAAAAGGACTGAAAACTGCAGACATGTATTCCTAGCTCTCAGAAATCATTAAGTCTTCTCTAAAAACAAGATACTGGATATAAAATTAAGTTAAACCCTGTCTGCTCTGTAGCTTTGTACAAAGAGAGGCTGCTAATGGACGTTAGTGTGCTAGCATGCTAAGTTGGCTAATAAGGATGGATGTGTGGATGTGACAGGCACAGTGTGTGTGTGTTGGGGCGAATTAGCCCTGTTTGTCTGAGGTCCGTATGGGTAATGAGAGAGCTTGAAAGGGCCTGGGGCTCTGGGACTGGATCATTTTGCTCATTTTCTCTTTCTCTCTCTCTCTCAAAACCATATTCACTCAGTATGAGTGGTGCATTCAGTTGTTGCCTGAAAAAACGCAGTCCTATTAAATGACCCAATTCATTTTTATATAGTCATGCATACATAAGCATAAGCATAGATTCATTAATATTAAGCAAACTTCATGACTGTGTGAGTCTTCCTTTTTTTAGGCAAACCTCAAAATACAATCAAACTCATGTCTTGAACCAATTTAAAGCCAGAATTGTTATACTGGGTATAGTAACACTAGTTAGAAACTATATATTGGCTCGTGCTCTGTCTTTTCTGTTCTTTGGCAGTTGATCTTTCAGGAACAGAGCAGCCTGATATCAGCTTATGCTACCTTTTTATTAGGCAAGATCATACTGTTTACCTACACCCAATGTACTCTTTATTTCAATAAATACTATAGCTCGAAAGCAGCCCACTTTAACTGTAAAACCACAGGTCATCACCGTGGCGAAACAATTATAGGCCAACATTCCAGTCCCAAACAGTTGCTAAGCAATGCAGTTTAAAAGCTGGTAATACTTTCACCGCCTCTTAAGCCTTGATACTCTCCTTCTGCCATTTTCCCCTTCAAAACCTTCTATTCCAGCCCAGTCCACAGCTTCAAAGTCCTCCACACCCTTCGATGCCACTTCAAACTCCCGGATACCCTCCCTCTGCAACATTTCCATCCATCATACCAAACAGATTTCAGAGTAATTTGGCCTCTCTGGCACAGGCTGATTCATGCTTGCCACTAGTCACAAGCAGCCTCTGCTAAAAGGGAAGAGACTTTCACCCCATTTCACTTTTGCCGTTGACATGCGGCACTGAAAACGTTCTCTGCACATTAGCAGCTGGACATTTCCAAGGTCATCTGCGGTTATGCTAACACTGCAGAACATCAAAAAGTGTGCATAGTTAACGCTGGACCTAGCCTCTATGACGTTTATTCTCTTATTAATTTATTTGCCTTATTTCACAGCAGCTAGCACAATACCTTCATCCTACCTCCTGGAGGACATCCAGCATTAACTGGGCATCGAAAACTCATGAAATCTGCATTCTGAAGGGAGTCCTGCTCACCGATGAGCTCAGAAATTATTTCGCCGTTAGCCTGGCTCCAATCTGGCAAATGGCTACCAAATAATTCACAGGCCCCAGAAAAGCAGAGAGAAGGGCAGGGGGGACATGGGCGCTAGTACACAGAGTCCACTTTAGTGAGTTCAGCAGGGGACAGTGCATGTAGCAGGGCTCCCAGGTCAGATTTGGTTTTGTCTCTAATATGGGTAGAGGGGTTCTGGGGGTATCTCAGCAGTGCTGGAGCATTAGCATAGTGGCACGGCCTGGGAGGCAGCGGGATGCGTGGGGATTTTGCACAAATGACCAGGCGCGTGGGCTCCCAGCAGTTATTCCCTTCCAGTTCAGGCCAGCTACGCCTGAATTAGGCCTATGAGTGTAACTCTAATGATCTATTCCAGGGCAATTAGTACTCAGAGCAAGTTCTGGCAGACAAAAAAAAAAATGTCTCCACCATCTATTTTTTTTTGATCCATGTTCTCTCCAAGCGCCTGGGCCTGTCATTCACATTCATTATCTGCATCCGATGAGGCTGAGCTCTGTTGTATTAAAAATGTAATTGTCAGAATTCATAAATATTGAAGTGCTGTCTGTGAATAATTGATGCCCCCTAATGCAAGTGTGTTAAGATATAAACTTAGAGGGGCCGGCAGGTGCATGCAGCGGACACTGGGTGGGAATAATTAGGCCACTGAGCTTCCCTAACTGAGAGCTGCTCGTTAGGAGTGCAGAGTTATTAATTACTAAACACATTTACTAAAACAGCCAGAGAGATTTGGACACAAGTGAGGCCACAAACTCGCAAAGTCACAGGTATGCAAGGGGAATCTAATTATACTGGAGAGTCATTTTTATTATGATTAATGTTGGCTAATATGTGATACGTGGCATTGCAAGGGGGGGAGCATGCTAGTGGTGTGTGAATCAGAGCGGTGTGTGTGTGTGTGTAGTGTGTGTGTGAGTATGAGTGTGTCTGTACCATTGAGAGCAAAAGTGAGCGCAGTGTTTTTAATTACTCTCAAGGCTCTGGAGAGTGATGGTGTCTCTGCTGTGGCTTAATTACAGTGTGTTGTGTCAGAGGAATGGGGCCACTGTTATATCATCAACTAAAACAAGGGAATCTCAGAAAAAAAAATAAATAAAAGACTCTCTATGCAGTTCAATGGTGCATTTTTCATAGCCTTCATACCTGGCTAATGATTCATCTACCTACCTTGCAGATACAGTTCAATTTTACAGTTCAGGATGTAGGCCTACTTTAAACAATACAATTACTTTGTACCTCATAAATCTCCGTTACATTTACATGTTCAGATACAGTGCCTCCCATAATTATTGGCAGTTTCATTTAATGTGAGTAAAAAGGCTGATGAAATTTCCCCTTAATGCTCATCAAATCTTGTCTTTACTCTGCAAATAAATCTATAAATTCCATATGAGCCCATTACCATACGAAAAAAAGTCACAAGTGATTACAAAACTCTATTCTGAAAGAAGGTGTGTGTTGTAATCACTGGCACCCCCCAATTAGTATTTTTTGCAGAACACTCGTCTACTTGTGAATGCAGAAGAAGGGTTTTTTGACCATGCAGAATCTCTTCAGATCTTGCAGAGCCTGAATTCTGAATTAAAATGTATTGTTTCTTCCTGGAATCCATAATGCCATGTATGTAAACAATACCGTCAGGGCCTTTGCAGGGGAACTAGCCCCACAGCATCACAGATCCTCCACCATATTTAATGCCTGGTATTAGGTGTTTTTTTCTGTAGTCATCTTTATTTCTATGCCAAACCCACCTTGAAAGTCAAAGATCTCATTGTTTGTTTAATCTGACCACAGCATCCTGTCTCAGTTCCTGTAGCGTCTGGCAAGCTCCAGGAAGTTTTGCTTTTCATGAAAAGATAGAAGGCATACCTTCCATTCTCTTCACTGTGACTGCTGATTTGTGTAGTCACAGTCCTTGATTTGTGCAAGTCAACACACTTGCCTTATTGCAAGGGAATGCTCTTGAATCTTTCCCATGGTGACAGATGACTAAAGGATTTGGGTCTTGTGTTATCTAATTTTTATGCTCCAATGAAACATCACTGATAACTGCTTAAATGTTCAAAAACACTCAAAATGAGTTAAATACACACTGGACCAAACCTTATTTACATTTCCTTAATTCAGATTTCTTTGGGTGACAATATTTATGATGTGATTTTCTTGTACAAATGTATTTTCACTAATGTTTTTTTTCTCAGACTAAACTTGCCTCAAACTAGGATTTTTTTTTCTAGTTTAAACGTAATGTTAAGATAATAAGATAATATTAAGATTATAAGAGCAAGGGTGCTAATAATTCTGGATGGCACTTCTTGCTACACTGAATTGTTTATGTTTGTACATTTTCTGGGGATTTTTATTTAAAAAAGAAAAAAACATTTTGGTTTGTGAGGTTAGGATCAGGATTAGGTTTCTTCCATTCCTGCTCTCAATTTCTGTATGTTGTTTCCATTCACCTTCTACTTCCAAGTTATTGTAAATGCATATTTACACTCATAAGTCCATAAGACTCATCAGCTTACTGCACATCTCAGATGCTCACATGTCCAATTTGGATGTTAAATTGCAAATATTCTTTTTTTGTTTTCTTGTCCTTTTTTTCAGTAAAAACTTTGTAACATCTACACATCCTTTCAGACCCACAGTGCTGAGTTGTCTTTTCACAGTGGACAAAAACATCTGTGGATTTTTCAAATCTGAAGCCAGAGTGGAGCTTGACTTTCTTCTCTCTCTCAGAGATGAAAGCTTGAAGTGCTGTTTGTCTGAGGGGGGGGGGGGGGGAGGTTTTTCTTGTCTCCCAAGTTGTGAGTTCCATTTTTTTTGTTTTTTT
>JBBPCZ010000136.1:19059481-19074390 GCA_037974445.1 Brycinus macrolepidotus
TGGACTTTCAATAAAGAGACTTTGTGTTTTCTAACGCTGGTTCTGCAGTGCGTCATTTCAGGGAGCCCGACATGACAGCTAGCTTATGCTGATTGTTCTGTGCTTTTAAACATTTCAGTCCGTGAACCCCTTTTTAACTTGGAGCACCTGCCCCTTAAAGAGTGTCTACATGGCCCTGTAGTGGGAGTACTGCATCATATTTGATTTGACATATTTGATTTGACACAAAATTGATTAGAGCACTATCAAGTTGTTTACATGCATTTCTCAAAAAAGGCATAATTTAATTATACTTATAAATAAAGCTGTAAGCCATGAGAGGTGCTTCAGTGATTATGACACCTGGAAATGGTTGCCAAGCAACATAGCAATTATTTAAACATCCTCTTAAGGGTTCTTTGGTTCCTAAAAATTAGCATCACAGAATTCTGTTGGCTTGTATGCAAGAGTGTATGTGTATATTTTTAGAATACTTTTCAGCTTTTAGAAGCAGAGGTATATATTTTATAAATGTTTATTTAAAATTGATGTTGATGTCATATGTGTGACAGCATTATAAAAGAGTGATCTGATGGAGCTGTCAGACTGTCCTCCCTGTCTGAAAACCTCAATGTCGGCCACGGCACCGGAGGCCACTCAAGTTACCGTGGGGACAGGCTGCTCAATAGCACGACTTTGAACCTAAAATCCTGCTGGTCAGCTCAAGGATCCCACTAACAGCCTCCTGTGATGCGCATGCATGTGCCTGCATACACAAATCCTTCTTTTAAGCCTTTTTTTTGTTTTGTAGTGAGTATCAGCATGGATTATGCAAGGCATGTATTGTTGATTTCAAGATAAGAAGGCATTTTGGAATTATTATGCATACAGCATGAAATGTAGAAGACATCTACCTATGAAGGTGCATTATATATACAGTGCAGTCCATGAGTAATTGAACAGTAATGCAGTTTTTCACTCTGTGTTCCTTCACACTTGATTTCAAATAAAACAATGACTGTGAGAATAAAGCGCAGAGTGTCAGCTTTATTCAAGGGCATTCACATCTGTATTAGTTCAGTTATATAGGAACCGCAGCCATATGATTCATCCTTGTTATACTGTAAATAGCACCCCTGTTTCATGGAATCATTAGTACTAAGACCATTTAAGGCTCTTTTGTGTTTCATTAAATCATTCATTACATCATTACAGTTCATGGACAAATGTCTAGAGTTAACTCTTGATGTGGCCGTTATCTGGTGTCTGAAAAATGAGAAAAATGAGACTGAAAAATCTGAATAAATCAAAGACATTTAAAACATTGTCATCTACTTTTTCTAGGAAAACAAAGATGTTTAGACTGTAAACTATGCTGCAGACTGAACTATAAACCAAAACACATACTGTGAAATAGACTATTAAATATACAATAGACTGTACAGTGCAATAGACTGTACAACAGGCAGTGAACTGGATTATACAATAAAAAAGTAAATACTCCATAAATAGACTGTACAACAGACAAAGAAAGAGAGGACTGACTGAAGGGTCCTGAAATGATAGTGTTTGGTCCAAGCGTTTAGAACTATCACTTTTGGTCTCCGCTGAGATGGGTGCCGCTGAAAGAGAGAGTGACCTGGGCGTGAGAGGTCGGCTATCATTTTCACCACCCTCTTCCTCATCAAATATGAGAAGAGGTAATCGAGGGTGAAGAGCTGACAGCCAATGATTTTCTCCAGACCTAGCATTGTTTGCTGATGCTCATAGACCAAGGTGGTGTCATCTACAAACTTAAGCTGAACCGCATCACTGTTAGAAATGCAGTCATTGGCGTAGAGACTGTAGAATCCTCCTCTTAAAGAAAAAACACAACAAAGGGAAACGACTGGACTAGGCCTAGCCTTATCCAAAGTTGGTATAAAATAGTCTGTCCAGACTGTGGCCACTTTGTCAATGTCCCTGGGCACTTATTTCCAGTCATACAAGATTAGGCACCCATTAAATGCAGTTAGAAGAGATCTATAAACCACAAAGCCAAGGTAAAATTTAAAAAAGGTGTTTGAAACCATGGGTAAAATCTGACAATACTGACAGAAATCGTTCGTGGCTTTAATCTCAAATAACACAAAAACAAAATATTAAATTGAAATGGATGGAAAGATGGCACTGTGCTATGGAGGCATGTTTGTCAATCTGTCTGTTATATGTTTTTGTGTGGATTATGTTGAAAGCTTGCTCGAATATGAAAGACTAGATCTACTACACAACATAGTTAACTATCAATCATTGCTGAACTTCAAATGACTAATGTCGGAGCTAACTTCAAGTGACTACAGGAGGAGCTAATGCCCCAAACACCATAGCAAAAGAGCTGGTGTTCTGGTTCAGCTTAGAAGACGGAAACATTGCTCCCCACTGCCAAGTATTTTACCCACTAATGTACGCTTTCTGGTTAATAAGCATGATGAACTGACCGTCCTTATCAACAGCAGACAGGATATTGCAGACTGCTCTGTTCTGTGCTTCACTGAAAACTGCCTGAATGCTGACATGCTGGAGCTGCACACCGCACAGAGACTTCACACAAAACAAAAGGTGGAGGTGTGTGTTTCTTTGTGAACCAGAGGTGGTGCCCAGACACAACACTGATCTAACAAGATGGTGTTGGAGACAGTCACCATTCAATTGCCAGGAGACTTCACCTCTATCAGATTGGTTGCTGTTTACATACTTCTGCAAGCAGCAGTGACTGAAGCAGCCTGGCAGCTTTCAGCCCATATCATGGAAATGGAAAACTCCTACTCAGATTTGATGGTGCTGGTACTCTGCGATTTAACTTAACTTGAATAGGACACTGGCAAAGTTTAAAGAGTAAATTTATGTGCCTACCAGGTATGATAAGGGACTGGATCAGTGCTGCAGTACTATTGCTAACTCCTTTCATGCTGCAGCTTGAGCCCCCCTCTGGCAGACAGACCATAATTTGATCCTTCTCGTCCCTGTTTACCGCCAGAAACTGAAATCTGTTAAACCAAGGACAAAAGTAGTAAAACGATGGTCTCCTCAAGCAATAGACAGACTAAGGGACTGTCTGGACAACACTGATTGGTAACCTTCATTAACTTCTCTGAACATGTGTGTTCCAAGTCTGTGATATATCAACAATAAGGCATGATACAGCAGAGAGATGAAACAATAAGCACAATGCCTTTAAGGGTGAAGACAGGGAACTGTGTAAGGCAACCAAATATGTTTTTAGGGGGCTGTCAGAAACCTAAAGCTGACTACAAGTGCAACTTGGAAAACAAGCTCAAGGCCAAAGAGAGCAGGGGTGTATGGCAGGACCTAAAACTGACTATAGAACCACTCTTTCACTGTTTCACCCCAAGCTGCCTGACAGTCTCAGTGATTTCTATTATTGCTTTGACAACAATATACAGATGATGTTAAGGAATGGAAAGCTCCTGCTTGTTTTAAGTCTGCTGTCATAACCTCTGTGCCTAAGAAATCCATCAGCAGTTCCCTGAATGATTACATACCTGTTGCCTTGACATCTGTAATAATGAAACTCTTTGAGCACCTAGTATGTAAACATCTGTCCAACACAGTTGGCTTAGACCCCTGCCAGTTTGCATACAGGGCAAATATGTCTGTAGAAATGTTGCAGCATTTAGAAGCCCCTGCCACTTATGCACAGGTTCTCTTTGTGGACTACAGCTCTGGATTTAATATGATCTTACCTACAAAAGGTTGTGATAAGGGATAGCAACTAGAAGTCAGTCACTTTTTATGTCAGGGCCGGTCCAACACTAACTAAGTGTCATGTCCCGGTCAGCGGCCAGTAGAGGCAGCTATTGTTTGTTTTCTAGTTGGAACTCTTATTTTGAAAAGATGTGTGTTAATGTTGAGCTTCACACTTTTGGTCAGCTGTTTTGTGTTAAGTAATTGTCTGTGGTGATTGGTTTAGTAGTTAAGTCCTGTGTATATTTATGATGCTTGTGTTCATTCCCTGGTGTCGGTCAACCATCACACATCCCTAACGGAGACCCTCACCTACCCGTCCTTGTGTATCTCCTGTAGTGTGTATGTTTTAGGCCCTCGTGCCTTTTTGAGTTTGAGTTTGTGTGTTTAAGAATAAAAACCCTACAAGGGAACTCTGCGTCTGCGCCTCGCTCTCCACACCCCGAGCACCCCCGATGTGACACTAAGCACCTACTTAGGGCCCCTATGATATTTGATCCATGGTACTGTAACTGATATATTTCAATATCTCAAGATATGCCTGTGCCAATATCTTTTAATATAAAGGTTCAAATAAAAAATTTCACACCCTGCATCACTATCACATTCTATAGGTGCGTGCAACATTTTGTGAAGTGTTCTTCTGTTCTTCAGCTTCATTTTGTATTTAAATCCTCACATAACAGTTTTACAAAACTCAAATGGCCCTCTTTCATCTGTTGAAGTGGTCAAATCATTCAGCTTCTCGCTAGATGGTTTGCACATTCTACTACCCCACTGATTGCTCATCATCTCAAGTTCTATGGTGGTCATATTATGCACTGCAATGTGGTACGTCTCTATGCAACATGGGCAGTTTACACAGATGCGCAGTGTATTTAGATATCTGGATGAATAATAAAGTAATAGGTGGCTACAGAAAAAATATTTGCAGATAATCATACAAAAAGTGTAGGTGATAGTACAGATGATGATGCATGGATGAATAGCTGAAATAGTGAAACAGTGGTTCTGTAGTCCAAAGTCTTACATTCTGATGGCTGCAGGGAGAAATGACCTGTGGAAGATTCCTTCCTACAGTGTGGCAAGAGCAGCCTGGTCAGTGTGAGTGTCAGAGTCAGTTCTGCTCAGTGAACTTCTCTGTCCTTGTAGTGTTTTATGGAGTTGGTCAGAGGGGTTCCCCATGATTGCCGACACCTTTGTCATCATCTGTCTTTCTGCCACCATCTCCACTGTGTCCAATTTCAGCCCAAGAACTGAGGCGGTCTTCTAAAGTTTACTGGTGTCCTTGGCTGTGGTGCTGCTGCTCCGGGACTCAAAAGCACATCCCAGACTCACAGAAAGTTCTCAGCACAGGTAAAACCTCAGGTACTTTTAGGTGTTAACCACTTTGATATTCTCACCCTGAATGATGACAGGAGCTGGAGGAGACACATTCTTTTGTAAATCCACAACAAACTCCTTTAGTCTTCCTGGCATTTAGTTGGAGATGGTTATGCTGGCATCAGTCCACAAAGCTGTTCAACAGGCTCCTGCATTCCTCCTCCTTTCTTTCACTGTCCCTCAACAGCTTGGAACTGAACGTCTCCAGAGTAAAAGAGCTGTGGCTATAGATAGCTGTAGGTGGACAGTGGACAAGTTTCTAAGGACAGCAATCTCCTCCTCCCAGAAATGTGATGACAGCTTGATCTGTATCACTAAAAAAGCCCACCAAAGACTGTCCCAGCTCAAAAAGTTTGAGATGTCAAGAACACCTTTCCTCAGTTTTACAAAGCTTTGATAGAAAGTGTTCTCAACTGTCATATATATATAAATGTGTGGTATGGGAACTCCATAGCTCAGCAGAGGAAGCAGCTGGGCAAAATTGTGTGCTCCGCCTCAAAAATCATCAGCTGCAAACTCACCCTCAGCGCTGACATCTATGAGACCTGCATTCAGCGCTAAGGTCTAAAAATACTACAGGACTCCATGTACCCTGCCAACCCCCTCTTAATAACTCTCTCCTCAGAGAAAAGTCTCAGGGCCATCAGAAGTATCCCGTCTGGTCAACAGCACTTACTGCTGAACCATCAACTTACTACATGGCCCCTAAATTCTGCATGAGCACTGTATTTTGTTGTATTGTATTTTGTTGTATTTTAAACATCTGACCTTTTAATCTTATGTTGCACTAAATCTTATGTTTTAAATCTTGTATGGGATGGAGGTTATGTGACTTTATTGTTGTCCTGTAATGAGCTCACTCAGGTAATTTCCTAACAACTATATTGTATGGCAACTAAGTATTGAATCTTGAATCTTTAGTTGTTCTGGCTACTGCACATGATATAACTTCACAACAAGGTACCATGCAAGATTCTGTCATGAGTTGTCATTACAGATTATGTTTACAAATGACAGTGTCTTGTTACTATTGCCAGTAACTGACAGATACTACAATGTTTGATGTCATGGCATTAAATCAGTATGTGACATAACCCGTCATGACATCAAATACTGTAGCTTTTGTAATAACAGTTACCTGTAATGGTAACATATATGAATGGACATAACCTGTCCTGATAACTTATGACAGCACATGACATCTTCTGTGACATGTTTATGACAAGGTTCTATGGCAAGCTAATCATGGGTGCATTAACCTACAGCAATTACACAGCTGGTGCAATGGCTGCAGAACTAGCATCGCTATAGTCTCAGAACCACAGTAGCAAAAATGTTAAGTGTCTGAGGCTGTTGTTCTCACTGGAGTTATGCAAGAATAGTTCTGCAAAAAATCTAATTTAAACAATCTTCCTCTTACCCCAAAATGGAGCAATCAGCAAAGACACATTAAACGTCCATATTTTGCTTCTTTAGTTTTGCACTAGAGCTAATGAGGCTATGAGGCTAGTTCAGCCAGCAAGTAATGAGAACTAATACTCCACCAACTAGCATTGAGGAACATGCCTAAATCATCACATATTTGTCAAAAGGAGTTGTTACGTAATCTCAAATTCCTGGTGCATGCTGTTACATGTAAAAATGGGTAAAAGTGCAATTGCTAGAAACTATAGTAGGAGCCATCTGCAAACCTGGATTTTGTATGTCATAATAACTGTTATGTCAGTCAACACAACATGTCATCATGCTGCTGATATCTCATGATCTTCCATGTCATGTTAGTGGCATAGTTATGTCTAAGTTATGAAGCAGGGTTTAGGCAAAGTGTTACCAAATCCTTTTGTAATAAACTATACATGGTTTTTCAACATAATCTCCACACCCTGCAACACAAACAATGCAGAAACTGTTACAAATAAGGTTTATTTTGTAGGATTTCCAATAGGGCCATAGGAAAGCTAACTCTGTGACTGCTAACTCTGTTTCTTGCCTTAACCTGTTTGAACTTTTCATACTTGTCAAGTTTGTTCAGGCAAGTCTCTGTGTAGTTTCTTCTATGGGGGCATACTGATTTTTGTTCTCAGTTCTGAAAATACTATATATATCTGCAGGCGTACCCTCACATAGTGTACCACGCAAATGCCAAATTTCAGCAGCATCAAAGCTACATACCAAAAAGCACTTTGGGACATAGTGTACACACGCCCTTGAAGGCTGAATGTTTTTTTCTGTTTTTGCCTACACTACCATGTCTTTCTTCTTGGGGAAGAGTGTGAAGGTGGTTGAGAAGTTTTTGTAAAGAAGAAATCTGTTGGTACTTTGATTTTACTATGGAGGTGGACTCTTGGGTGATTAATCTTTTATAACCTTTAGTACTCTTAAACGTACGTGCACAGATGAATACGAAACTGGCTTCAACTCAAATCAGCATGAACAAACATGTTTTCAGTCAAAGTTGTGTTTATAACACAATAAAGTTGATATGTGAAGTAAAAAGCTTGAAACTATACTAAAATAGTTTTATTTCACAACTAGATACTTTTTTTTACTGAGAGATTAACTGTAAAACAGTGAATATAGGAGCATGTCCCAGAATGTCAGAGCTGGGGATCCATAAAAAAAGTGAACAATACATGTACCCAATTATAACTTTAACAATACTTTACATCAGTTCTCAGTTCGGGTTCTGCATTTTCTCTGCTGTAACATACACTACCAAAAGTTTTAAAATGTTGGTAAATGATTCTATTACATTACTCTTGTAAATCTTCATGGTTAATTACAAATAATTAGTTGGCCACTTTACAAAAAATATTAAAATAAAATATTAAGATGTGTTGTGAAGATAATTCTAAAGTGACTGCATGGAGTTTTAATAGAATTAATATCCATAATGCTCCATGATAAACAAATGTATTACATGTAATATTTATCTATAATAAAGTCAAGTCACATTTATTTGTATAGTAGTTTTCACCATGGATGTTGTCACAACTTTATAGAAATCTGAGTTGAAACCCACCAGTCAGGCAACAATGACGATGAAAAACTTTTTGAGTAGACACCAGACAGCAAGACAATAATATACGAAGCATTTAGTATTATGGGCTAGAGGGACATGTAGCAATTAATAATGAATGATGAGAGAGAGAGAGAGAGAGAGAGAGAGAGAGAGAAGGTTTCTTAGAAGTATTCAGTAATCATTACATAGAAGTATTCAGGTTAACCACAGAAATCCAATTATTAATTTTAGAACTTAATATTACCCAAGCTAATATAAAAAACCAGAAGGAAGTCCAAATAAGTAAGAATGAGAGTCAAGTCTGTGATGGCAATGATGAGTGTAGTTTGCACAGGTAAAGATTTCACCCACCCAACTGCAGAGTGTAACAGGAGTTCTGAAATGATGAACCATTCGCTTATGTCTCCATGCCACACCAGTCAAAGGCGTACATGCATCCACATCACAACAGACAACAAAGGTAGTAACAACTCTGAGAATAAAGAGAAAAGCAGAGAAGCAGCAGAAAGGGAGTTCAACCTTAGAAAGTGTAGAAAAACTTGTGTAAATAAGAAAAGGATTTGGTCGGCTGGAGGGCAAAAGCCAGAGCAGCAAGAACACCCGGCTAAACATCTTACCAGGCAGCAGGGCCAGGAGCAGCTCAGAAATTAAAGAGAAAAACAGTCTGCATTGTATATGTTGACACTGTATGGAAAATTATATAGTGTATTAATGTGAAAAGGGAAGTCCAAACTTTTGAAAAATTCTAACTTTTGGTTCAGCACAACACCTTGTCAACACCTTAAACTTACCAGTAGTCACTTTTATAATTATTTACCTTACAAAGTAATTTAATAGTAGTTACAGAACAGAGTGTAAATCCGGAGTAATCTGTGGATAATAAGTCACTATAGTCAAAAGACTTTTAGTTCCGCTGTCCTGTCCCACTGCAGACGTCCAGTGATTCAAGAGTAAAAGGACAGGATGTCTCTCTCTGCATCCTGTCCAGTCTCTCCAAACTCTCTGAGACATTTGAGGAAACAGCTAGAGGCCAAAACACACTGCTTTTCCGCATGATGCAGTCGGGCCTTAAATGACACTGAAATTATCTAGTGAGCGAGGGGGAGGGGGAAGAGGTTCCCTTTATTGTGCAGAGCAAAAGGCCTATCATGCACACAGTCATCCCTCAAGCAAATCAACTATAATAAAAAAATGGAGTTATCTGCAGGTATGTTTAATACAATAATTTATCTCCTTCATAAAGTACACAGAGCGTCATCACAAATTTTGAGGTGGCAGAGGCTTGAGTCAGCAGAGCAGGGAGCTGCTTTCCTTTGTGCAGGAAAAGAGAACCACCTCTAATTATATTACAGAGAGATGAGAGAAGAAAGAAAATCATATGTCTCTTTCACAGCCTCACTGAATACAGAGACAGATAAGATTTCACTCGCTCACAGAAACTAGGGCAGCCTCTTTTTCCCAATATCAAATTCCCTTTAGGCTTTCATCCACTACTCCTGCAGTGTCAATAGTGTACACACACACACACACACACACACACACACACACACACAGAGATAATCCTTCATAGAGCCCTGCTTTGTGTGTATGCAAGTATAAACCTTTAAAAGTCTAGATTTATTGTTATTTTACTATACTAATAGTAAAGTGCATCTATAGAATTACATAATGAATTACACTCAGTTGTGTGCAAAAGTTTACAGCATTAAGTCACACGTGTGCAAAAAAAAATTCTTTTTACCGATTTTTGGTCAACTGTATCGTAGACTTCAATCCAATCCATATGTGAAGGTGGTTGAGAAGTTTTGTAAAGAATAAATCTACTGTTGCTTTGATTTTACTATGGAGGTGGGCTCTTGGTTGATTAACTTTTTATAAGCTTGTGCGCTCTTAAACATACATGCACAGATGGATATAAAACTTTTAATAAAATTATTATGTCATAGACTTAATATATTAATATCATAGACTTAATTAAACTAATATATCAACTATATCATAGACTTGGCATGCTTGAAGCTCCACATGGCTGGTACAATCTAAAAGGTTTGTGTACTTAGGTGTTAGTGCTAGCATCCCCCTAATTTGGTAGGCATCACTTTAACTGTTTCACCAAAAATTATGTAATTTGTGTGGCAAAGAGGCGCTTGAGGGCTGCATGGCGTTGTAGCGGGTAGCGCTGTCATCTCAAATAGAGAAGATCCAGGGTTTGATTCCCAGCCGTGGGTCCTTTCTGTGTGAAATTTGTCTGTTCTCCCTGTGTTTCCACTGTGTGCTCCGGTTTGCTCCCACAGTCCAGAGACATGCATGTCAGGCAAATTGGAGAAGCTCTGTTGCCCCTAGGTGTGAATGTGTGCATGAATGTGTATGTCTGCCTTCTGATGAACTGGTGACCTGTACCAGGTGTTTCTCTGCCTTTTGCCCTATGACTGCTAGGATACTTTCCAGCACCTCCAGGATCTGAGTTTGGGTGGAGGTGCATGATTCTTGCTCAGTGCAAAAATGTGGAGCTTCACTAGCCAATATCTTGAGGTTCAAACTTCATAAGGGTGTTGAAATTTGTGACATATCCCTTCATAGGGGACCCTGCAAATGACAAAAATTCAGAATATCAAGCACCGATTGAGCTAAAATTTCAAAATTTGGTGTGCTTACACTTGGTTACATTTGCTCACATCTTCTAAAGTTTCATTTAGATCACTCAACAGAATGCCCACCAACAGATAATCAACATTCTGCAGCCAATTCAGGTTTTGTGATGGAAAGGTTTGAACCTTATGAAAATTCACACCCTGCCTTAGTACCACATTCTTTTGATGCACACCAGATTTTGTGAAATTTCAGTTCATAAGAGTACTGCAACTGACAGATTTCATTATCCCAAGAATTGCTTGAGCTAAATTTTTTAAAATTTGGTATATTTACACTTGATTCCATTTGCTCTGAATTCTGCAGCCAATACATGAATTGATCTAAATTCTGCAGCGAATACATGACTGTATCATTATTCAGTGATACATTACAGTAGGCCCATTCATGAAAACATGCTACTTATCCAATTTCAAACTAATCAGCCATAAACTGCAACATGTTTTTCTCTGTTCCTCTGACATGGTTTGGTCTATCTTCAAAATTCAGTTTATCTTTAAGTCCTTACTTAACAATTGCACAATTCACATGGTCCTCTTTCACTTGTTTACACGGTCAAATCATTCTACCTCTCACTATATGGGCCAGTTCGCATGTTTTGTTTGGACCCCACTGATCGCCGCTTATCTCCTCAACTGACCTGCTGTGGTCATATTACACACTCCAATTATGTACATCTAGTTATTTTAATGATGTACAACTGAGAAATTATTAATAGCAAATTACAGCATGCTTTTGTTGTTGCCTTTAAGAGTTAAAATTTAATATGGCTAGTATTAAATATGTGTCTGCATCTTCACTATTCATCTTCACTAAAATGCCAGTTGTCTGACACTGGCTGCCAATGAGTACTCATTATTCAAATAGGGCTTGCTATTAGTCAGCTATGATGCATGATGTGAGTCTCTGTCTTGCACCTCCACATGTCAGCACAGAATAATAATTATACAAGCTCACACACACATACAGACACACTCACAAAGTGTCTGGAGAGTAAATCCAGGGCTATAAGGTCTGAGAACGAGAAGGAAAACAGAACACCTGCTCTCAGAATACTGATTATCCATGGTGCAGATTTTCCAGAGCACATGCACATCTCACAGCCTCTCACTCATGTACGCACTAATTAGACCATAGGTATCTATAATACATCTAATTGCTGTTATTGACATTCATTCAACTTGTTCTTTTTATAACCTTGATTAATATGTCTGCATCTGTCTCTGTGTGTGTGTGTGTGTGTGTTTGGGGGGTGTATTAGATCTTTTTGTGGACCAAAGACAGTGAGATGATGAGGGAAAGCATGGACATTATATAGTCTTCAGATAGATCTTATGAAGAAAATGCAGCTTTTGTGTGAAACAGTATGGGAGCAGATTTCCTGTAATATCTTAAAAATGGTTCTTCAAGGGTCCTTTAGTAAAGACAATGCTTTAAAACATGTACGTTCAAAGAATTACAGTGTAAGTGTTTTTTTTGGCTGGTTTAATGGTTCTTATCCAGGATTGATAACCTGTAAATTAAAAATGCGGAAAACATGGGGCCCACTTTACATTGTGTACCTTTAATAAGGTATGTAGTCATACTTGAACATTGCAAGCAACATCAGTGTAGCTTCTGGTGTTGGATTTACTGTTACAGCTGAATCACAGTCATGCAGCATATGTAAAAACAAGTTTGTCAACATTACTTTTACTCATGTAAACTTTTTACTCATAATTAGTTTAAAACTATATATAATTACTTTTAAAATGTATGTGTAATTACATAACCTGTACTACTGTAATCCAGTTGTAACAGTGAATACATGTTTTGTTAATGCCTAACTACACACTTATAGGAGATATTTAATATAAAGTGGGACCAAAACTTGTTCTTAAAATGATTCTTTGATAGCATATTAATAACATCTAATCTAATACATCTAATAAATTACATTAGATAGTGAAAATACTTCTTAAATCCACTCAAGTTCACTCTTGTTAGCTTTAGCCTACAGCATGTTACGTGAAGAATTCTCTCACCAGCAAATGCATGAATGGATCAATCTTAAGTTTACACTTTTATAATTTCTTTTTTATCTGATATCTTTAGTCTGCATTCATTTTTGTCATTTTATTGTACATAGCTTTTCAGATTTATACAAAATTCCTGTCAAGAGTCCTATGACATCAGTCAGAGTATATTTATCTGTGACCGTATTTACAGTAAAATAGGATGATTTAGAGCAGAGGTCCCCGACCACCGTCATTTGGTACCGGGCCGCACAGAAAGACAGAATAAAAAATATTTTATCGATTATCAGAGTCTGAAAGATCTTTTATTTTGAAAAAACGCTGGTCTCGGTCACCGGCTCGCAGGAGGGAAACAAGCGCGGGGGTCCCACTAATTCAGCGGAATGGTGAGTTGTATTTTTCCGCACTTTGTTTTTAGTTGTATCTATACCGGTCTATGAAAATATTGTTATACATGATACCAGTCCGTGGCGCAACAAAGGTTGGGGACCGCTGATTTAGAGTTAAGTATATGACTGAATACTATGTGTATACAATAGTATTTTACTTCTACTGCATTTTTATTATCTTTATTATTATAAGAGTCGGTACAGTCCCTAAAGAGGAAGAGGTACAAGTGCCCGACTGAATGGCTCAACAGGCTGACTTTATATCAAATACTTTATTAACCATCATACACATATGTTGAATACAATATAATATAAACTTATATTACATCGCTTGTTCACACTTGAGTGTATATTAATGATTTTTTTTTTAAATATTGACATATTTAAACTATGCAGGGAAGTGGTCCTTCATTATGAGGTTTGAGAACAACTGCTGAAGGGCAGTACATTCGCTGCCATCTGAACTGGCACTTATATTAGTCAACTTCAGCCCCTAACCTAAAAGATATTTTTTTTTCTTTAAAAACAGCATATGCACAATAAATTTTCATCAAATTGAGATCAAAATAAAAGATCTCTTGTACTTTTACTCAGAAATGTGGTATTGATTGACAGTTCAGAATCTGCACTTCTAACAGAGTTTCTCAGCTTGTTTCGATGAGCTACCAGTGCGAAAAAATTCAAATTAAATTACACCATGCTTTAGTTACTGCTGGTGTTAACTCAAAATGTATTACCATAATAATAAGGAATTCAAAAGTAATCAAACGGCTGGAGAGTTTTACGCAAAGAATTGAAGGACTGTCCCCACCACAAAAGAACTTCAGACACTTGTTTTTTATTTGTTTGATTATTTAATGAATTTAGCTTTAAATATGTTTTACAACAATCATTTATCCTCTCTTTCGTTCTCATTCATTCACTCTAAAAAGCACTCTCTGCAGAAAAAATGTGCATGTGGCCCCCATGACAACTCCTTCGTAGGTAATTGGAATCAATAATTCATTTTCCCTCTTTGTTACCATTTCTTCATGCATTTTAGACATCACGGAATGTGTGCAGTGTGTGTGGAATTGCAGAGATTCTTTTTTTCCCTTATTCCCTCAATGCAAGCCTCTAGAGAGGGTGTGAGTATTTGGTATTTTACTGGTACTTTAGTGAACTGCTAGCAGTTATCTCTAACTCTGTTATCTTGAACACATACAGGCTAACTTTCAGGTGACAGTGTGTTAAACTTGCAGAACTGTTTGCTTACTGTATCAGAACACAATAATACTTCCATTTACACTGTGATTCTTTCTTACTACAAAAGTTCTGTTGTAGTTCTGACAAGTTTTGCCAAGTTTACAAAACATTTTATTTCATTTGCTTCAAAAAGGAGTCAGTTTACTGTGATTACTGTTTCATACTTTTGTATTCACCAAGGGTATCTTCTTAGCTTATAAGGTAAGGGACCTGGTGCCATTCACATTAAAATTAGTATAAGTTTTATTCTCATCTTACTTTTTCATATCTTTCTGGTGTATGTTGTTATTTCCAGAGTAGGGAAGTACATGTAGCTGAATTACACAATTAGAATACACAAAACGTATTAAGGTAATAAGATTAAAGTATAGAAATAGTATAGAAAAAGGCAGTGATGGGCAGTAGTGCCGCTACATGTAGCGAAGCTATTAGTTTAACTACATTTTCCAGTAGCTTGCCTGTAGCGTCGCTGATTTCTGAATC
>JBBPCZ010000136.1:19074490-19096309 GCA_037974445.1 Brycinus macrolepidotus
TGTTTTGTTTGTTGGCCCTCGTGCCTTTTTACTTTGCCTTACTTGTATATAATAAAGTCATGGAAATCTGCTCACGCGCCTCAAGCCTCTGGTTAACCCAGGCCCGCTCCGCCATGACAATATCAGGTTTCATTCCATATATATCTGCTTTCATTCCATATATATTAGGTATTAGGTTTCATTCCATATGTATTCGCGTTCATTCAATATATATCAGGTTTCATTCCATATATATCAGGTTTTATTCCATATATATATAAGGTTTCATTCCATATATATCAGATTTCATTCCATATATGTCAGGTTTCATTCCATATATATAGGCTTTCATTCCATATATATCCGCGTTCATTCCATATATATCGAGTTTCATTAAATATTTCCTGTTTGGCTTTCCATAATATAAATATATATATATATATGTATATGTATACTATGTACATATACACATACATATATAGGTTATATATACACATATTTGCATGCACATACAAAGGTCTATATTTATATTTTTTGTATTAGTTGTAAAGTGTACTTTTTATTTTTGCCGTATAGCTTTTCATCTATTGTTTTGCTGCTCTTAACTTTGTACTGTCCACTTTCTGCCGTAACAATGCAAATTTCCCACTTGTGGGACTAATAAAGGTTAATCTTATCTTATCTTATCTTTTTACAATTTGTTTTTGGTTTGGTATCTTGATCTCATATTTTATATATACTATCTTTAGTATAAAAAAAACAGCTAAATTACTTGGAAAAATTAAAAGATTTATTATTATTATCTGTCCCATCGACAGACCTAAGCACAGCTGATAACTCTACAGTCTGAATATTTAAAAAATTCCAGCGAAACTGCCAGTATCAAACTCAGAAACTAGACACAGGTCTTATGAAGAGTAAGGGAGTTTAAATGAGCAGGGGTGATTTCATTTGATTTCATATGAAAGAAGCTGCAAGAAAACATCTTTGATGGCCAAACCCGCCCCAAGGCCTAAACTTAATAATTTGTAACATGCTGTGCGAGCTGGTTCATGTGAATTCTGACTAATTTGCAATTATCCAAGGATATCCATCCATTGGCTGTCCTAGTTACTTTGTTTCTCGCTTAACCATGGATAACCACTGAGTACAGCACAGTGTGTCTCTAAAGGAATGCACTGAAAACATGTCAAGCACATGTCAGTATGAAGTCATCTGATTAGTCAATAAAGAGCTAAATATGGCTTTTATTTTGAGCAACACTGTTTTGAAGCCCTCTCAACTACCTAAAGATAAAACCATCCATAGCTGATATTGAGGAATGTCTCAATCAGCTCCCTTTTCTCTGAGACAGGATTGGAGCAATTATAGCAAACAAGGGCAATTTTGTTGTATTTAAGATGAATAGCAAAGAAAGATTCTTAACAGGAACTCCAGCCGCAATTTTTAGAATAATGAGTCGAATGATGAGGTTAGGTCTCACCTTTCCTCACTTGCTTCCCACTGTTTTAATTATTGCATACTGAGGCCATTCAACCCCTGAGACACTCTACTGCACAGCAAGACAGCAAGCCATTTCGATCATACACAATCTTCTAGACAAAGAAACTCCACGTGAACTTTGTACAGCATGCGTCTTGCTGTAGCTTGAGCGAAAGCTTGTGAAGGAGAGCTGCAGATTATTTATGGTTATTATGCCCTCTTTCGCCACGCAAGTCATTATTAAGTATAAACCTGAAGCATTCCTTTAAATTAAAGCTGAGAAATATGTTCACTATGAGCTAATTGCACAAAAAATGCTTATTACGTAATTATTACATTGTAATAGATCACAGAAACATGGTTCTCATAATAAAAGATGTGCTATCATATATAAGAATGGATAAAAGCAGATAAATTTCAAACATTAACTGCTACTTATTCTGAACAACATTTCAAGTAAAGGCTTTTACACAGACCAAATTAGATTTATTCAGATGTCATTAAACGTATTCAAATCTGTATTATAACTGATTATATATTCAACATCAAATGCATTTGTTTCAATAACAAAAAATGTAAAATATATTCATTCTCTCTCTGTTTGATTTTCCCGAACTACATTATTCTCACTAGGGTAACCTATGATGTGTGTGTGACTAGCACTTTCAACAGCAACTCAAACGAGGCTACAGACATCCATCACACAAGTCTATGTGAGAAATATGATATGCTCATTATAAAGTTTCAGCCCCTGACTGAGGCAATAAAACTCTCTGTGCTCTTTTGATTTTCCAAAATGAAAGGTAGCCCAGCCAATTTGCACATTTTTGTGAGGAGTGAAAGACTTGTTTGTTACTTAAAGAAAGAACATCTTATAAACCTTTTGAATACTGAAATATGAAAAAAAAAAATTGAAAAAATGTTACAAAATACATTTCCAGCATTTTGGGCAAAATGTGAGGAACTATTGAGCAACATATACTTGCAATTATATTGTATTTGCCTTGGGTCCACATATATGAAGTGCCTCATAGTACAGATCTAGGATCAGGTCTCGTTAGTCCTATTTAGTGCCATGTAAAAAGGCTTAAACTGATCCCAGATCAGAAATGTTTCTTCCTCATATTCTTAGGACAGTTTTCCTGCTACTGATAATCATTAAGGATCTGTACTAGGATTTCCGTAAAGCTGCTTTGTGCTATTTTCTATTATAAAATGCACTGCACCAGTAAAATTGACTGAAAAGAACTGAGTTTAATCAGACTGCGTGCAAGCTAAAACAAGCGAATTTATCCCCTGTCTCTTCTGGGTTAAAATCTCATTTCTAGTTGTTTTGTTGTTGTTGTGATACAGCAGATTTTGAATACTCGAATCAGATCTCCTTTAAAACCTGAGTCTTTTGCTAACAGGATTCAATGATGTTCCCTCCACAGAGATTACATTCTCTTCCGTGTCTCTTTTGTGAACTCAGTGTGCAAAGAGGATGTGCATGCAAATGTGTCGCAGGAGAGGGGTTTGAATTGTATACATGTATGTTCACAGTTTTGCATGTGAATAAAGCTTTGGTATTTTCAGTGAGTTGGAGTGTATGTGTATGTTGGTATGTTAAGTTGCAATGTGTGTGTGTGTGTCTGTCAGTCCTTCCAGCAAAAACAGTTTTCCTGAGCTCAATCATTTCTATAACATTCATGTTTAAATGATAGCCTCGAGCCATTTTTCCCAAATATAGCAATTTCTACCATTATGTTTATGAGATAATATAAAAATATTTCATTTTTTTGTCTCAGAGCTGCTTTTGATTACTTTTGCCCTTTGTTCTTCACCCTTATTGAGATATCACAAGGCTTGCAATCAAGTGTGACACTACACTTCGCAAAGAGCAGCACGCACCAGTGGAGGCGTTTTCTCAAGACGTAACAGCTCAGCTGTTCAGGTAAATAATGCAGCCGCAGGCAAGCGAGGTAAAAAGAATCAGGCGACTCAGCTGAGCTGGGTAAATAATTCAGAACAGCATGAGAATGGCAATATGTGTGGCATGCCTCTTCAAAGGGTTTTTTTTTCGGGATCTTGATTGGTTTGTTCCGGATTCTTGTTTTCAAAGCCGCTATCATGTGTATGGTAGAGAGTATTCGGGATTTTTTTTTTGTTTTTAACTGCCTTTAAGCCATTTGGACCCTGCAGGCCTATAGTGAAAAAAAGTGTTTGGAACATCATGAAAAAGAGTGGGAAACAATTGCAGACAGCAGGAATGCACATGGCACTTCAATAGAGTACAGCCTCATTTTCCTCCTAGTGAGTGGTGATGCCTAGGGAGAAAAAAGCTGCCAAATTTTTAGTGCACTCCAAAAAAATACACACAGGCACACAAAAGCTGGGAAGGAACTGTGCCAAGCACAGAACATAAAACAGAAGCAGAGCAGAACATTAAACAAATGTTTGTTTTTAATCACCTGCTGTCAGGGTCAGGGATGGGTGAGGTTACCCTCTCAGCTACCTGCTCTGAGTAGTTTGGGGCTGATCATTTGTTTAATTTTCTGATAAATGGGCAAATCAATTTATACTGGATCTGTAAGCATTACACAGAAAATGTTTAATATATCACCAGTGAAGAAGCCACCTAAATGCCCTGTGGGAATCTTTCTGAAGTTTTTACAGGTCCAGTCCCAAGTGGTCTGTTCACTAAGTTATAGTCCATAAACCATTAACCCTTAGAATGCGAGTGGCACAGATCCATTACGTTACATTACATTCATTTGGCAGACGCTTTTATCCAAAGCGACTTACAATATGAGGAAACATTCAAGTTTCAGGACAGTGTGAGAACCAGAGAGTGCTAAATCTATATGTAAGAAAATTGCAAGAGAGGAGATGCTCTCTGAACAGATGAGTCTTCAGGAAGTTTTTGAAGCTAGAGAGGGATTCTGCTGCTCTTGTCAGTTTAGGCAGCTCATTCCACCAGTGGGGAACCACAAAAGAGAAGAGTCTGGACTGGGTTTACCTTGTGTGTAAGGATGGCAGAGCCAGACGATGTTCCTTGGAGGAGTGGAGGGGGCGAGTAGGAACATAAGGCTGAATGATGGGATTAAGGTAGCTGGGTGTCGACCCAGATGTCACTGTAGGCAAGAGTAAGTGACTTGAATTTAATTTGGGCAGCCATGGGTAGCCAGTGTATGTCAATCAACAGTGTCAGTGACATGCAACCTTTTGGGTTGGTTGAAGACCAGCTAAGCTAATATCTGCTACTTAGGTTTTAAAAATGGCATCACACACAAATTCCCATTATTTATTTTATTTTATTATTTTATTTTAGGTCTTAGAAACAAATGGAAAAAACACAAGATTTTTGAACCCAGGAGAACTTTTAGGAAAGTCTCCACCCACAAGTGGGTGGTGAAAACATGCAGAGGGAGGGGGCCACTGGTTTTACACCATTTTTATTTGCTGAAATAAGATTTTACTCATACACTCTGAGTTCTAAGAGTAAATGCTGTATTTTCATTTCAACAGTATGATCAGGCAAGCTACAATGATCCATGAGAAGATAAGTATTGTATTATGTTCCATGAAATGCCTAGGTTTCTTCAGTCTGGGCAAGGACATTAGTGCTCAGTACCTTGACAGTTGGTTAACGAGAGTGCAGTATGAAATTTAACTGCATGCAGATTATGCATTCAGTTTAATAGATGTTTCACAATCTCCCTAGAGGCTTATTCTTACATAAATGGTTGAAGTACAAATACCTGAAGGGTAACTGCTCCCTGATGCAAGAAGCCATGGTGCTCATGCAATTGCAGTGGATAAAGTGAAAGTAGCAAGAGGGAATTTACAAGTGTTTTAAGTGCAAAAACTTCAAGGTCATTTATGGAACATCATCCAGTTTCTTCTTCAGTTTCATTAACCTAGGGTGTGGTACGCAGTATTATGCATCCTGTGAACGTATAGTTTAATTTAGTTTTTAGTATTTTTGTTGAATTTTAATGTAATAGATCCATCATGCTTGCTGTATTTATTCTAGAAATACTCTTTTTTCATTGTAAGGATTTTGATTAAAAACAAAATACAAATCTCAAAATGCCCCAGCATTTTCCAATTTTCCAACATTTTCCAATATTTTTTTTTTCCTTTGATATCTAATTACATACAGCCAAGCTACCTCTCATGCTGGACTGGAGGCTTTGCACATAGGGTGTCCAATGTCATTTGTACACTGGTGGTGTGGTTGCAGACAGGTGCACACAGCTTTGTTGAAATGAAAATGTGCAGCCCCACCACCCCTTTCATGGATAAGATTGGAGACCCAGGCGTACATGTTACATTTAGCAACATAATTAGAAAGGGAATGTCACTCTGGCTATTCTGGAATTCCTAGAAATGTTCATAACTGTAAATACTGTGAAGTCTAAACAGATCAGTCAGTTGTAAAACAGGGACAGCCAGGACTCTTTACTGAAAGAGTCACTGTAAAACTGCAACATACAAGATAAAACATAACGTTGCATAATTTCTTCTCTAATACCTGCTTACACACCTCCTTGCCATAATAACAGTGTCAGTTCTGTCAGGTGAGGATGAAACCAGTCTCCCCAATTACCTCCATAATATTTTTTTAAGTGGTTGTAAAAATATGCAAGCAACTAGCAACTATCTTTTGTCTCGTGAGCTTATGTTAATGTTGAATAAAGTCTTTTCTTTTAGAAGCTTTAAAATGTTCATTGTGTTCAGTGCTCATTGTGTCAGCTTAGTGATAACATACTATTAGAACACTATCAAAATGATCAGAGCAGAGCAGCTGGTGGCCTAGTGGTTAGGGCGTTCGCCCTGCGTTCAAATCCCAAGACTGCTAGTGGCACCTCTGAGGTTCCCTTGAGCAATGTACCGTCCCCACACACTGCTCCCCGGGTGCTGTGTTCCTGGCTGCCCGCTGCTTCACTTTGTGAATGGGTTCAATGCAGAGAAAGAATTTTGTGCTGTTCACACTGTGTGCTGTGGTGTGTTCACATATGACAGAATGGTCACTTTTTTTTTTTTTGAATGAGTTTTGACGGTTGGGGCCTAGCTCTAATTATCACTGACGGTAGCTGATTTCGGTGCAATTAATAGGTGCATAAGGATGCAAACGCTGAAACCATAAAATAATCAAATAATTAGACTCAAACAATTAGGGAAAAGAAGATTTTTTTGTAATTACTTTTAGACTTTCAGCTGTCCTGACATGAGACTGTCCCTCAAAGAAACTACTGCGCAACAGAGGAGAATAAATAGAACAGGCTAAACAAGGCAAAGGTGGAGCTCATCACTAATTGCCCAATTGCTCAGCAAATCCTTGCTCACCTCTGCAGAGGACACTCAACCTCATCCTTACAATGACAAGCTTGCCTCAAGGCTAGGGGTAACTAATACAGTGTTTATTTCTTATATCCATAGTCTTTGTAAGTCTATAATCTGGAGGCACTTTTCTCTTTTACTAAAAGAAACTACATGTAATTGCATATAGAAATTACATAAAAGCCCTTCATGTATGCACTCTTTGTGTGCTTTGAAGTACTGGAGTATCTGAACAAAAATGCTATACATTTAAGGCAATTTGTTTAATAGAATGCTATATAGAATCCTCCTCATTGCAGGCAAGCAGAAATCTGGAAAATCATATCAGAGCTAGGGACTTCCACTAATCAAAAAACAAATTTTAATTATCACTGCAAAACTTACACCTTTTGGATGCATTTAATGGAAACTTGTGTGGGTAGAACACAACAATAGCTTTTCTTGGGCAGGCAATTTATATGCCACTGTAATTGTTTAAGTTTGAACTTCCACATCCATTCACAAAATCAAAGTCATGTGTTCATCACTAGGACTGTTAAAACAATTATAAAGTGGGAATTTCTCATGTAGATTTTCAATGTAGATTTTCAGTTGTTGATGGTGGAGAAGGGCTGGGAGTAATGCTAGCTGTAGAGGAGCTGGAAATCTTGGTGTTTTAGTTATCTTTGTTAATCTGGAAGCATTCTTAAAAGCAAACACACTGACACTAGTTGCATAAACCAAACATCACAAACCAGTCCCAAAAAACAGCTGTTATCTATCGAGATTTACTGAATAGAATGTAGAGTATACAACATATAAGTGTATAAAACAAGACAGCTAACTAGATGGATACCATTGTCTATCCCTAGATATAGACACACACAACAGAGATAATATTACCAGTTAGGAGCAACAAATCAATTTATAATTTTGTCCATAGAAATAGCCAGCAGAAAACTTACCCTCCCACATTCAAACAAGGCAGTGGCTAAACATAGTGCTGTAAAAATGACAGTTGTCTGCCTTAAATGATGATGCATGATGTATGACCAGTAAAGAACATTAACAAAATTCAGACTCTAAATTTAGATGATGACGTTCATTTAGACAAATTATTATTTATGCAGAATTATCACTATAATCATGTATCAATATATATTATAATCATAGCACATTAACAAAGTAACACATGTGCTCATTACAGAGTCTTATGCTATAGCTTTCATTTGCCCTGAGGGTAATATAGGGAAATGATCATATAATTACCATCTGGGCTAGCTTCTAATATTACTTAATTTATAAATGGCAGTATTTTGGCAAAGTTCTGGTTTCTAACTTTAAGTTTAAATGTAAGTTAATGTAATATGTAATATGTAATATTTTATTCTAAGTCATCCTGGACCATTTCCATTGGTCTGTTCATGGTGGAAATCTTGACACATTGTGTTTTCAAATTATGCAAAAATCAAAAACAATCAAGATGGAGAGGTTTTCTTCTCACAGTGATGATGAGCATAAAGTACAGGAGGAGTTTTGTATTCATATCTGCACAATATCTGAATGAAGCCTGTTCAGTGTCTGGCATTACTTGTTATGTTTTATGTATTTCTTTATATATGCAGAAGGGTAAAAGGGCCTCTTGCCAGCTGATGAAGAGAGTGGTATAGAACTGTTCTTTCTGTATTAAGATGACTGAATTTAAAAAAGATATTTCAACCTAAAACTAATGTGTTATGTAGTGCAGCATTACATCTTACATCTCTCAGCCTCTTCCGTTTGACAGAAGACACTATTTGGTATCATTTTTCATAGTGTCTTCAGTGGTCTCTCACTAAAGCACCAAGCATTATGTACAACCATACAGCCATAAGCCTGGAAGTAACCTTCATGCATAGTTGTGTTTCAGAAACTTAAGTGGCAAGATTCACAATAGAATCCTTTTTCACTGGATGGATTCTGCATGGAAAGAGAACCAGAAAGTCAAAAAACTGAGCTTTCTCACAGGTAGAGGGGGGTGTTATGTGAACCACATGAATCTGTGTACATACCAGCAGGGAGCTAACTGTGAATTATATTTGGAATTGGATTATCCATTACACAGGGATTTCATCTGGTTCATTGAACAGCCCAGGAAGGGAATCATTCATGAACTGCAACGACAACCCCAAATCATGACACGTAAGACATGGGGTTTGTAAAAGAAGACTGCCGTGTTCCATTTATCATTACCTGACGATTCATTAACCGGTGTGCTTCCTTCTGGTATGGTCTAACTGTTACACTGCTTTCTTCTGCATTCTGCAGTCAGCCCCCAATAATCCACAAAATAGCTGTAGTTCCTCTCACTTCCAAGATACATTATCCTAGTCTTTAAACTAGGAAACCTCACGCAGAGAGTACAGCACCACCACTGTAGGATGCAAGCATGATTACAACAGATGTGGTGATGGTCAGTTTTTCATCTTGGCTAGATTGTTCCTCTAAGCAGTGTAAAATCTTCTTTAAAGCAATGTACAGTTTTTATTGTTATTTGTATGTGTAGGTTAAGGTTAGGAGCAAAAAAAATTGATTTCTTTTGATATCCAACGTCCAACAGGCCAAAATCCAAGATGGTGCAATGCTGTGGCAACTCGCTATGAGCTGCTCTCGCTTTGTTGTTTGTGTTATATGTCACTTTTTTTTACACTAAATGCATCTTGCTTAATGGTCTATGACCACTAGACTTTATTGGACATAAGAAAAAGTGTTCTCAACAGCTGGAAGCTTCAGGGCCTAACAAAACAATGAACATTTACCACCATGAAACAATGGCCGCAGACAGCGCTTTTGGGAAGTGAGGTAAAGGAGGTGGCATCCTGGTAAGGCTACGACAACATCCCACTCAGCCCCTGATTCCCAGCATGCTGCTGGCCAGCGTCCAGTCCCTCTACAACAAATTGGACGAACTCCACTGTCGAATCCGCTCTCAAAGGGACATCAAGAACTATGGTGTATTCAGTTTCACAGAGACTTGGCTAAGTCCTAATACACCTGATAGGGTTCTA
The DNA here is from genome assembly GCA_037974445.1 of Brycinus macrolepidotus. NCBI lineage: Eukaryota > Metazoa > Chordata > Actinopteri > Characiformes > Alestidae > Brycinus > Brycinus macrolepidotus. Next base: position 19,084,303 of record JBBPCZ010000136.1, read on the forward strand.
CAATCAGAGAGTTTTTCTGAACACCACACAAACTGTTCTACGGTGATTACTAGCAAAGCAAAGGGAGATGTTGTATGCTTCTTTATTAACAACCGGTGGTGCACTGACATGGACATAATCCCTCAGTCCTGTTTGTCAATGCTGGAACAACTAACAATAAAGAACAGACTGTTTTGTCTCCCAAGGGAGTTCCCCCGTGTGTCTTCACTGCTGTCTACATACGCCCACAAACTAATGCAGCGGTGGTGTTGGATGTGTATAGGGCTACTAGCATGCAGGAGAATCTGCACCCTGAGGCCATTTCAGCTGTGGCGGGGGACTTAAACCACTATGACCTGAAATCTATGGTACCAAATACTACCAGGGGCAATAAGAATCTTACAGTTACTCTACAATTGAAACAGGTTAGAGGGCTATCCCAAGCCTATACTTTTGGAAATCCGATCACCTGTCAGGGCTTTTTCTTATGGCTGTGACCTGGGCATATGTTGAGGGTGCTGCGGGTGATTACAGACTATGAACCTAAGCCCAGTATGGCTACCAACACCTCTGACTCTGGATGAGCTGAACAACTTTTATACTAGCTTTGAAACTCACTACTAGGACCCAGTGAAAGAAGCACAGTGCCCACCAGATGTAGTCCCTCTACAGGTCATGGAGGCTGACGTGAGTAAAACGTTTTCAAGTGTTAAGGCTTGTAACTCTGCTGACCCAGATGGTTTCCCTTCCCATGTCCTCAAGATATACTACACTCAGGTCTATAATACAATTTTTAACCTGTTCTTTGTGTGAGGTTCCATTGTATTTTAAAGGAACTATTGTGTCTATAGCAAAGAAAACACTTAACCTTAATCATTACCAAACTGACATTTGACCTCTATTATGAAGGGGCTGGAAAGATAGATATCACATAAAATGTAACATTCCTGCTGCCCTTGATCCATTACAATTGGCCCACTGGACTAAAGATGATCTCAGTTGCTCTGCATACTGAAAAAAAAAAACTGTGAGAATAGTGATTGCTTTTAATACAATTATTCCATCCAAGAAAATGTTGAAACTCTATTTATAATAGGCTATTTGATTATCTGACTGGCAGGCCCCAGATTGTGAGAACAGGCAAAACACTCATCTACATTAGTTTGTAGGACAGGTGCACCCAAGGGCTGCTGTCTCAGTCTGTTTACAGACGTCTGTTGCCAAAAATGACACCACCGTAAAATAGTTGACTTCAGACCCATCAATTGATCATCTGTTGAAATTATTTTTGGTACACAGATCACACCCTAACAGTTTCTCAACACTACTTGCATTCTCAGTGGTTACCCCTCCGGCCCCCAAGGTCTCTTCCTACCCAGTTCATGTGGAGCCATTACACAGGCAAGTCACACACGCCAGGCACATCGAAACACAGCAGACAAGATATCACATGTACAAAAAAAGCCACTAAATAAGTGGGAGAGGGAGAGAGAGCATGAGCTACAGTGGAAGAAGGCGCTATTGCCTGAAATAAGAAAACAGAACGATAATCCCCTCTTGGCCACTCATTAGCCAAGATAAAAAGAAGACATCAGGCACCAACATTACCATCAGCACTACAGTTCCAATTCCACAGTAACAAAAGAAACTCAACTCAACTCAGTCCACAGTCCCTCAGGCAGAGGTCTACACTGTGCCTCCTGTCACTGGCTGCTGACTGGTAGTTACGAGACATCCACAAGATGAAATCCTGGGCCCTCCTCATTGTACTCCAACCCCTGCTCCAGTCTGGCCCAACACTTGGCTCCTTCGTGGCAGTGTGATGGAAGGAAAACAAAGAATGCTCAGACTCCCTGTACCCAACCCAGCCAGTCAGACGACTTTTCTTTGAGGGGGGGTTGAGTGAGCCGCTGGTCTGATCTCCTTCCACCTGCCAACAACTGCCATTGCACCATCCTCCACTTACTGGGCCTCCTTGGCGGAATCCCCCAGCGCAGGACCTAAACACAGGGGGAGACAAACAAAGGGCCAACAGCCACAGGGCCGGTGGACTCAAGTCCCCAAAACCCACTCACGCCACTCCATTGTAAAGCGCCGAGTTAGCACCAAAGTTCCCTACAAACGAAGGGAAATGTCCGAAGCTCCACGCCTGATCCTCATGGCTGATGTCCATCCCCAGCTCAACAACCCCAAGCACAGGCAAAATAAAGGTTTGAACCTCTGTCTGGTCAAAATACAAGTACCAGCAAAACACAGACCAATAACTCCAAACAACACAGAAAAAAATACTTGCCCGATTTAGCAGGTCAATACAAAAGCACAACTTCATAACATCTACACCACTCCAAGCAAAAGGAAAGCTGAAAACATCAGTAGGGATATCGGCCACTCCGCTCATGTTATGTTCTTACTCCTTCCATCTAAAAAAAAAGTATCAAACCACAAATCAAAACACAATCAAATCAAATCACGAACCAGTCATCTCAGTAACAGTTTCTTTCCACAGGCAGTCGGGTTGTTGAACAGCTGAAAAAAAAAACACTGTAGTGTATATTGTGTATAAAAGAGCAATCCAAAATTGATCCTTGGTTGACGCGCTCAAGCGTGTATTTTGTATTGATTAACAGCTGAGTTCACTGTTGTTTTGTTGTTGTTTTATTGATCCTAGTAAAATGACAATAAATCCAGAAATGAATTGTACTTACCACACAATATGAAGGTGCATGAGTTGTTTAAAAATATATATTCCAAACCATCATGCTTGCTGCAGTCAAAAAAATGCATGGTTGTGTTTCTGACTAGAGATGCAAGCTTCATGGAGACCAAGCCTCATTCCAAATAAATTCTAACAGCAGCTGGTGAAGCAGTAACCTTACTGAAGAAATGGGCATGTGATTGTGCACCACCATATTGCTCAAATGCTTGACAAATCACAATTAATATTTATTCAGGGCCTTATGCTCCATAAGACAAATGAAATATTTAATATTCTTAATTTAATTCTTACCATGAATGCTAGTATTCTGCCTCCAACAGTGTGTATAACGTATACATATCTGTGCATGGTGTACATATTCTATGTAGCTCTGTACTGTCCTTTTAAGCACTTGGAGTATTTCATTGTATTCAACACTATACATTCTCCACTGACTTTCCAATTAACACCTATTTGGACTGTTTGGCTTTGGTGTTAAAAGAACTGTCTACCAATTTTACACACTGTGAGTAATTTCAAGAAATGAATTTTGTTATTATACTCCTAGGATCGTAACACGTAAAGACTAGCTTGTTGTAGCAATGCAACAATAGTTAAAATGTCCAAACTAAAACAAAAATGGCTGTCAAGAAAAATGAATAATTAACAATTTGTCACAAATTTCATGAAAAAGCTGCATTGATTTAATCTCACATTGTCATGAATCTAGCAGCAGCCTATAGTGTTGCTGGCAGAACAAACACTGTATCTCCATTTTTGTCAAAATTTGGCATTTTAATATAATCTGTAAATGCCATCTGCTCCTCTATACTACTCCTCTAAAGTTATTTTTGGAGATGTGAGGCTTTGTTCCAACAGTAAAAATATGCTTGTTACCAGCTAGCATTCTATAAAATATGATGTCTGGATGATCTCCCAGCACAATGCATGGGCACACTGTTATCTGGACTTCACCTGTCTCTGTAGTAACCACTCAAGCGTTGGTACAGACTCTTTAGGCTCTGGCTGGGCTCAGTAACTGCATCCTAATAAACTGTGTGCAGTCCTCATTACAAGCTGTAGAACCTGAAGGCTTTTTGGGCTGTGCATCTATCATTTTCCGCTTAATGGCAGATAATCAAAAAGATAAGCTAATCGAAAAGTAAAGGAAATAGAACTGGAAGAAATATAAACAAATATTCTCCAAACTAATGCCAACATACAAGAACATTAAATGTTGAACTCCAAAAATTAGACTTCTTTGAGAAGTATTGAAGTATTGTGAAGGCTTTAGAAAAATATCCAACATCCCTGTTTCAAAAGTGACACTGTAAAACTGTATGCACTTAGATTTCATCCTTGTTACAAAAAGGGGTACCTGTGCCCCGTCTGGACAAGAATGCTGTACCTTTATCCCTGATTACTCTGATTCCCAACTTCACTAAATTCACCAGTAAATCACTCCAACTCTATGATTCTCCTCTAGCTTTGATCTCTTTTAGTGGAATGAGGAATGCATCTGCAGAATGGGATGCAATATTCTGATGGATTTGATCCCTGGTCTGGTTATCCTTGCTGTGTGCACCTGTCTGCTATCTGCTTATAATAGACTGCTCGCTGGCAGACATGCCTGTTCAGTAACACCTGTTTGCAAAGTGGGGCAAGAAGCTAAAATGCACATGCCCATATACTTTGAAAAGCAGTAAACGGGAGCTGAAGTCCTGTTATTTGAAGTTGTTGACCTAAAGGCAATTGAAATTACTCGCAAATGCAGTCTGACTCTCTTCTATGCTGGCTTTGAATTACCTTTGCTGTTCCCCCTTATGCCTCGTCACTGGAGAAGGACACTTAGTGTCTTGATCTTTTTCTGTGTACACACCCAACAGACATACTTATCTGACAAGTGGCTCATGACCTCTCCGTCCCTGGGACACTAAGATAGGAGAAGCATCACATTTGCTGACATATATCTTATCTAGTGCTGAGGAACATATTCCCTTTTTGTCTCGAGGTGTTGAAAAGGACATAATTTTGTATTCATGCTTTGTATTAGCACAGACTCCCTAACACATGCTTCAGTAAGTTCTGTAGGTTTCAAAAGCACTTTTACTTTTACACTTTTTATTCTAGCTTTTACACATTTGTAATTGTGAAACAGAATGAAATCCTAATTCTTTCAGATGTGTTAAGAGTCTTACAAAATTTAAGATTTTCAAATGTAAGAATGTTAACACTGTAGTAGAGTAGTGGATTATCTCTACATATTGTTCTGACTTACAGAGACCAGATTAGACATACCTACAGAGATTCTGAAAGCTAGAACACAAGTGTAAGAGACACAAGAGATGTATTTTGGCGAATAGTCATGATTATTGTGATCTAAAGAAAAGGCTCCAAGACTCTCTTTCAAAATGAGGTATAAGTTATATTTATGAAGTCATTATGCAGTGTCTCAAATGGCACCTTCACCATTTTACATGTCTTGACCTTTTGAGAACTCTAGACCAGTTCTAATTTATGCTTTAATGATGTGTCAGCTATGTTTTACAGGTGTCCAGTTAATGTAAATTAGCCTTACCAGTCGCAAATTTGGGTTATGTTTTTGCATCTCAAGAAAGTGTCAAACTGTCCTGTTCTGTATAAATTTACATTAAATGAGTCTTGTATGACTCTTAAGAAGTCATATAGTGTCTTCCACAATTATTGGTACCCCTTGTAAGATTAGTCAAATGAGTTGGAAAAAAACACATTTTAGTAAAGTACCTTCATCTCACACTGAAAAAAATGGTGTCAATCAAACCTTTAACTGAAATAAATTCATTTGGAGAAAACAAATCCCTTATCAAGAAATAATTATTTTCAATAAAAAACACATGAGCCATAATTGGCACCGTTGCATTTAATACTTTGTACAACTACCCTTTGCCAATAAAACAGTAATGAGTCATCTCCTATTCCATTTTGTAAGACTGGAGAATACAGAACAAGGCATCTGAGAAAATTTCTCTTTATAGAATTATACCAGATCATCAAGGGTCATAAGTCCGGTTTTGTGGGCTCTCCTCTCCACATTACCCCACAGGCTTTCAATGGGGTTCAGGTCAGGGGAGTGAGATGGATATGGCAAAAGCTTGATTCTGGGTTTACCATTTTTGTGATGATTTGGACATAAACTTTGGATCAATGTTCTGGGGTTGTATAACACAGCCTAACTGTATAACATCTTAAGTCAGTTGTGTTGTCTAGTGTTTTTGAGCTGTCTTCAACTGGTAAATTCAGCTTGTTTGTAGTTGCTTGTTATCTTCTAAGTATCAACCTTGCTATGGAATTAGGCACCTTGAGTTAGCTACCTTGTTGCTAGTTATTTTGCCTTTCCATTTGCGTTCTCACTCTCCCCTCTTCTCTCCCACAAATGGTGATTCACTCTCTTTCCTGTTCACACCTCAGTAATTGTTGCATATCATCCCCCCGGGGACTTCAGCCTCCCAAATGACAAGCTACATACCCGTGGCATCCTTGAGCATCTGTCATCTTTAGCTCTGTTTCTCCACAGGTCTCCTCAAACCCATAACACCTTGCCTTCACCAGAGCCACTTCTGCACTCAACATTTTGCCTACCCCTCTTCATCTCTCTGACCATCATCTGTTGTTATTCACATTCTCTCTCCAGACCTACTCCAACCACCCTACCACTATCTCTTCAACTGCTCACCACAATCTTCACTCCCTTTCCTCACCTGCTCTTTCCTCTGCCATTTTGTCATCTTTGGTTCCACCTGGAACATCTCTCTCCTGTCTTTCAATGATGGAAATAACTTCCAGTTGCCTTCTCTTCTCTGTCAACTTTTCATTCAACCAACTTTGTCCATTGTCTTCTAGGGCAACATGCAACTCAAATTAGACATCATGGCTGTCTGATGTCCTTTGCAACAACCAAAGAGAATGGAGCAGCGGAAAGAATATGGAGGAAATCGCACCTTAACTCTGATCTACTCTTATATTGTTCTTTCCTATCAAATTTCACCATTAAGATATCTGCTGCCAAATCTTGCTTCTTCAAAGCCAAGCTAGAAGAATCTGCACCTAATCCTCGTAAACTCTTTGCCACATTTTCTTTTTTTCTTAAACCTCCTGCTTTTCCTGCCCCTTTTTATATCTTCTCAGAGAACTTTGCCACCTTCTTTGATGATAAAATTGACAAGAACAGACAATCCTTCTATGCAGTCATCACTCTTCTCTCCTACTTTCAACCTACTGACCACCCTCCACTTACCTGCTTTTCCCCACTTTCCACGGATGATCCCATCACCCACACTTCTGTCCATATCCTCGGAAACAGGCCATGTTCCAACGGCCTTCAAATCATCTGTTCTCACACCAGTCCTAAAAAAGACCAGGCTTGACATCACTGATGTGAACAACTACAGACCAGTCTCTCTACTCTCCTCAACATTTTTCTGTCACAAAATAGGCTTCATGACCCAAACCAGTCTGGATTCAAAGCAGTGCATTATAAAGAAACTTCATGCAGCCAAAACAGCAACAGTTCTAATTCTCCTAGATCTTTCTGCAGCTTTTGATATTATGAACCATCAGATCCTCCAGGCTTCACTCACCAAACATGAAATCACTGGTTTTGCTTGGCAATGATTTCTATCCTACTTTGAGGGTCGTAGTTACCAAGTATCATGGAAAGGATCTATGTCTACCCCACAAAGAACCACTGGTGTTTCCCAAGGTTCAGTGCTTGGCCCCTTCTCTTTTCCTTATACACTCGCTTCCTTGGTGATATTACATATTCACATAGATTCTCCTACCACTGCTTTACCATGCTGTAAATGTTAATGACAACCCATTTTGAATTATCCTGGCACAAGCAGCCAAATTTTAATTTAAATTCAGTATTAGAATCAGAAAACTTTCTTGATTCCGGAGGAAATTGCTTATGCAACAACTGCACAGACACACATACACAAAGATATGAACACTATAAAATATAAAGTCAAAATATAAAGTCTTATATACACTATGCTACATACACAAAATGATGTGGTCAGTAACAGAGGTGGATATAAAGAGTAGAGATAAATAAATTAAATCACTGCTGAAGTAGTTTACTAATTAACACAAACAGTGGTTTTGAGTTGCAATCTGTACCGAGTGTCTTGGTATTTCATGGATGCCATGTACTCTAACAAGATTTCCATGGCCTTTGGGGGAAAAACAGCCCCACAACAGATCCTCCACCATATTTTACAGTTGATATAAGGTTCTGGTCATTGTTGCCATCCTTCTTTTAACACTAAACCTGCTTTGATTCTTTATTGTCCATTTTTGAGAGAAAGGGCTTTTTATGGCATACATTTCGAATAGTCTTTTGGCTTGGAGGTGGCATCTGATGGTTTTGGAGACTTGGTAACATCAAGATTTTACTTTTTCTTGTAATTCAGCAGTGATTCTTCGGGATTTTTTGCATCTCTTACTGTCCTTACTGTATGTGGGGACAAAATAAAGTCCTCCTCCAGGCAAGTTTGTAACAATTCCAGCTGATATCCACTTTTTAGTACTGGCCAAACAGTAGAAATGGGCATTTTACATTTATAGCATTTAGTAGACACTTTTATCCAAAGCGACTTCCATTCCCTAACTACAGGGGACAGTCTCCCTGGAGCAACTTGGGGTTAAGGGTCTTGCTCAGGAAGCCAGTGGTGGTATGCCACTGACCTCTTGGTCCAGAGGCAAGTATCCTACCCACTAGGCCGCCACCACCCCATTTTCAGGGGAGTAGCTGTAGTTTATAACCATTTATGATGGTTAACACACTTCTCCCTTATTTGATTTGTGTGGTCTCTTATCTTTTCCATATTGATAGATAACTAAGGGAATTTGGTCCCTGTGTCACCTCATAAGTGTGCCCTAGTTAATCATGAAGTCATGAATTACAGCTTGAAAGTTCCTACACACTCATATCAGCTCAGAATTGTTAAATTTTAATTGGGAATCATGCTTCAGTTACATTGTGCTCGCTACAATTTTCATGGATACCAATATTTATGGCACATGTGTTATGTGTTATTTATATGGAAAAAAAAATTCTTGAATAAAAAATTCTCTGAATGCATTTATTTCAATTAACAGCTGGATTTGTCTAATTTTTTCAGTGTGCAATGAAGCTACTTTACCTAACCCTTTTTACTTTAAAGGGGTAACTCAGTAGACTTAGTGGATAAAATCTTTGCCTATGAATCATCTGTACAAGAAGCAATAAGTAATGAGTACAGGAAGCAATATGTAACGTATGATGTAATTAGGAACTTGAAATGGATTACTTTTTTGAAGTTATGATGGTGAACAGTGTTTGTAATATGGCAACCATTTTCCGTATAGCAACCACTTCAATTACAGTAAACCAAACTCATTTCCCATCAGAATTTGTATCGTCTGACAACATGAGGTTTGTACTTAAAGCAACTGACATTAGATTTGTATCGGAATCATTCGGCTGAATTACTGCATGTCGGACCCAGCAACGTGTGATTAATGGAAGAGTTTCATTCCCAACTGCTTAATATCTATTTGTTACAAATTCTGGATTAAAAGAGATTTGAAAAGACAAACATCTGTTGTTTCATGAAAAACTTTTTCTTTGCCTCTCTGATAAAGATGTTATTAATTTTAATATAGCATTGATATTTCTTGTATGCCCAGAGCCCACTCCCAACAAAGTATGTTATGGATAAAAAGAAAATTCATGAAAATGGTGTTTAATGCATTTTGCAGTCTAAGGGGGAGTGGACTGACTTATGTCAATCAGACCTGTCCACTCTGAATAAAGGCTCCAGCGAGTCCAAATACATCCTGCAGGCCACAGTATTAGGATAAGAATATCCTGCATTATGCATTCAACTGCGTCCTTTCATCTTCAAAATATAGCCTACTAAATTATATGCATATGGGGGTAACTCCAGCCAAGCAATCAGAATCCAGTGATTGGTATTCTCATGTGCAGCCTGGACTGTACATCAAAGCCAGCAGGCCTACTACAATAAGCTTTTTGATCTTGCTACATAAAGTTCAGCTGACAGGCTCAAGTCAGAGACCCCCTCATGCACAAATGGATAAGTACATACACCAAAAGCAGACACCCAAGCCCCAAGTGCTGGAATAAATGAAGACAGCCCAACTGTGCCACCAAAGCCTAATCACTGCCAGGGATTTCACACCTGAGGAGAATATCCTGGACATGAATTTATTTTAGCTTTGGGCTGGATATTGAAATGATCACATGCCATCAGTTCCAGCAATGTACACTGAAAAAAATGAATAAACTTAACGTACTTGGGTTAAATGTGTACATCATTTCCACATGGCCAAAAACATTTATTACTAAAGGGGTAGCACTTTCTTCCCTGACTTCTAGAGTATATGTAAGGTAAAATCTCCAAAGGACTAGGTAATAATTTTGGGGAACATGATAGTCAGTACTAAAATAAACTAGCTTAATTACACTAGGTAATGAAATCCCTAACAGATTATAGAAATTCTAGGTATACTCTGAAATACAAAGTGATTATTAAGGCTTATTAGTATAAATATTAGTAATATTAGTAAGAATATCAGAGTCTTCTAAATCAGACCATGTATTTTTCCAAGAACCGTTACTGTTAACATGAAAGTAGGCTCACTGCAAACTGACCAATCACTGACCATTTAGCACTTTGTGTGTGCACAAATAAGCAAACAAGTGAGGGTCTCTTACCACCTACGAATGGCTTATTCTTGAATAATTTTTATATTTTCAGTCCAGCAATTATTGCTCTGCAATATGTGCAGCAATGACATGGTTACTACTTTCATTCAGGTTAATAAACAACCATCTTTTCACTGACAGTTAGACAGTTTCTTTTGGTAATGATGACAAGATATCTGGTTAAATGACTAATTGACTAATTAAAATCAATAATCGTGACTAGTAGCAGTATGAAATTGGACCAGTTTTGTGTCATAGCACAAAAACTATGCAAAGGAACAGTATACCAACCAGAGCAATACTTAAAACAAGGTACAAGACAAAACAAGTTCTGTTTGCTGATGTTCTAGAGTGAGCAGCGTAGTGTAAGCACTGTGTGCGGGTACAGATGATGTCTGTTCCATCAGTGCCATCAGTGGCAGTGTGTTTATCTGAAGGCTCTGCCAGCACTGCCTCAGGAACAAGAGTCCTTTACGTTTAGCTAAACAACGCACAAGTGTCTCTTTCTCTCTCTCTGAAGAATGATTATAATTCTTAGGGATCAATTATACCTTAAATCAAATGCCAGGCAATGGAAGGGAGAGAAAAGGCCAAGTGAGAATGGGAGCAAATAAAGACTGGGCAGCATTGATTCATTACGTAACAGTCATTGTGACATTTCGCAATATCTCTGTGTGTTTATAAGTGTGATTCTCTCCAAAGGGCACCTGGATCCATCACCATAGCAACACTGAGCCAAAGAGAGGGGACCTTGGATGCTTTGTTCTTTACCCATAAGCTCTGCGCGCACATGCTGCACACACAATCTAGACTGCGCAGTTTCAAAGAATGTTTCACCTACAGATCACTGATCAACTTTGTGGGCAGGTATTGATTTCTGTTGTTCTGTTGTCTGAGTTCTCTTCTTTTCCATTGGGTTTTTTTTTAGATTTTATTCTACACCTGAAGTCTGTTATCAAAGTCCAGCATATATAGATACATTTAATATATAAAACTCAAATAAAATGTGACATGTCCAAAGTGGCAAGTTTTTTGGGTGGGTGGGGAAGTGTCAGAGCTTGTTTGTCTCATTAGGCCAAATCAGGGGTAGATAATTACAAAGCATAATAAATTATGTGACCCTTCTAACCTCTTAAGGTGTTGTGCCTCCACCCAACAGCCATGAGCTCCTCTAAGCAGCTGACTAAAAATCTGAAACTAAAGATAACTAATTCTTACAAAGCAAAAGAAAACTATTAAAGATCTAGACATTTCCTGCATGTAATATTTACTATCTGAAATGTCATTAAGAAATGGAAGTTAAGGAGAACCGCTGAAGTCAAGATAAGCGCGAGAATAGTGATGCCCTGGCCCACTGTTGTGGCACAAATGTCATCTACAGATAACTTCTAACTGTGACATCAACACAAAAGTTAATGTCTCCAGTGTGCAACGCAAAACCTGAGTCATATGCATAGAGGGAAGAGGATTCTACTTAATATTCAGCTCCGGAAAAATGTTCAGTTCCTCAGGTTTTATCTTTTATAGGTGCAAGTATTGAACTGAACAGCTTTGCCTTAGTTTTTAAGAACTGCTGACAATAT
>JBBPCZ010000136.1:19099806-19112306 GCA_037974445.1 Brycinus macrolepidotus
GGTTGTCATACTCATAGAGATGCTGATTTAAAAATAAATTGCAGTGGTCTCTTATTTTTTCCAGAGCTGTATATATAAAAAATTATGACCCGCAGTCAGTAAAGAAACTGAAAAAGAGGCTGCATATTACAAGACATGATTCCAAAATATAGAAATCCAAACCAACTTTGAACTACTTTAAGAAATAACAAATTAAAGTTTTAGCCTTCACCATCCCTAGACTTGAATATTACTGAAAATCTGTGATTAGATCTTAAAGATGCTTGGAAGACAACATGTGATGTTAGCTGGTGCAAGGTTTGGAGTCGGTGATTTCAGCCAAAGAAGTTCTTACTACATACTGACTGAGAGGGTATACAATCTTACACACACACACCACATTTTGTCCAAATTTTCTTGTCCAGTATGTCTAATTCAACAAATAATAACTGTTCATTAAAAAAGAAATGAAATGAAATATGTGAAATGAAATGCAAAACATTTGTGCACACAGTAGAACAGAGGGCTTCTTGCCCAACGGTCTCCATGAATGACTCCGCATGGCCCTCTAATCTTTTTTTTTTCAGTGTCTAATGCAAGCTGATATAAATGGATAGATGTGTTATTCATTGAAAAATAACTAAACAACCGACCTGACACAGTAACTAATGACATCATCCAGGTTAAATTTCAAAGATCAGATCATAGCTATTCAGTAATTTTTTGAGATTAGATTTGTCCTCGTCATTATTTTACTGAGAAGAAATTAAGGGGGGCCGGACATTCCCCCATTCTGACCTTCTGTGGATAAATTTATTGGTCTTTCTACAGATTGCAGTCTGAAGTTGGTACACACTGTCTCTGCTCTCAAAGTTTAGAGTGGATAGGCACTACCCCATTACACCCTCATAACTGTCTAGAAAGCAAATCATATACTGTAAATAGTCTTTCCAGCTCAACAGGCGCATAATTAATGGATGGGAAACAACATGTCTGGAAGCAATCTGCGTGGCTTTTGATCATCTTGTGAAGAGCAAACACTCATGCAAATTCAATACAGCAGTGCAGGTTTGCAATTTGTTTTATTCAGAGTGATAATCAGAATTCATAACCTAAGTGTAATTTATGCAGTGATAAACACTCAAGCAAGTAGATGAAAAAGACTTTGCATATCTTAACTTCCACTGCATTGCCTTAGATCCTCCAAAAATATTCTGAACTGTCTGCACTCCTGCTGTCTTCATTTACGAAGATATCAGCATAACAAAATACGGCGGTGACTTCCAAAGGGATGGGTTCAGTGTTGGCTACTGCAGTAAACCACGATGGCAGTGCAGTGTTGGAGGTATTTTACCACAGCCTCAAGCAGCTTATTGTTTTCTCTAACCGGTCACAATGAATATAATTAAGCAAATTAAATTAATGTGCCAGTGAGTATTCTATGTACAGCGCAATGTTTTTTTTATAACTTTCTGCATTAATGCAGTATTCTGATGCGTGCAATCATACAGTATGTTTAGAAATGGAACTAGCCATTGTATAAATGTGTAGAACTGGAACTACACATTTTATATTTGTGTGGAAGTGGAACTACCCATGTTATGGTTGTGTAGAAGTCGAACCTGTCATGGCTGGCTCTCCTGTGCCATGCCCCCGACCTTCCCGGTCTCCAGAGTACTGAGCTTGGGCTACCCCTCTCCCACTGCTACTTGGTACCTCCCTCATTACTGATCACACTCACTTGTAACTTGTCACACTGTTCTATTTAAGTCTAGCTTGACCAGGAGTTCGCTGTCCATTCACCGTCACGCCAACAGGCTGGTATTGTCTGTGTTGTGGCTCTGACTCCGTCTCTGTTTACAGCTGTGACGCGGCAAACCAAGTGTGCCTGACTTCATGTAGTTTCCAGGAGGAAGCCTGTTCCTGACCTAAACACACTTTCCCCTTCTATGAACTTTTAACCTCCTGAATGACAATGGATTTACCCTCACAATTCTGACTTGCATGGCGGAGTGCCTGTGTTGTTTCCATTGAACAGTACTCATGAGCCAGAGCTGTTATATGTTTTCCTTTGTTTAAGTTTTCCTGACATTTCCTGAATAAAGCCTCATGAAGCTACTGCTGCAAGTGTGTCATCTTCTGTGTAGCAGTCACATCATGGCAGGATTACCCATTTTATTAAGTAAACCCAGGCATCATGAGTGTCCCATATGTCTGGATTCAGCACAGTTTTGCAGATGAATTGTACAGAAGTTTTGCACACAACACTTAGAAGAAAGAAATACCGTGTCTTGGTCGTTTTTTTGATCAATATATCTATCCAAGTAATGAAATCACCTGGAAATTGAGGTTAGCAGACTGCTATTATAAGTTATGACAGGAAAATGATTCACCCCAATATCCAATATAACCTAATATTGCATTACTTCCGCTCCAGACTGGTTAGCCTTTTAATAAATAAATATTCTCCAGGATCTCTTATTCATTGGTAAGACAACATCCAGATATAGACTGTTAGTACACAAAGGTTTGACGTCTGATCTTTATAACAGATTTAGCTCTCCAATATGAAATGCTATTTCTGCACTGGGGAAGAGATATGTAGTTCTTTTATTCTCAAGAGACCTAGTTAAAGTGGAGCAGTTGGCACAGCATTTCAGCATTAGATATATTGATATATAAACTGACTGATATATTGATTAGGAAGTAGCATTCAACAATTTTAATACTTTTCTAAAGAGCAAATTCCCACTGATACAGCACTGATAAGCAGTGGAATTGAATTACAGTGAGCCTCTGCCTGTCAGAAAGCCACTAACCAGAAAGCCATAAAACCACAAATACAGACTAAACTGGTTAATTTGAACACAGCACCTCATGATCACAAATACGTGTAAAATCCATCCAAACCTAACCTATACATGCACTAACAATAAAGAATAAAAAGTAAAAGTAAATAAAATAAATCATCTTACAAGAAGAAAAATGAGAAAAAGAAGAACTTAGCGGAACCAAAATCACAACGAATTTGAGATACAGAACACCTGCCTTGTATCTACACTCATTGTCCATTTTATCAGCTCCACTGACAATACACATACACTTCATAATTTACAGTTTCAGGCAGTAGTTCGTCTATTTCTCTGCATCATCTGTTAGCTCGCTTTACCCTGTTCATCAATGGTCAGGGCCACCAGTGAGCAGGTATTATTTAGGTGGTAGATCATTTTAGGCACAGCAGCGATACTGACCTGGTATAGGCATGTAAGTGTGTGTGTGTATTTGTGTGTGTGTGTGTGTGTGTGTGTGTGTGTGTGTGTGTGTTTGTGTGTGCTGCTGAACAAAGTTCATCACACCGCAGTGCTGGTGTTTTCAAACACTTCATTGTCACTGTAAGGCTGACAATAAAGAGCGAAGGCGGTATTACTTAATGGCAGTAGCCTCTTTCAGCAGGATAATGTGCCCTGCCACACTGCAAACATTGTTCAGGAATAGTTTGAAGAACAAGACAAAGAGTTCAAGGTGTTAGTTCTGCTTCCAAATTCTCCAAATCTCAATCTGATTGAGCATCTGGGGGATGTGCTGGGCAACAAAAACTGGGGTTCGGTTTCGTCTCCAGACAGGCACACTACTCTACATCAATAAGAGTCTTTGAGCAAGACTCCTCACATTACTTTTGCCTGCATCATGTAACGTAATTCAACTGTAAGATGCTCTACATAAAAGTGTCTGCCAAAGAATAACTGTATTTGACATTTTTGCGAGTTTCTGCTGAAAATCTGACAAATACAAGTTTATCAACTTCAGAATACACTTGTGCAATTATGTTCGTAAAAAATGAAATTAACACATATATGTAATCACATAAGCTGCACTACTGTGACAGTGAATACATCTCCAGTAGTTACACTGTTGCATTCTTACTGTGTAACCACACAGTATTAGTCACACTTAAGAAAATGTGAGAGAAGCAAATATGAAATCTGAAACCTGAAACCATGCCAAGCAAGGAACATGGGGAGATATCTGTACAGATCTATACAAACGCAAACACATAAACATCTGATAATAATGATTATGAGGAAGGGTTTCAAACAAAATACAGGTGGACATAACAAGATTAGAAGCTGGGGGAAGAAACTGGGGCAGGGACAGAGCTTGACCTGAGGAACTGCATCACTGATAATCATATAAATCAGTAAAGCATTGTTTAACTAAAACATCTTAAGTATAAAGTTCTAAAATAAATGCACAATTATATCTAGGAATGTTTTATCAGTATCAATACTGCTCATTGAATTTTCATATCGGTTTTGCTCTGAACTGAATCCATGAGTTTCTAAGCTGTTGACCTTTTCTGGTCTGGAAAGATTATATGCTAGGCTCCAACAACCAAGCATGACAACCTACAGGGCATGGACAAGTGCAATGGACCTTTTGGCATAAGAAAATTAAACTACTGCGACCTGAATGCTGGAAAAAAAATCATTTTAAAACATTCAGAGAAAAACACACATGGCAATCAGTTTCTATCGCATCACACATGGCTTGGAGAACAGACAATCCTAGTGAAAACAGAGTGGATCGGACTTCTGCTGCCATAGACTGAGCCATACAAGCTGACAATCATTGCATCTAATCCATGTGCTACATGCTCAGGGCAAAAGTGTGTTTGACCATATGGAGAATAGTGTCTCCATCTCTCTCTCTCTCTCTCTCTTTCTCTCTGGTTCGATTTCACCAAAGCAGCTGGGGCCACAGGCTCTGATTGATAACATTTTGCCTGCTCTCGACAGGGGACTGCTTGGGGACAATCATGTCTCAAATTGGCTAAAATGGGCAGTGTTTATGCACAGGCATGCCGAGGGAGAAGCAGGACTACTCTGTGGGCTCCCAGCGCACACACAGGCAGTCTGGCAGGGAGGTAGAAAAGACCGGGCAGTCTGGAGCTGAAGCTGGAAACCATCTGACCACAGAACGCTTCTGAGGCACTTTAACCCCTTAAGCCTCAAGAGTCTGCATGTGGGGTTAAAGACAATTTCTCTGAATAATTTGTAGTATTAGGTAGTTTTAAGATTAATAACTGCAAATAAACCTGGATTAAGGGGTTAAAATATCATCAGTGAGAAAAGCTGAAAAGTGATATCTCTGGTGTTGAGTGACTAGTTTGAATTAATTTCATGTGCTTTAGTGAGAAATAATGTAAAAATGTTTTTAGAAAATGTTTGCAAATGTTTTCCTTGGAGGGGACAGGATACGAAATCATGATACATTTATGCATAATTTTTAGCATCAAAAATGATTCCATATAGTTTTTCACAATTTAACTACCAGCAAAGTCACAGTTAGGTATGTTAAAGTTAAGTGGAAGAAAGTTTTGGTAACTGTAATATTTTACTGCAAGACCAGATTTTTGCATGGAATCCCTCAGATGAAAAGCTGTCTGCTACAATTTTAAGGTGTGACCTCTGTGTTTGTCAGTGGCAATGGTCAGAAAAACTTGCTTGTGTTTGCTTTTTGCTACATTTAGCAGGAGTCCATGTTTATGGGAGCACAGCGAATATGGAGTGCTGTAACAAATGGCTGGCACGTTGCTTGGACAGACGGTCTATCTTAATAATAACTGTGTGCCGATACACACGATAATAAACTGTGTTTAACAAAAGCCCCTTTTTATCCGCTTCACAAAGACAGGGCTTAGCGAGACTTTTAATAAGTCCCATATCCATGTATTGTCACTGGGCTTTATCAGTCTCCTAATAGGAAATAACCATTCACCCTCCAACTGGCTGTAAATTATGAAGCAACTGCACTTCATGAGCCTGCCCTTGTTCAGATCTCTGCACTTCTGTTATTTTTCTTGGATTCTATCTCTGCCTATTTCTCTACATTTGCTCTATTTTCTCTGCCTGCTTGCTGTCTTCTCCCTCTCCTTCCTTCTGGTTTCTTTTTGCCATGACTTTCCTTCTTCCTTCTCCTCGCCTTTCACTGTGGCATTAAAGCTGAGAAAGGCTCTGGGCAACAATGCAGGATGCTGTGATCCCTATCTGTGAAGGAAAAGAGGTTAATAATGTCTTTGAGAAAAGGCACTGGCAGCACAGCCTTTGATTTTTATCATGAGGAGGGGGGGGGGATTTTAATGGCACTCCAGCTCCAAACACTTTTGTGGGTCCAGCAGCACAAATCTAATCACAAAACAGTCAAAATGGGGAACTCCGTTATTCCGTCTGTTTCAAATCAGCAAAAGGGGAGGAAGCTCAACACATTTTGTGCTTTGTGAAATAGTAGTAATCACTGCATTATTGTTCAAAGGCATGGATTAGCCGTTCAGAGTGATTATGTAATTGTACGGCCAAATTTATGTGCATACAAACATCCACATTTACATTAAGGCTGTATTCACAGTTTTGTTTACACCCACTTCATTACACTTGAAGAAAGCTGCATACGGCCCACAGTGACTCCAGAAAACTTCACTGTAAAACCTGTTAACTTTACCCCCCCCCCAAAAAAAACAGGAAATTGATTGCCTGGAAAAAAATAAGTAAAGGAATTTATCTGTATTAAGTTATATAATAGTTATACAACAGAAGTATAAATATCCATTTTTTTAAATGAACTAACAAGCTTTCGGTAAGCAAAACTGGTTCAGCTGTGAAAACCTAGAAACAAAATTTAGGAAGACCTAGCATGTTTTTAAACCTGAAAGTCCAAACCAGCCCATGTTTGTATCTCACATTTGGGCTCCCTGTACTGGACATTGATTGGTTTGTGCATCTGATGTCAGCATGTTGTCATTTTAGTGGATAAAAAACGAAAACTCCTTCTCATTTGTCGCCACACAGCTTTTTCTGGTTGCATTGCACACCTTTCTTCACATCAGGGGCACAGTTCTCCTGTCCTCTCATGTCCTCTCTCTGTCTCTTTCTCTTAGAAAATAAGTTATACGTTTCAAAGTTTTTACACGTTGACTTTTGATTTCTTCGTTGGAACAAATTACAGTTTAATAGTTCGTCTCCTGCTCTTCCCATGTGCTACCACAGCTCATTTTTACTTCTTTTCTTGTTCTTTTTCTTCAGTTGCCTGCCTCAACCTTCTGTAATTGGTCTGAAAGTCCAAACCATCCCAAAATATGTTTTCACACTGCAAACAAACCTAACCATGGTTCAGTCTTATCCAGACCAAGATCACCTCTTTCAGTCTGACCAAATTTTAGTCCTTTGGTCTGGGCCATGGTCTTAGGATCATTTAGCTCCTGCTATATTGGTTCTGGCCAAACTGAAAATCACCCAGGTCCGGTCCAAATGTAGTAGGTGCAAAAGCACCCTTAGTGTGCCTTAGTACTGTGAAATTGCCTCAAGTAATTGCACTTACAAAGAATGAGTCCCTGCACATATGGAGAAAAGATTTTGTATTATTAACTGTTATTTGTAACGTGTTTTTCCTGGCAATTGGTTTCCACATTTTTCTTAAGTTCACAGAACTAAAGGTCTCTGGTCACTTGAGTTCACTTGACTTCACTTGCTGATTGGTTTGTACTCATGCGGTTGAGTTGCAAGGACTCATTCTTTGTAAGTGCTATTACTTGTGAAGTACTGAGGCAATTTTACAGTACTAAGGCACACAAAGTTTTCACTACTGAAACAGTATTACTGACCCAAAGCATGCTGGTTTATTTTAAACAAACCACAGAGTTTAAATTAATACAGATAAATCCCTTTACTTTTTTCCAGGTATGTCAGGTTTTACAGTGTTCTTTACCTCTTTACAGACCAACATGTAAAGGTTTTATTCTTCCATCATTCACAAACTGATAATAACATAAATGAAGCACTTCAGTTCCGGTCTACCATCTGGTTGCTGTCTACGCATCCTTGCATTTACAGCATCTATGAATCTGAAGGGGACAGCACATTACCCACCCTTCAGCTTTGCAGTAAATGAAGTGGTTGGGTGACCTCTTTGTTATTCTAAAATCACAGACCATCCTTACGAATAAATAGGCTTATAAATAAAGATGCTTCCCCCTCTGGCCTTGTGCGTTTGTAGCTAGGCAATAAAAAAGATTATTACAATAGTTCGTATCACCTTGTCATCTGAAGCCTGCACTTAGAATTGTAATTGCTCATATTATCATTCAAATGATGGCTCATATTGTCCTCACAGGCCCATCCAAGCCTGGTGTTATTAACAGTCATTTTTGGTCAGCTAAGTGATGACTCACACAAAACACAAACATTGGACGCTGGAATTGTATGATATACAGCATCCTGGCATCATGATTCCGGTGCACTCTGGACAAAAGAGAAAAATACAACCATGGCCACATGTGTTGCAAACATGACAACAGACTTTCTGGTTTAAAGACTGTGAAAAACCCTTTCTGGTGAATCTTGAAGTTAAGAGGACATTTAGAAAAACTATTCGTCCATTTGCAGCAGGTCTGAAGATTGCTGTATGGATGTTTTTTTTTTAAACATTTGTGTGTATTGTGCATGCAGGGTAATATAGTGAGAGAATGTGAACGCCACATAAACACAAAAAAGATACAAAATTGTGACTGAATGCTAGAATATTGCAAAACATAACAATAACATACTAAACTAGCTTTAGGATAGAATGTTTCTTTAATTTTACAGTCATGAAGTTCTCAGCATCTGAACTGTTTTTAGTAAGTAAAAAATGAAAGTGGGTTATGTGTTACATCAAAAGGGTGGGGCCTGAACCTCTCTGAGCTTTCTGCAACTTCTCCTTCTCACCTCAAAACTTCCTTTTTTACAACTGATGCCTGCTTAAAACAGCTGAAAAGGCTTAGCGTGCCTCAGAGGCGGCTCCAGCTCTCCAGCTCTCGTTTAAGCAATGGGCCGGAAGTAATCTCTTTAAAAACTCACATTTAGCACGGCGCCTGGCTTTTGTTTCCGAATCAAATGGAGCTTGTGTCTGTCGCCAGTTTAGGACATTACAGTTATGGATTTCAAGAGAAAGCATCTTTAGTATCCCATAAATTCGGAGTGCTGTGAAGGCTGCAGAGCTTCGCAAGAGCCATAGACCACCTGACAAAATTCAGCGTGGTTTGAATGTTTCAAATCTGTTCTTTGTCTAAACATAGGAAAACATCAAAACCATTGTCCATGGTTAGTGACCATATGCTACAGATGAAGAAAAGAGAGACAAGGATGGAGCAGTTCTTCAAATCGTATTTACAGAAGGAAACAAAGCAAAAGCAGGCTTACTGGCCAGATACAAAGTTTCACATTTTTTTCAAATGACCTAAGACTTTCTGAGCTTTGATCATGTGATACCACACCAACGAAAGAATGTGGGAAAGTTTCTGAGGTCTGCTTATGTATTCTGGTGGAGAGTAGCTCAGTCTTCTTGGCCATGAACCCAGCTTACACATATTCTGAATTCTAAACTGAAGTTTTCATTGTGCAAAAACTGGCAGAAAAGACACTACACACCGGGCACACCACGCTCATATTGCATCATGTAGCAGATCCAGTTCTCAGCTATGCCAGACAGAATGTTTCTGTTCTGTAAATGGAGAGTGGAATATGGGAAATGGTTCTGGCGTCTGCTTATGTATTCTAGGAGAGAGCAGGTTGGTCTTCGTGGCCATGAGCCCAAATTACTTACACATCCAGTCACATTAGGCCTGGGACTTCATGTGTGGAATCTCGTTACAGTGAGCTGCAAGGTATTGGCACCTGCTCTGGAAAATGACTCAGGAGGCATTACCTGCAAAGTCTACATTTTCTTACCTTTAAAGATGTGAAGCAGAAATGGGTCAGAAAACAAATGGTAAAGTTTAGATTCAAGTTCAATGTGAAACGGAATTTGTGCAGTTAGCAGTTATCAATCAGAGAACTTATATGTTCTAAAAGAAACAAAACAATCTGAGAAAAACATGGCATTAAACTGTAATTGAAATCAGTAACAGCCTCTACTTTTCTGGGTCTGCTACATGAGGCTATGTGAGTGTGGCGTGTCTTTAGTTTAGACTTCCGAAGATAACGCCCCCGGTGGTTCAGTGGTAGAACGCCGGGCACTGAATGAAGAGAATCAGAAAAGACGTCACTTTAAATCCACCCTGTGAGCAGATTTTAACTCTCCCCACCCGTGATTTAGTGATAAAATGTGCTGCTCTGAATAAAGAGAGTCAGAAATGGAGCCGGTTCGAGACCCTGCTGTGAGCGCAATTTGGAGTGATGGAGCTCCATGCAATACTTCTGGGAGCTGGAGCTGTGTTTATGATCACAAAGAATACAATGAATTGCTGAATAGTTGTTTACAACTACGGGTACACTTTGCTTCTTTTATTTTGAAGCCCTTGCTTAGCACCTAAGCACCTAAACTTCAGTCTTACTGTTACTAATCTCATGATTAGTTTTTTTTTTTTTTCGGTCAGGCCAAAATAGGTTGTCACAGTCTGGATCAGACCGAGAAAACAGAACTGGAAGAAAAGTAAAAATTTTCACTGTAGCGCATGGAGACATCAACTTGTCTACAAACCAATCAGTATCAAGCAAAGGGAGACACAGCCCATGTTAGTGATGATGACAGAACATAGACATGCAAAGTTCTTTAATGCACTTGCAAAATTGCAATCAAAACAAACCAGAGCAAATTAATTCAATGTAACAAAAACGTGAACCTTGGTTCAGACTTTCAGGTGTGAAAATGCCCAAAATTAAGTTTAACATAGTGGCTAGTGGTTTTCTCGTTAATATTCAGTGTGGCACCCGGCCAACACATCTGCAGCACCCTCAAGCAAGCGCTCCTCAGCCTGCGCTGTCCAGGGTGCTGAAGAGGACGAGAGCCGCCACAACCGAGACCAAAGAGAGTCCACACCCCTTCAGCACCTTTGTTGTGGACCAGCAGAAAGCATGTGGAAGAAGGAGGAGCGCTCTGAAGAGGCACACCTGCAGCCGTTTAGCGGCTCCTGTCAATGAGAAGAGTGCGCCTTATATTAGGGGCCTCCAAAGAGAGGGAGGAGAGAGACAAGGATCTTCTTGTGCACCCACCAGGCTAATCGCTCTCCATTCTTCTGTTCTAACAGATTCCAGCCCAGAGGAATCACCCTGCTCCTGACCCGAGGCGCCAGTACCCTCTGAGGCCCCACAACTGACGCTGTGCACCACCTCCCCAAACACTTCTCAGCACCTCACCTACCCACATAGAGCACAATCCCTGTACTTTGTAAATAAATCTGCCCCATTCACTGACCCGGGTGGGTGTCAACTTTAAGCTCTGTCCGTGTCTGTGTCCAAGCCTCACTAGGTGGCGCCACACCAGCTAGTTAGTGCCATTCTCTTGGGTTACTTGAAAACACCCAGTATAAGATTTATTTGATCTAGTTTTATTTGATTTATTTGACCCAGTATAAGATTAATGTCTAAAAAAATCACAAAACTGACTCTCGTGTTGTTTTGCTTGTGTTTGTATTGCTTACCAAGATGGACAGCACTGGGAAATACAAGCAAACTAAACTGCTAAGGAAGCTGTGTTTTTCTTTATCATATGGCAACCAGAGAAATTCTGAAGGAGGTGGGTTGAAGGTTGAGTGACATTTAGCAGAAGAATGCATGCTGACTTGTCTAGGACTCAAAGTTTTGGACTCAGGACTCAAATTGAGACTTGCCTCTATTGACTGTGGTCTCAACTTGAGACTTGCCACTAGTGACTCAGGATTTGACTTGAGATTTGTCTTAATTGACTCAGGACTTGACCTGAAACTTGCTTGTATTGATTCAGGTTTCAGCTTAAAATTTGCTTGCACTGACTTGGGATTTGACTTTAAGGACCTGACTTGCGAAGACCTGAGTCTTGAAAATGTGACTTTTAAAGTCAAATGTGCTCTACATTGACTTTCTGTCTCATTCTTAATTTAATGCAGTACAACACCATCTAAAAATGCATGTCTGCATTCTACATAGTAGTCTGTATAAACATGCAAAGTGAAGTGTGTGGCATTATTCTAAACTCTGATCATGAAATCCATCTTAACTATGCTGTAAACTTCCACTAAAGTGAGGAAGAAGTACATCCTTTTCATATGTGGATTAGGTTTGTACCAGTTCTTCAGGGCAAAAATCTACTCTTTTTCTGTAATAAAAGCCGGAATGAACCTATTCAAGAGCTTTAAAGTTGGAAGTAGTGATTTTCGCCCACAAAGGAATTTAGAAAGGAAAGCAGTCAAAGCACTTTTAGTTCATGTAATTTCAGTCTTTTCTCATTAGCTCTTGTAACGACAGCCTGTGTGTGTGTGTGTGTGTGTGTGTGTGTGTGTGTGTGTGTGTGTTTGTGTGTGAGTATGTGCGCACATGTGCTGTGTGTGTGTAGAGGTGTGAACGGATTTGTTTCTTTTCCGCTGGCAGCGGGCCTGTCCTGGTGGAAAGGAAAATTCAAAATAAGATCTCTTCTTTGTCCAGCCTATTTCTCTTAGACAAAATGGGGCTTGATTTAACATCAATTCGAGACTCTGACAATTTTTCATACTTCTTAAATTCAGCTCCTGAGAA
>JBBPCZ010000136.1:19141237-19157367 GCA_037974445.1 Brycinus macrolepidotus
CTACAATGTAGCCAATAATAAAAATAAAGGAAATCGTTGAATGAGAAGGTGTGTCCAAACTTTTGGCCTGTACTGTAGATAATGTTTGTGCAGCAACACTGCACAGTGAGCCAGTGCACCAGCATTCCCATGCCAGCCAAATACTCCTGTAGGTAGTTGGAGGTGATTTGGGGACTTTGCTTTGTACACAACCAGTCTGTGAGCAGTTTTTCTTGTTCTTCTAGATCTTGTCTTTACTTAAACAGTTATCCTTGACTTCCATTAACAATCTGGACAGATAAAATAACAAGCAGAAAGTCTTTTATAGTCTTTGCTTTGTAAGAATCAATTATATTTAGTTTCAGATCCTCAGTCAGCTGCTTAGATGAGACCTTGGCAACATGAGTGGGAGCACAATACCTTGAGAAGGGTCACATAATTTATTATACTGTGGAATTATCTACCCCTGCCTCGGATTAAGGATTAATAGTGGATTGTTTGAAAGAGTGACGAAACCTTTGGACATACCACACTTTATTTCAGGTATTTTTTTCGTTCAGGATATTAAATGGTTTGTTTCATGCTGTATGTTGTATTCTCTTCTTTTCATTTGAAAAATCAATCAAACATTTAATTTGATCAGAGGATGCCTAAACCTATGCATACAACTGTAGGTTTTAAAATGACATAAATGGCATTTGTTTATGAACATTTCAGTTGAAAGAATTAAGCCTTAAATAGAAAATATAATAGAATACTAATAAACAAACAAACAAACAAACACATAAATACATTTCAGCAGTTAGGCTGCTAACTCTCACTTTGTTGTGGTATTAATTGATCCACAGGAACCTTTGCATTAGGGAACCAAAGGTGATGTAATGCTCTTTTGTACCATGAAGGGGAAAGGAGCTTTTCATTGAAAAATAACAAATAAGGATATGAAAAGGGCCTTTTACTCGAGCTGTGGGTCTACACCACTCAACAAAGAAATAGAAATATAGGTCAACTGTGTAACTCTTCACCATTGTCCGCTCAAGGGCTAAGTGGGATAATGTGAGGTTTTTTTTTTTTTTTTGCAACCAGAGCCATATTCAGCGCAGATGCATTTGAACTTGGGTCAACAGTACATTTGTTGCTAATTCATGCTTCAACATTTTGTCTCATGTCCCTCTGTCAGCTCATATGGCACAGCTCAAACATCTGTGCAGAGGGATTACCCTCCATGCGATCCACATATGTGAATGAATTACTAATCATGTGGGCTGGCAGCCTGTAGGTTAAACCTATTGAAAATAAGTCTCTGGGCTTTTTCCAAAGAGATCAAATGCATAAACACCAGCTTCCTTAATAGAGGAAGTTCACTCAGCGGTCAGACATTACTTTGCTTGTGTCTGACTGCAGCACTCAACAACACGGACTCCTGATAGCTGGAGGAACTATGAGCTGTGACAGAGGGTGGTGAGGCTGCGGTGTTTAGAACCCATTCTTGCCTTCCTTTGGAGGAGGTGGATTTTAAGAGGTTAGAGTGAGTACTTTCAGTGGTCGCTCCACATTAGGGCCTGTCGGCTCTGAATGCTACTTCCCTAAGGGTAGACATCAACATGACACTGGGAATGGGAGTGGGGATGAAAGGCCACTAGTCCAGTGGATCTCAAAGCAGTCCTCAGTCCTCCACCAGCTCCCAACACAAAGGGCAGAACCGTATTGGGAACGGTTTGAGAACCACTACAGAATGTGAAAATGAAAGGGTTTGTGACCAATGGCATTTGTGAATAAATGGAGAAGCAAAGGGTTTTTGCTTCATGGTATACATTGTTGGAAGAGGGAATTACAAACACAAGGAATATCAATACTTTGTTCTGATTAATATAGGATTAAACATGTTTTGCATTATACATCACTGATTATTTTAAAATACTTAACAGCAAGAATTGTTGACTAACACATACAGCATTTTGAAATGATGTACAGTACTGTGGAAAAGTCTTTAGCCACCCTTCATTTCTTTATAGCTACAAATTAGACAATTGGTAGGTACAGGGATTTATTGCAACATGTGCAAACATACATGTAAATACAGTGTATAACACAAAGAGAGTCTGTATAATTCTAATGAGCTTTAAAGTTGAAAGTTATTTAGCA
The DNA here is from genome assembly GCA_037974445.1 of Brycinus macrolepidotus. NCBI lineage: Eukaryota > Metazoa > Chordata > Actinopteri > Characiformes > Alestidae > Brycinus > Brycinus macrolepidotus. Next base: position 19,143,362 of record JBBPCZ010000136.1, read on the forward strand.
TTCTCATCAGGAACAGTGCTCCAGGCTTCTTGAAGGAAATTCCAAAGCTCTTCTTTGGATGTTGGCTACCTTTTGTTCCGTTCTCTCTCACAATGATCCCACTCTATTTCAACATTACTGAGATGCAGGCTTTGAGGAGGCCAACTCATGACTGATCATGTTCCATCATGTTTTGTTTTTATCGAGGTATGCTTTGATTGCATTGACAGTGTGTCTGGAATCATTGTCATGTTGAAAAATGCAGCTGTTGCCAGTCAGACGCTTTCCAGGTGTTATTTTGGGGTGGCTCAAGACATTTGCACAGTATTGTATATAAACAAAATTTTCTAGATTGCATGACTACCACTACACAGTGGGGGTGTTGGTATGTGCAGGACAAAAGTGAATTTTGTCAGGAGGCGGCCAAAAGTTTTTCACCATGTGTCGCCCACAGTCAAGTCAAGTCAGAGTCTATAAAATTCAAAAGGCATATGCGGTTAAATCACAGCTGTGCTCTTGTATAGATGTGCTATAGCTCTGATAAGCCATAGTTAGTAAAAACTGAAGCACTGATGTACGTCGCTCTGGATAAGAGCGTCTGCTAAATGCCGTAAATGTAAACGTAAACGTAATCGTAGACAGAGAAATGCAGGGTTATGTCAGTGACACCCGGTCAGCATGAATCACTGTGTCATGGTGATCTCTACAGTTCCACACCGCACTGATAGATCTCTTTCTTTGTGTACCTTGAGGTATCTTTGCCCATTTTCAATGCTTGCAAAAATTAGCTGGGGATGCATCAATTTTTCACTCCACTTTTCTAATAGCTGCTGACTAATGACCCTGTCCCCACCTTGTAAGCACTGTAATAAGTAAAACGGTAATGTGAATGAGGTGAATTGATGAGCCACATTCTGACCCTCTATCTCCAGATCCCAGTTAGCTTCATGAGGAACAGATCACTTGTAAGAGAATACTGTACTGCTGTAGGTTGCTGCTACTGAGGGTTGTACCCTAAAGGGCTGTGGTCTGTGGCTCCAGACCAGCGGATCTAGAAATGCACTCTTAGAAATATCTTTGACCACACTTCATTTTTAGGGTCCTCTATAGATTATCTTTAGTGGATTATCTAAAGCATTAAGGTTAGGTTTAGAAATATAATTATATTTATGGTTAATGTTAAGGTTATGGCTAGGTTTAGGTTCAGATTTAATAGAGTAAATTAGAGTTCATGTGTGTTTAATAGATATTTAGTTGTGGTTAAGGACAAAGAATCTACAAAGTCCTCAGTGGTCAATCAAAAACTTTCAAAAAGTTTCACTGACAATTCATGTGCAAAAAGTCTCTTAAAAGAAGCACCCATTGAAAATTCATTAGAGAAGTGAAAAAAGTGGTTCTTCTATGGCATTGTTTGTTTATTATTAAGCAGATTGTTGTGGTTATCAGTGTTGCTACCATTTTAGTTGACTTTAGTGGATTTTGCTGCCCGAGACTTTGCTCTTCTAAATTCTGTGGTGGGCCAAAGAGGGCTTAGAAGATCATACATGTAAGCACTGAATAAATGTCCTGTTCCCACCCGTGTAATGGAAAAGGTCATAAGGGTAGGGGCTACATAGAGGCAAAAAGTTGATTTAGGGGTTAAAATCACCAATTTATATTTGCTTGGCAGACTCAAGTTCTTTCTCTATCCAACCCACCTCCTCGCTCTTTGTCCCACAGTTTTAATGAAGCAGGCTGGTAGTGTCAGCCATTAGCTGGTGTGTAGAAAGTGGCATTTGACTGCTGTTGAGGTCCTCCATCACAACAGATTAAACAGATTAAGGTTTCCCTGCTATTGACAAGAGCTGCATGGTGTAATGATTCTTGAAGGGATGGGTGGGTCAGGGGTGTGGGTGGGGGTTGGGGTGGGTGTTCCTCTGATGACAAGTGTACAGCAGAAACACTTGTGTTATTGCTGATGAAGAGAAAAGATTGGTTGATTGATTATTGGGAATCATTTCTCCCTATCGTTATGGGACGGGCTGTCAATGGTTAGCATTGATTGATTGAAAAGGTCATTTTTCAGGCATAAACTAAGTAACGTCAGCATCTCCATATGTTAAGAAGGTTTTCCTGAAGCTTTCATCACTGCATATTCAGGGACTTTCTTAATTATTTCTAAAATGAAAATAGAAAGAGCAAAGAAGCAATATCTATGCTCTAAATCTATGTTGCAATATCTATGCATTTTATTATTACATAAGCTAAATAGCTTTTGTTCCACAGTTGGAAAAGATGTTGTCAATTCATTTAAACATTTTCTCCACATAACAAACACACAGAGGGTAAAATTTGTAAGTACTTGTTCAAAGGTGTAGGTTTTTGTCCAACAGTGAGGTGCACCACACAGTGTTGGTGAGTGCAGTATCACACCCTGCTTGGAACATTGCCTTCACGAGGTGCTGAATTCATTTAGAAATGTAGATTTTATCTGGTTTTAATATTAGTCAGTAATTGTAAAGAAGTGGCCTGTGTTTTTTCTATTTTCTCCTGTTAAATAAACAGTTCGTCACTGACTCTTCTAACACTGAGTGGCAAAGGTTTGATTAATCAGCTGAGTTTTAGCAGCTGTTTAGTCAACCCCCAATCACATAGATCCCAAAAGGCAGCACTGCTTAAACCCTCAACTAAGGCTTTCTGCAGCTAATGGGTTTTATTTCGATTCATTGGTGACGCATGGCCTGAGTGACCCCGCCATCAGCGCACATATGCACACACAGCTCTCCAAGAGAAATCACTGCCTGTCTGTCTGACATCAGTGTTGCCACTCTCTCTCTGGTGATCATACTAAATGGCATCTGCTAACAGCAGGCTGACCTGTGGCACCTTCGAAATGGGGACCCAAGCTGCCCTGTTGGCAGATTGGAAGGGAATTGGGGAGACGGTCCAACCTAAAGCCCCTGCCTCCACCAGTACATTACATTACTTTCCTCTTCTGATGAGGCGGCTGATGTGATTTCCATATAAATGGAGGACGCTCCATAAAGCAAAGCATGCATGTTGGCCGAGTGAGCATTTGGCTTCAGTCTGAGAGAAAGAGAGAGGGAGAGACAGGGAGAGAGAGACATGGTCATGTGTAGTTAAAAGGCAGCTGTTGCCCTCTTGCAAGCATGGGAGAAATGAATGAAAAATGCAGGGGGGGATATGGAGAGAATATGATGAGGATATTGTGTGTGTGTGTGTGTGTGTGTGTGTGTGTGGTTTTGCCTTTTGCTGTGACTGGTAGAGGAGCTCTCTTCTGGCAGGTCTGCGGAGATAAGAGCAGACGCCGAGCGACAGTTGGTTGTCAAAAGCAGCCATGCATGACCCGACACACCGCATCAGCCACAACCAAATAGCCTCGCTTATCTTCCGACACCGCCGTCTGGAGAATGACGACAGGCCCGGCTTCCATTTTTCTCCCTCCGCACGCACTCTCTTTCTCCATCCAGAGAGAGCCCTGCCCGCCTTTCAGCTCCACACAAGGCGCACACCACTCTTTGTGCTATCGCCCACTTACGCTGCCTCTGTTTGCAGTAATCTCCCGACAGCCTTTTTAACAGTTACACTGCAGCAACTTTTAAAGGCTCATATCTTATATCACTCCTGCTCCCTTTCAAAAAGATGCTGTAATTTTTTTGCATGGCACTTTGTATTGCCAAAAAAAAAAAAAAAAAAAGGGGGTTGGGACAGACGGATTCTCACCACTTTTTGTGTCATGCCTGCCTATGAAAGAGCTCATTAAGTAAGCCTAAATGGGGAACAGGTGGATGTTGTTAGCACTAGATGGAAAAAACCTTTTATTGCACATTTTCTTTTCAGATTTATGAATTACTTATTCAAGGGCCCTTTCAAGGACTCTTCAACGCCTATTTAATCCAAATGGTATTTGAATAAGCTCATATTTGTCATTATCAGTCTGTCTCTGTTTACATTATTGCTGTATTTTCCTCAGCAGACCACCACCTAACACAACATTATGCAAGAGGCTCGTTTAATACCGTGTGTGATGGGAATCTTTGTCAACACAATTCTAAATTATCCCATGACATTGCTGTAAGGTCAAATGTATAGTCGTTACACAGCTGTGGCAAAACTTTCTTATATCAGTACTCTTGAAAATAAACTATCAGAGAGAGCTCTTTGTTATGATTCTTTGTCAAGAGGTACTTTTGATTCTCTGAGGAACGTTCCCATGAATGTTTTTTAAAAAGTAATCCGAAACCATTTAACTGAAAGCAACAAAAAAAAGTAGTTTTTCTGAGGCATTACTTCAAAGAACGCTTTTTGGCACCTTTATATTTGAGTGTTTGCTTGTGGAACTGCTGGATTCATCCAAACAGTATACACTGTACTTCCAGAGGTGTCCAGACAGCCCTTTAATGAACTAACTACTTTAAGATGCTCTCATTGCTGATGCAAGCATTCAAACTGGAATTAGTCCACACAAATATGACAAAGATAAAGGACAGTGATGTTCTGAAAACAAATTCAAATCATATTTCAGGACATGCCACTCAGTTTGAACAGTCAGATCTTTTTTTTTTTTTTTAAATAATTCAGGGGTGGCAGTTGTTGATGTCAGAATGTGTGACATCCTGCATTACATATTATATCTTAAACACAGAGAGTTAAAACTTTTGACAGACACTTAAGTAAGGTATTGTTTGCTGTGGTTGAAATAAAGCAAGAACATTCAACTAGTTAAAGTCATAAAAGAATGGTATTTATCAAGATGTAAGCTCATCAATGTGCCTAGTTCAAGTTTTTCCCTCCTCAGTCAGTGTACTCATGTGTTCAGTGTTACTATGGCAACCGATATGGACATGCAGTCTGGTCCATACAAATTGAATTTGGTCACTTGAAATCTAACCAGTCAAATCTAGAAATCATATTTAGGAAAATAATCCAGTTTGGCCTGCAGTGTGAACAGTGTTCAAGTGAAGAGAAAAAGATTCCTTTTTGTTATTATTAGAACTGAAAAATTGGCACAATACCACCACTGTCTGCAGTAAGTTGTGTAATGAATTCAGGATTGTTCTCCAGGCAAATGTGCAGCATATGACATTTAAATCTTTAAAAAATCATTTTATGATTTAATGGTGGCATAATGAAAAGGTAATTAATAAGCAGGTCATTTTAATGACTGAGATTCTGATCTGAAGAGTGCAATTTAAGAAAGACCAATCCGTCAAGTCTGAATTACACTCTCCTAAGGGTCAAAGCAAAATGTCCTTAACTGCTGCATAAAAAACGGTAACATTTGTATGTGTTGAAAAGTGAAACCTAGCTTGGAAAAGAAAGAAGGGAACATGTTTGTTTAGCGGCAAAATTCTAGGTCATCAGGACCATTTTATTTACTTAGAAAGCAAGCAAAATTCTTTAAGTATTTAAAGTGGACAGAGTAGAGTAGAGCTTGAAATGGGTTGATCAGGTTTCCTGAATATGCATCAGGCTCTTAAAATGAATAAGTAGAGTACAATTTAGAGCTGCCAAAAATGTTTTTCATGCAAACTATTTGCCCCAGATTATTTTATATATGTAATATTGCTCTATGTAAAGAAATAAGATATAGGGCTAAACAGGTGAAGCCTAAAATCATGTTATGCAAGCACCACACCGACTGGCAATAGCACAGTATAAAGTTTAACCAGGCTTTAAAACTTTAGAATGCTGTTTGAAAGGCCTGCTTGATGAACAAAATTGTTAAAGTGGAATTTAAACTTATTTTTAGACATGAGAGCAGTGCCAGTTGTGGTCTCTTGGACTCTCTTGAACGAACGGCTCATTATCTCTCAGTGGTATGGTTGCTGATTATTTTATTACATTATTAGTGTGACTGTGGTCAAGTCGGCTCTGTAACGTATGCAGAGAGAGCGCAGATGGTCGAGTCGCCTTCAAAATATGTGTCGGAGAGAGAGAGTCTGGGACATCACGGCTAAGGTGGCCAAACAGGGACAAAACACAGAGAAACACAAATGCTGAGACACAAACACGAAGCAAAACACACAGCAGACTCATATACAGCCTTCAAGACACTAAAGCTCAGGTTAGTTCTTTAAAAAAAAGACGTGTGTCACTGTTTGTTGTGATTTAATTAAAAGGAATCCGTCCGTAAATGTGGCCACGCGGTCAGCCGTCCTTGACCATAAATGGCTGGGTAAGAGCCAGTGAGTTAGCGGCCCCTTGGTGGTTCAGTGGTAACATGCAGCACACTGACTGAAGAGAATCAGATGATCACTGGTTCAAATCCACGGTGCAAGTAATTTTTTTTTTTTTACCACAAACTTTTTTTGCCCATAAAACCATTGTTTTGTAGCAACCAAACAATCACACTTCGCATTATCTTGCCGAAAAGCATCTAGTTTTATATTATAATTTTTTTTATCTGTACCCTAATGTACCCAAATGATTTTTTTTACTTTGCTGTAATTCATCCAGCACTATTATAAGAAATATCAGGTTTTATTCTGCACTTTGGGAGACGTTGGTCCTGTTTGTGTCAGTTTCAGACTCAGTGTGGTTTTGGTTGAGCTCAGAAAGCTCTCTGAAATTGGGACTGAAATATCCTCACCTGAATACAGCCAGAGAGCCTTCTGAGTACAATCAAAACCACATTGAGTCTGAAGCTGACACAAACAGGACCAGCAGAGACTAACAAGTTTGTTTAGCTCTAACAGAGAGTGCAGACAATAAAGAGAGAGGAGGTGTCATTATTGTTTTATGTAAAAGCTTTTCTCTAAAGTAAAAACTGTGGGGTGGCCAGTTTGCACACAAGCAAAAAGGGACGCCTGATGTCATAACTGGTTTAACTTGCAGACATGATACACATAGAACAATCAGCAGGACCCTTTTACAACTACCAGCAGGACAATCTCACAGCTGCCAGCAGGACCCTTTCACCCAATAGTTTCCTAGTAGGAAGGAGCTGGTGACAGTGGGGCAAAAAGCAAAACTGGGTTCATTTCAGTTCTTCCTTTTAATCAGCTCAAAGTGAAGCTCATCAACTAAACTGAATATATGAATATTTAAACATAAATAAACAATTTGAAATTAAACATCATTGCAAAATTAATTGTCCTGGCTTGGAGGAAAACACTCCAAGGCTTGTCTTGCCAGACAGCTGAGTTTTAGGACTTAGCTTGGGTCCAAGAGGAGAGAAAATGGATATAAAAGTGTGGCTAACTTTGCTAATCATTTATTTTTTCATAAGCATAACTAAAAGTACAGAATTTAAAAATGAAGAGGGAGGAACCACCTTGTGCACAAAAATATAAAGTATTCAGTTCACACACACTCTAGTCCAACATTTAAAAAATAAAATAAGACAAATGCTTTTAAAGATATGACATTTCAGTGTGCATTTACATCTAAACTGATGAGTAGCCTAAGGTGGTCTACAGCTTTTTGACAGTGGTTATTTTGTCAGTGTTGCTGGAGGATTACGATTTGTACAAGTCAAAGTAAACAGTGAGAAAATCTCATTTTCTGTACAGCGTGAGAATGTAGGAGTTTCTTTGCATCAGCAGATAAACACTCAGAACACTGTTTAAACCTCAAGGCCATAAGACTAGGCCCCCTTCTGTATACATGTGTTTTGTCCACAAAAGCATGAGTTCTCCTGTAGAGCTAGTATAACATTTCTGATCATTTTTCGAAAAAGATTAGTCTCTCGATCTCATTTTTTAAATATTTTGCATAGCTTCCAATGTAGTGTTTTCTTTTTGTAAATGAAGAACTTCAGTGTCATCCCTCCCTTTAGGTCTAGATGAAAATTATTTTCAGTAACCCTAAAACATTCAGCTTCTTCTCAAATCTTATGCTGGAACATTATGTACCTACAGAACATTAGGTGGTGGTTTTAATGTTATGGCTGAATGTTTATTATGTATATTATTATTATTAGTAGTAATAGTACTAGTAGTGGTGGTATATAAAGAATAATAATCCTCCAACACCCAATCCCATGCCAAAGCTCCACTACTTTGTTCAGAATAGACCACCACACATGTCTGTCCAGCAGTGGTCCCGTGGTCAGAAACCAACCAATGATGAATGAGGCATATATCACCTGACAAACTGTGTACAACAGACACTACAGCACAGGCTGCAGTCTATGTATAGCATCTATAATCTAAATGGACTTCATAAAAGAGCATGTTGGTGGAAGCACAAGGTGTGTGTTTCTAATAAAATAGCAATTCATATAATTAACTCATAATCAGAACTACTACATTCAAAGAGATTGCCTAAGGTGCTGCTCGCACCCATGGAAGCTTCTGTGTGTCCTGACAGTGATATGATTCCAGCTCTTGGAGGCGTGAGACTCCACGGAGGTGTCAAAGAGAGTCAAAGAACAGGTGCTGTGAAATGTGAGAGACTGTGATGCATGATAAGAATGAAATTCTATGTCCCTTTCTTCCTCTCAGTGCTAGTGATTTTGTACACAACAGTGCGCAAAATGTAAGTGCACATGAGAGTGTGAAAAGTCTATTAGAGACACAACCAAAACAGAAAACCCCTCAGATCATGTCTTTACAGGCAGTTGAGAACTGCTCCAAAATATCGACAAGCAGTGTTTTAACTAGATCGTAAGAAGGATTTGGAACAGTTGTGAATCTTAGCTGATAAAATGCATTAGCACAGATGCCTTTCAGTACAGTACAGTCTTTCTCTATCGTGAGTTCACAAACACTGTTGACAGATCAACTGTCTGTCCACTGTGTTACAAGCACCCAGTTCTTTCATGTGTCCTCAGTGTGTGTTCTTGTGGTAGTGCAGCAATTATTAACCCCAGTATTGAAGGAGCTGAGAGGGTCATCAACTTTTCATCATCCAGATATGCCACAGAGGGTAGGACTCACATAAATATATTAATGCATACATATATCTACAATACATACATACAAACACATATACATACATGCAACTTGGAACATACATGGAGCTTCTTTAAGAAAAAACCCAAGTATTAGCTTTCTCTTATTTTCTAATTTCTATTTGTATGTCTTTTTTACACAATTTTCGCATCATTCCGATTGTTGTCTTGTTTATAGTTTAGTCCATTTTGATAGATCATTCTGAATAACACTTGCATTTGTTTTGTATTCATATATATTCATAACCATTTTTTCTTCTACTAAAAAAGAGATAGCTTATAGTTCTATTACTTGACTTTATTGAAAAAGAGGAAATATTTCTTCAATACATACTGTTTGGAGCCAAAATAGAGGTTAAATGAATGAATATGGCACACAATGTATACAGCATCACAGACATCACTCATTCACACACACAAACAAAATGCCATAGCGTGTCCTGTATGTGGAGACCAATATTGTCTTGCTAAAGTCTGGTATTTGTTCTTTCTCTCATCCTCAACTATTCAGTGCCCCAACACATCTGAACCAGCCTATTAACTTTATCAACACCTCCATTAGTTGGATCAGGCTTGTTGTAGTTGGAAGTGGAAACTGTGCACTACAGTGGGTCCTCGGGAGAAGGGTTAAAGCTGGCAATATGCTTTAAATGACAAAAGAGTAAAACAAAATCTAACTGGTGCCGAACGCGCTGTCATAACACACTTTAAAAAGATCACAGTGAGCATCTTTCTCAATCCGCTCTGGCTATAGCATTAGACTAAAACTTCACAAACCTCCCAATTTCCAACCTTTGACTAGGCAAAACTAAAGAAAATGGCCCATCAATTATTCCAACACTAGTAATTATTCCGAATGTGCTCTTGTTGCACAATAAATGCCAACACTTGAGGAGTGTGTACTGCTGCACTTGTTGTATTCACACACTGAAATGGGGTTCTGTGTCTGTTGCATTGCTCTCAGAGGAGGGACAGAGTCCGATCTGTCTCAACTAGTCTGTGCACAGGTCATACACAGCGCTCCTTGCTGAGCAGTCTATTGCAGAGATTGCTCTTGCATTGCGTTATGAATGTTCAAGTGATACATTTTTAAACATGACATGCGGAATGGATTTTGCAAAGCTTGAAGCATTTGCATACTGATGTATGTTTCAGGTGTTTGTTGCTTCATTGTGCAAGTGTCAGTACCTATAAAAAAAAGAAAGAAGAAAGAACAGTATGGTGACACTCAAAGCAAGGGACTGTCTTGCCTACAGCCGTGACTCCCACTGAGAGAATCAAAACCGGCCTTTTGCCTGGTTAATGGGATTGGTGGGTAGCCTCTTAAGTGTACAGCCTGCTTGGTGAAATAACATCACTTTTCAATTGATAAAACCCCTTTGTAATAACGCCTTCTTTTACACCTTCTGTTATGGGGTGTGTTTGGAAAACACAAAAGCACCTTCAAGTGAATTATGCTCAGTCAATTTTCCAAACATTGATTGTGTCTGGCCTTGGAGTAAATAACACTGTAAATAGAGATTCTGCACTGAAAACCTTTTCGAGTGGAAAAGCAGCTAAAATGTATTTTGGTGAAGGAGAGGGACTGATTTAGTGCATATGCGTAACTATTTGATTGCAGTGTGGCAGAATATGAAAAGCTATGGATTTAGCATTACAAGAATGTGGTTAACCCATCATCATTTTTCAGGATTTTCTGTGGCAAAACATCAGCATGAGATCCAGTAAAGAAAAGGATCCAAGAACACGTTAATCAGATTTCCATAAGAAAGGGTATTAATGGTATTAAAATTAGTCCTACACTGACCACTTCACAGAGTAATTAACTAAGTACATTAATAAATAGAGACATAATCCCTAGATCTGTTTGAAAACAGATTTGTTGATGTAAGCTCAATCAGAATAAAAAAACTATACTGCCAAGTACGGCACGCATACCAGGAATCTGCTTTTGCAAGAGAATGTATTACAGCCAAAATGCAGTATCACACCAGGGCATGTAACCAGATACACTGATTAGTCACTTCAATAGGTACACCTTCCTTATGTCTACACTCATTGTCCATTTTACCAGCTCCACTGACCATACAGGTGCATTTTGTAGCTTTTATTTTTTAGTCCAACTGCATCCTCTGTTTGCCCTCTTTACTGGCAGTGAGCAGGTATTATTTGGGTGGTGGATCATTCTCAGCACAGAGGTGACACTGAGATGGAAGTGGCATGTTAGTGTGTGTGTGTGTGTGTGTGTGTGTGTGTGTGTGTGTCTGTTTTCCTGGGAAAACCATGGTAGTGAGAGTGACTTCTGAGATAAAGTTTTAAAAGGTTCATTCCTCAAATAAATCTATGACAAAAACAACTACAGCATATAAATAGTTAAGTATGAGATCTGACATAAATGCAGCGTGGGAGTTTTGTGGCTGGAAAGTAAACACAAAGAAAGGAGAACAGCACAAGATTGCTATTTATGAGTTTATTCATAAATAGGTGGTAAGATTTTAAAAGCTGATAGGCAAGTATCTTTATTCTGAGAACATTTGCTTGTGTGTGAAATGTCAGTAGGACACTCCTGAGTAGGAGTGTGAAATGACAGACATTAGTTGAGGCGGGGAGGGGGACTGCCCCCCCACCCCCACCCCCCGTCATTTTCTGCTTTAATAGTCCATGGTAATTAGAACAATCCATAAGCCAATTTTTCATGTTTGTCCTCAATTTTCCGCCTACTGTCAGATTTTATTTCCATATTCAGAAACCTAATCGTGGCATGCCATTCCAAAACAAGGCCTTTATTTATTACAATAGAGTAAGTTCCCTTATTATCAGGGAATGCTGCAAACCCTTACATGTCACAGTTATCACCAATGCTAACAAAAGCACAGTGTAATTCTATACTATCTATTGGTAAAGTTTTCCTGAACTTTTGGTTAACAGTACATTTCAGTTTGTAAGTAGAAGGAGAGCTTTCTATTCCAGTTTGAAACTTGTGAAAACTTGTTGTGAATACAAAAAATCTTTGTTGGTTTTAAAACAAAGGCGGAAAATTTAATAACCTCTTTCTACAGGCTCTCAAGTGGTCTTTTTGCCAGCAGAAAGCAAATCGACTTGATAATTTGACTGAATAAAATCAACGTAGTTTTTCGCATAGCTTCTTAATTATCAGGAGTGATTCTGGAGTGTGTCTCGGGGAATTTGTGCCCATTTAGTCAAAAGAGCATTTGCGAGTTCAGGCAGTGATGAAGGATGAGAATGCCTGGCTTGTAATTGATCTACCAGTTTGATCCAGTTGAGTTGAACTCTGGACTTAGTCCACACCAAACTCATCCAACCATGTCTTTATGGAGCTTGTTTTGTGCTCTGGGGCACAGTCATGCTGGAATAGAAAAGGGCCTTCCCCAAACTGTGTCCACAAAGTTGGAAATGTATAAATGTTTAAAATGTCTTTGTACTGTAGCACTAAGATTGCCCTTCACTAAGACTGAGGGGCTAAGCGCAAGCCCCAGACTATAATGACTCCTCCACCAAACTGTTAGCATATTCCAGTATGTAGCGTTTTCCTGGCATCTACTAAACCCAGATTTGTCAATCAGATTGCCAGATAGCAAAGCACGATTCATCACTCCAGACAACGTTTCCATAGCCACACACATACATACACACACACACACACACACACACATACACACACACACACAGGGGACCTGCCCTCTGCTTCACGGAGGGCAATCTCTACCCCATGGTTTCCCCCTGTCAACCACCCAGCGATGTCATGGTAATCCAAGGGGCTTTTACTTGGGACAGGACACACATGCACATGCACAAATACACACTAACTTGTGCGTCATGTACATTTAAAAGCCTGAGTACTGTGATGTATATTTAAAAGCTCATGGGTCTCAATGCCCCCAAAGCTCTGCAGTTAAAGCGACTCAACACGCTACGCCCTTCACTCTCCAAGGAGTGCTCACTCTCTGCACATTTACAGCAGAAAACCTAGAAATTCCTTGAAACCAAAAACGTACTGCAGTTATTATCTATAAAACATCAAGCCATCAAGCTCCATAAGGACGCATGACATGACTTCAAGAGGGTATGTTTTTTTTCCCTGTTGCTATGTTCGAGCCACTTGGATTCATGGAATGGTTAGTTCTTGTATATATTATCCATGTTTATTATCCATGTTGTGTTCTCATGGGTAGGAGAGAAAGAGATCTTTCTTGGCAGTGAAGATGGATGTCTCACTCAAGGCATTTAAGCAGCTCGCTGGGCGGAACAGTCAAGGCACATCAGCAAGAAGCATTAGGCCGATCCCTCAGAACAGTTGTGCTGCATGTGGCGTGATGGGAGAAGAATCAGCAGAAGGAAAAAAGACAAAAAGAGAGACAATTCATCTCAGGATTCTGATATACGTTTTCCCATTTCTATGTCTAGTTTACAGATTTACATAACAATACTGTTCTCTACAATAGAAGGTTTTGTGAGCTTGTGGTTATTCAGATCTTTTTTGTTAATATTCAAGTCACTGTTTGAGCACAATGCAAGATTCTGCATATATCACATATCACACAAAATGCTAAACGTGTGTAGGGCTAGAAATATTGAGAAATCCATTACAAAGTCAAGCTGTCATTTGAACACTGAGGTGAGATCTTTGATGGACTGTGTGCTGACCCTTTGAAGTCGAGTTATTACTGATATTTTTCCATACTATTTCAATGTAATTGCATAATTAATTACATATTTGCATAATATAATATTTACACTTCCATTCTGCTTTACTAGGTTGAAGTATACGCCTTCTCCCAATTCTTGACTTTGTCAAAAAATAAATAAAGAACATAAACTTGGCACAATTACTTACTGCTGTTGTCAGGACTACAAGGGCGAGTGGGCATTTGACCAAACACTTTTCAAAGCGATAGAACGATGACCCACTATTTTATAATTGACTTGAGGATGTTTATATTCAAAGAAATATAGACACAAAGTTTTCTGTGTATAGACCCAAACAGACAAAAAGTCATGACATACAGTACTGTGCAAAAGTCTTAGGCACCTGAGCAAATTGTTTGAAACCATTTATATCAGCAGTGGGTTTGTTTCTGCCAGCAAAAACACAAGAGAACATTAGAATAAA
>JBBPCZ010000136.1:19160899-19172693 GCA_037974445.1 Brycinus macrolepidotus
AGAAAAGGAAAAAACAACAGAGTCACTGGGGTGGAGAAAGTATAACCCCCCCCCCCCCCCCCCCAAAAAAAAAAATACTTATTACCTCAATCGTATGTAACTAATCACCTTCTCCATTTCACACCAAGCTAACTGTCTTCCGCCTGTGATCATCTGAAATCATTTTGATTAGTTCACCATAAAAACACCATTCCAGTGTTTGGTAGTGCAACTGAAAGCAAGCATTCAGCTGCGGATGGCAAAGCACTATCAAAAGATCTCAGGGATAAAGTTGTGGACAGGCACAAGTCAGGAAATGGTTACAAAAAAAAGGCTTTATCAATGAGCACAGTAAAGTCTATAATTAAGAAGTGGAAAGTGTTTGGTAATACTAGGTCCCTCCAAGGATCAAGCCGTCCCTCCAAACTGGATGGAAAAATGAGGAGGAAACTGACCAGAGAGGCTAGCGAGAGGCCTATGGCTACTTTGAAGCAGTTACAGGAATTTGTGGCAAAGAGTGGTCATTTTGTACTACTGACAACAATTTCAGAAGTGCTTCACAAATGTGGCTTGTATAGGAGAGTTGCAAGAAAGGTCACATTAAGTCTCAGTTGCGCTTTGTCAAAACATGCCTTGAAGATTCTGAGGCCAAGTGGAAAAGGGTAAGATGAGACCAAAATTGAACTATTTTGGCCTCAACACCAAACGGTACATCTGGCAGAAACCCAGTACAGCTCACCATCCAAATAACACCAATCCCACAGTAAAGCATGGAGGTGGTAGCCTCCTGTTGTGGGGGTGTTCCTCTGCAGCAGGGAATGGAGCACTTGTCTGGATAGAAGGAAAAATGGATGGGGCAAAATTTCATCAAATTCTGAAGGAAAACCTGCTGCCCTCACCTTCCAACATAACAATGACCCAAAGCACATGGCAAAATTGACCACACGGTACCTAAAAGTAAAAAAGATGAAGACCCCACACTTGGCTCGCATGGGGTATCATTGTAGTCAATCATGTTTAGCTGCCAATTGTGGACCAACTAGCAAAGCTGCGTAGGCACCCATAATGTTGTTTTTTTTTCTCCATCACCACCATTTTTTTCTTCTTCTTCTGGTCAGGGTGTCTATGGCTGCCCTAGGACCCTATGGTAAAAAAGTGAAATTTGGCCCACTGATGGGGGGCAGTCTCCTGATTCTTTTCAACAAGGTGATTCTGCCCTGATCGACTGCTTGGCCTCCACATTGTTACTCACAGCCATATTTCCCATGTATGTTTCATTTCATTGTGTGTTTTTTTTTTTATTCAACACTTGCACAGTTTAGCTGTTGCTCACAGATTTCATTTTTGAGCTTTTTTTTTTTTTAATTCATACCAAAATGATCATAAAAAATGAACCTGACAAACCAGTTCCTATGACGATAAAGATGCTGAATATACTACAAAGCCCATTGCAGTTCCACAGAGCTGTTTTGACCTGAAACTTTTTAGTTTTTAAACTTTTCAATTCTGAGAAAAATATAAGTAAGATATTAAACCAGGCAACCACTGTTAGACAGAGAAGCGAAATCTCAATTAAATCTGCTTTATTCATGTGTATTTGTAAAATGTTATGGATTCTATATGAAAAAAAATCAGTTAACTCTACAATTTACTTACCTCTAACTTACTTTGGTATGTCTCATGCTGCAAAAGAGCATCTATTCTAATTTTGACAATACTTCCCTTATCCTAAATGTAGCCAGTCAGTCATGATGGTTGGCATCTCTTTAGTTTTAGATTTCATTTATGAGACCAATGTAGCTCAGGTATATTAGAATAGACTTGCTTATGTGGTTTCTGACACTGAATGCATTGCAGGTACGTTGCATAGCTTAAAACAGTAATAGCAGCCATTTTGAAGCCTGAATTTTGTACTTATTTTGTTCATTCTCATAGAAAACAATATGTCATACAGTGTCAGTGTCAGAAAAGTGTTTGGGAAAAGGGGAAAACTGTAAATGTGATTTTTGGTCAAACCTTCATTTTAAGCCTAGAAAAAAATGAGAACAAGGACCTTTCTTATAAAGCAGTAATTCTTTCAATTTAAATGTAGTTCATCATAATTCAGGATTTTATATCTCTTGATGGTGGAACACTTTTTACTAGGCTGCACACTAGTTAACGAAGACACAGTGGGTGGATCTTAAATCTCTTAATTGCTGTATCCTCAGTACCTCTTTCTTCTGTCTTGCAGCGCATGACCCAGAAACTGATCTAACGCTGCCATCTTTGAAGACGTATCACTTGTTTAAATGCACTCAGAGGAATCATAGAGGGAGGAGAGATGAGACGTCCAGACCCAGGAATCACATGCGCATCCTACGCAGAAGACTTTTTCTGATCTCAGTGTATGCAGTATCTCCACTGGTCATTGGATGAATACAGTTAATACAACAGCACAGCTAAAGGATAGTTAAAGTTAAAGGAAAAGGACAATTGTGAGATGAAGAACGATGCCAGTAGGTCCCCCTTGTGGACAATCAACAGCTTGCCAAATGTGAATGAGTTAAAAGCCAGGTTGATGAGGTGCTGTGCATCTAAACGTATCGCTTTTCACAAATTTGAAAAGTACAAAGCAGTTAATACAGTAAAAAATACAGTGATAATGACAACAGAGTCACTTCACACAATTATATGTGATGTATGCCTCTCCCTGGTTTCATGTGATTGGCTGTCTGACATGAACATCATGCTTTCATGTGCAATATTGTGCCATTCTCTTATCGGGTCTAAACAAGTATCTTATTAGAATATCTTCAGCTGCCCTGCGTGGGTAGCACTGTTACCTCACACCTCCAAGGTTGGGGGTTCAAATCCAGGTCCTGGCCTTGTGTGTCTGGAGTTTGCATGTTCTCCTTGTGGTGGTGTGGGTTTGCTCCGGGGTCTCCAGTTTCTCTCCCAGTCCAAAGACATGCGCGTCAGGTGAACTGGGGATTCTTAATTGACTGTAGGTGTGAGTGTGTGTGTGCCCTGCGGTGGGCTGGTGCCCTGCCCAGGGTGAGTCCCTGCCTCACGCTCGTTGGCCCTGGGATAGGCTCCGGGTACCCGCGACCCTAGTGAGGATTAAATGGTAACTGAAAGTGAGTGAGTGAATATCATAAGCTGCAATTCTTTATTATGTGCAATGGTCTTATCATGTGAATATCACCACTTATGTCAATTTTACTTATATACTACTGATCTCTACTACGTGCAGTAATATACTCCTAACCACCATTTGGTTAACTAGTAATTCATTTAACTGTAAATTACTTATCTATAGTATTTATACCCCAGCATTTATGTATATAGCATAGTGTACTTCATACTGAGGTTTTTCTGCAGTTTTTATTGGATTTATTTACACTTTATATTGTTCTTGTCTCTGTGCAGTCGTAACAAACAATTTCCTCCATGATCAAGAAAGTTTTCTGATTCTTTTGTGTGCACACAAGAATTCATTACAGCTTGAGTATCTAAAGCTCGGTTGAAAGTCAAAGTTGTTAACCACTTTGTAAATCGTGCTGCAGCACAGCTGTTAAGCTTTGTGAAACTGACACCATCACTAAATGTAACGTACTTCAAGGCAGACCCCACAGCACCAATAAACCCATAATTAGAGACTTGCACACTCACTTTTACCTCAGCAACTGACAGATTGCCTTCTCACAAGCCTCCATGTTGCCCCTGTAATGCAAGTCCTTTAGCAAGTAGTATTGTCTGCTGCTATATATTTTCTTCAGAAAAGGAAGGAGGAGCTTTACCAGTTCATTTCTGCCACCTGAATGGCTTTTCTTTAAAAAAAAAAAAACAAACAAAAAAAAACTTACACATCCCCCCACTGTTCCACTACTGAATACCTAGCAGGAGCTTCCTCGAATTCCATCATCTTTCTTTGCTGAACTTGCACATAGATGGACACACACGCACACACAATCCTCACCCTCCTGGACATCTGGAGGTCATCGAGTTACTGCAGTAGACATGTAGGCCCAAGGGAGGTTGAAAAAAAGGGAGGGGTGAGAGGAGATGAATGCAGAGGAAAAAAGAAAGACCATGCTGGCACAGAACTGGAAATGCCTGGGGAGTAAAGAATTAGAGAGAGCGAGAGAGAGAGAGAGAGAGAGACAAATAGAAGGGGGGGATTCCACGCTGTGCTACTCTTGCCAGTGCCGGCTTGAGTCACGTGGGAGTTGAGTGTGCAGGGCTTTCTAAGAAGTCAGCAGGAGAGGAGAGGACAGTTGGGTGCTTCTGCTATGTCCCTTTACACGTTCCTGCCAAGAAGAGGAGAAACATCTCGAACATCTCATTAAAGGTACCATGACTCAAAAAGAAGACACATTTTCTTAATAATCAGTTAGACCCATTGGATTATGTTTTACTTTGCTCATATTAATCTTATGCACATAACTTCCCCTTATCCTAAATGTAAACAGTGAGACAAGGTATATCCGGCCTCTGAACGCCACGCCATCACTACGTCATGGATGAGCCAACAACTGTTTTTTTTGTGATAAACCTCATTATGTTAAAGTATGCATTACACACAGCCAGACGGGCCTGTTTGCTGTTGGTTTTGATTGCACAGATAGCCTAACAAGTGTAGCACAACTCTTTACTCATTAGGCCAACATAACCTCCGTGAAATAATTATGGTCCATCTGCTCCACTTTGCAGCAATTTACTGATTCTCAAATAGCAAAATTCTATAACCTGTGTCTGGGAACATGTCGTTATGAGTACAGAGAACTACAGGGTCTAATAGCTTTCCAAACCTACTATTTAGCGATGCTAAGCACACAAAAAGCCTGTGTGACAGGAAAGGAGTTTACCATTTTTTTTCTGGTGAGTTTCAGGGTATTTTGGGGAAAAAAATGTGTGTGTATTCTGGCATCTATAAAAATGTCCTATGCCTGCTACTACCAGTTTGACCTATTTGCTATAGGAAATTAAAAAACAATAAATGCCAGAAACCACTTAAGTCTAATTACAGTTACTTCAACGGAGTCAAGTGTGATGATTTAGCCTCTTTAGGTACATTAGCCTAACAGCTCCAAAGCAAAACTAAAAAAAAAAAAAAAAAAAAAAAATAGCTTTACTTTCATGTCTGGGCTAACCATTTGGGGCAAAAGAAAAACTGTGTTTGATTTTTGGCCAATACCAGCAGTACCTTCTGTTGTAGGCTACGGTTACGGCAAAGACACAACCCATCCAGCACTGGGTTCTAATTGACCCTCAAATGATTACGTAATTACATGTCAGTTGAAGTATTTGATTTGTTTTAAATAACGAACAGTTGTTGTACTGATATTCTAAAGCAGGCATATTTGTACTCTTACAGAATCTGCCTGTAGAAAGTCTGATCAGTGATGTAGTCCAAGTTCTACTAATGCGCTCATATCGGTTCTAGTCATAAAACCAGGCAGTCGAGCAGAAAAACAAAACTGCTATTCACAGGAGGGGGGAGAGTGGGCATACTGTGTGACGCTTCGTTAATAGCAGTCCTGCTTTTCAACTCTTTTACTGAATGAGATTCTATCAAGACGAGTGGGAGAACAGTGCGGTTCGGATGGATTGAAATTATGCAGCCATTCCTCCCCACTGCCAGTAACTGACATGAATGACGGAGGTGGAATCCTTAACGCTGTGCTTTTTCCATGACAGGTGTAATGAGCTCTGGCCTAACTCATCCCATTTTCCCTCCTTTTCTGTCCATGTGGAAAAAATGGCGCTGGTGACAAGGGCAAAACGATGATTGTGCGGACCCTTTTGGCTACTCATATATTTGCTTCTTTGCTTGGCAAAAAACAGACTACATTAAGATTATGCTCCAGTTGTCTCAATGCGCTTCCCCAGGTCACTTTTAGAGTACACTGATCCTAAAATCCTCCCTCTCATGGCAGTCAGACAGTGCTATTAATATTGAGAACATTGTAGAAGGTCCTAAAAGTGCACGAGTAATCCTGCTGTAAACACTGAGCACAAGAGTGAGGAAAACAGACAGCAAAAGGAAATCAAATGGCAGGAAGAGCGCATAGGAAGGTACAACGCAACAAACTAAAGAAATAAAAGTCTCTAAAACAAGTTAAAATGCACATTTGGCCTCCCTCTCTCACCATGGATTACTGTACCTAAGACCATGTAAATGTACAAATGTAAACAGGACCAAAGGGGATAAAAATATTTTGACACAAGACGTTATCAACCAAGAGGTGTTGGTTGGTGATGCCCACGTAATTGGAAATCGACTCCAAGAGCTCAAAAACTAGATATAATTTAATATAGATATATCCACGGAGACAATAAACAAAATACACATCCAGTTACTGGAATGGGAAAAAGACAATTATTTTTTAAATCTCTAAACTGCCTAAGATTGCCATTTACATCCTGCTAATTAGTGGAGATGATGCTTTATTGCTTGTTAACGTTGACCACATATCTCCAGCGCAGTATTAAGAAAATAACAGCAAATCAGTAGAGCTTCAAAGTCCTTTTAACGCTGGTCCTCAAACTGGAGGCCACAGAAAAAAGTTCCTAAATTGTTTCTCTATTTAATATATTTTAATTCCGTTACCCACAGGATTATGTGCGGTAGTCAGAACAAGATGAACAAATTCTACAAACTACTTATCTACAAACAGACTTTTTCAGTGATCCCAAATGATTTTAAAATGATAATTAGACTTTGAGTTTCAGGTTTATAATCGTCTCTTTATTCAAAGAGACAGAAGCCTAGTTTCACTGGAAATAACTGCCTGGATGCTTCGCCAAGATGGTGTGGACAGTGGACAGACAAGTCAACCATTTACAAAGAATGTGCAGGCCACTCATGGGTTTTTATATGAATGTTAGTTAAATACGACATCTTGGCAAATCAAAGACCGGTCACTCTGATCACCTCTAATAAGATTCTGTTGATTCCTCAACTGAAGAGGACAGAACACACACTGAATGAGGACAGTCATTTAGTCCTCAGTCGTGTAATTTTATTCCCCAAAAGCTGCCGACACTTTGGCCAAAGGTTGTGGTTAAATAGCACTGTCAGATGAAAAGCAGTTCACTTTAAAAGAAAAATGTCTTAATAGAACTGTCTTAATAGATTTGAAGTATCTATGCCATGGGTATTCGGTTTTCGTCCTGCAGTGTTTAACATGCCTACAAAACTTTGAGCAGGAAAAAGACACCAAACTGTGCTGGTCTAATGCCCTGTATGTCCCTAATCTACACAAAATAACCTAGTGTTCCCAGCAATGTCATTTATATAATCCATAACTTCAAGAAGGGTCAAGCAATAACTAGGAAAAAAGACTGGAGGTGAATTTCCTCCAGGGTGAATAAATACTGATTCTGATTCCAAAATCCTGGTAAGTGGAACACATTTGAGTTCCAAAGTCCTTTCTTTCTATAGAATCAAATGACCGTAAATATTCTGTGCAGGTAATCAGTAGCATGACTAGGCAGTTTTCAGGCATCAGTTAAGCCTTGCTTTCTGAAAAAAGGCTGCCAAAAAGACTCCATTCAACTATATAGAGAGATTTTAAACAGTTCTTTCGGCAGAGATGCAGGATGCCATCCTATCAGCCCAAACCTCAAATGTAGCAGATTCAAACATAACATACTTAAAGAGAGTGAACACGCAAACTACTGTTTGGTCGGAGACATTGTCAGCTGTTCTGTTTTCTAAATCTTCAATTGTAATGGATTCTTCAAGTGCATCAGACTCTATCGACCGCAGAGATACACCGCACTCACCACCGCGCCCCTGAAGAGTCGCCTTTCATTAGCCCAAAACCCAAATGTGATTTGAAACATATTTTGGGGTCTGAATTATTGAACGTGTTTCATTTTGCCTCCAAACGCCTTAAAGGGGAAACATGCTCTGGCCTCATAAAAAATAGATCCCTGTATTCACTTGCTTCAGTTTCTTACACACAGACATGCGCGCGCGCACACAAATACACGCTGCTTTCTTTGCTTGCGTGTTTGATGTAGCTGCACCATGTCTGACCGAATAAGTGGGTGAAACAACTCTTAACAGGCACACCAGCACATGCGCGCACACTTTCTGATGGCATGGTTAATCAGTTCTAACTCGGAGCCTCACTCCAGGCAGGACGACAAAAAAACGTGATTATCACCCAGGGTACACTATACGTCATTTGTTGTCCAATTAGAGAATTATAGTCTGGGAAAGGAATTACAGAAGTTGATAAATTTAATATTTGGTATTGCACAATCAAATGATCAGACCACATGACATTAATTGGGCATCCGATTCATTCTCAGTGAGACAGAAAAGAAGACTTTGCTCAATTTTATTTAGCAGATTTAAATACAATGACAGGGTCTACCTTGGAAGGAAATGAATTCAAACACTGTTGTTTCTGCTATGGCAGGAGAGAGAGAGATGGAGAGAAGACAAAGAAATAACCATTATATGTAAACATCCCAGAGGAGTAGAACGAATGCTTGTCAAGGCGTTGGCAGCTTTTCTTTGTGCCATAAAGAGAGAAAACACACTCCTTACACAAAAGTCCAGAAAGGTCAAACACTCATACATTAAAAAATACACTCGTTAGTTTCACTTCGAGTGCACTTATCTAGCATCAAAATAATATCCATATACATTTAAATATAGAATTTTGTTTCATGATTAAGGAAGCGTTTTCTCAGGAAGCTGTTGAGTTCATGATGCCTCTGTGCAAAACCCCGCTCTTCTGAAAGCCCTGCCCTCTGAAGTATAGCCCAGACTGTATCAGAACTATATAGGGTTTTGGGGGGCGGTGGGATAGTTAAACAGTACAGTGACTGGGTAAAAATGAACACGCAGATGATTGGCCAAAATGTCATGATATGTTGGTCCTAGTTTAAGTATGTACAAGTGAATTCACCTGTAGCCCTGCTCTCTTATGGGTGGGGAAAAAAAAAAAAGTGAAAAAGATCCTTGGGCAGAAGAGGGGCAATGCACAGAGTGTGAAAAGACAGAGAGATGAATGCTGCAATATTACAAAAATCAAGAGAGCATATTAACGCTTTGCTGTGATGTTTTTTCCTCTTTCTCTCTGCGGATGCAACTCTTCTTCCACAAGGTCTTTGGAATGGCAGAACTTAGCGGCTGTACCCAAACTCATCTGCGTCATCGGCACGGAAGTCTCCATAGCGCCAAATGTTGAGCTGAAACGAGAAAAGGGGGGAAACACAGGACATAAATGGAACAAGCTTTTTTTCTGAGAACATTGGCACACTGACCAGAAACAATGACAACTGATTATACCTCCCAGTGAAATGTATTACTACAACACGAACATGACAGCACATTACAAAACAAATAAGGGTGAAAGGTAACCTAATTCGCTTATTGTGAAGTGTTAAGTCACATACATGCCCTTTTTCATGAGGCGTAAGAATGCAGATGAAAAACACACAGTCGGTTTGTGTACGCAGAGAATACAAGCTGGTCACTACATCATCTCTTCTCACTAAGAATAGAAAGAGCAGTAGTTTAAAGTGGTCTTTTGCACCAGTCAATTTAGATCCAGTCATGTGTGGACACATCCTCATTCAGTTCTATTCCATCTATTTCAACCAGGCTTCACCTCATAAAACACAGAAGTGCTTTTTTTTCCGCTCAGCGTTTCATTTCCAAGAAGTGGAATGGCCTTAGATTCAGAGGAGGATGAGAAAGGAGTCATACAGGCTTCACTCTTTCAGTGTACTCCCCCCCCTCTCTCTCATCAGTGTGCGCGTGTCTGTGTGTTCAGCTGTTAAGTCGGAGAGAATCGCAGCTAATTAGCAGCTATGATAATTAGTGCCGTTGTTAGGAGAGACATCATCATCAGCTCCTCGCATGGTTCCGTTTGCAGCTCCCACAGCAGAGTTCGCCACTCGTGTCTTGTTAAACATCCATTGGCCTCTGATGGGGAGCCACGTGCAAGTAAGAAGACTTGGTTCTGGCGCCGGGAACCTTAGCTGCACCTCATCAAACTGGGCCGCACCTCATCAAGCCAGGCTGAATGGGTCAGTGAGGGTTGAACAGTGCAGTTGCTCTCAAGGGCTGACTGTTTCGGCTCTGGTGCCTCCAGAGCTGGGAACGCAGCCATATGGGACAGTGCAGTAATATCAAAGAGACAAACCAAAGTGGAGGAGACATAAAGAGATATAAATAATGACAAAGCAAAAGAAACTAGAGAGAGACAGGAACGAGAGAGAAAGGGAAAAGAGAGAAATAAGAAAAAGAAGAAAGTACCAAGTGCAACAGAGAGGAGAGAGAGAGAGAGAGAGAGAGAGAGAGAGAGAGAGAGAGAGAGAGATGGAGGGAAAGAATGAGAGCAGGGGTGAGCAAAAAGTAACAGAGTAGACGAGAAGTAGAGAGAAATGGTGGGTGGTGGGAGAATAGAAAAGTGTGAAGAAGGAGCAGAAGAAAGTGGATGGGGATAGAAAGATTGAGAGAAAGTGTGAATGAGTAGTGGAGAGAAAGGTGGAAGAGCAAATAAACAGAAAGATGTGTATGAGGATTTGAGAGACAATTCAATAAGGGCAGATATGTGCCAAGTATGGAGAAGGAAAGCAGGATGTAGGAGGACAAACGGAACGTGAAGAAAGATGGAGAAGGATGGTGGACTTACCCTAGCACTCTTCGCAGACTCCTGGGCATTTAGATACTCAGTCACCTGGAAAACACAAGCACACAACTGCTTAGGCCAAGAGCCTGGATTAGTGTCACATGGCAGAGCCGTCAGAGGATTAGTGGTTTTAAAAAGGGGTAAACAACAATAAAGATGACAATATGTATCACCCACCCTCAAAGAAACGCAGCAAATGCAAACTACTAGCTTTTATTGCAAGTGAGCTTTCCCAAAAGGCGTCTATGGCATACTTTAGTGCATCCCTGCATCCTAGCAGCCCACTCTCAAATCTTCTAATCCCGTTCTACATGAGGCTCATTACTGAAAGAGGTCTTCCACTAAAATCAAATCACTGTCTTTAGTCACAGAGACGCTGGAGTCACATGAGTGGCAGAGGCGTTGTATTCAAGGATAGATCTTGTTGGGAAATAAAAGGGTGGGTGCTTACAGGCAGCCCTCAAACCAATACCTCTGGCTCTCTCTCCCCCTTTCCCTCCCCAGTGAGCAACAGCACGAGCAGGCCTTCACGAACAGTGACCATATTGACGGTTTCTGCCAGAGTGGCCATTTAGAATCATCGACTGAACCATGGATGAGTCACGCAGAGAGAAGTGAGAGAGAAGGTGCGCGCAAGAGAGAAGAGGAGAGAGAAAGGGGAAGGGGGAGGAAAAAACGGCATGGATAATTTGCTCAGCTCAAGGTGCAAACCACTCAGAGGCTGCCATTGTGATAGATGGCCTCAGAATGTAATAGAGGGGTGGGACACAGCATACTACACCGGACCCATATTTCCCAGCTTATTAGGAACAGTTGAGATCACAGCCAAGAAATTAACACAAATCTGCAAAGACGCCAGATGTTCAAAACTGCAACGTGTGAGTTCTTTCAAAAGTGTGTGCGCGCGTGTGTGTAGGGTGTACTTAGGTCTTAATTGCTTAGCTGGCGAGCTGATTCTGCAGTGCAGCAGAACACATGGGGGAGAGAGTGAGGAGGAAAGAGTGAGACAGAGAGAGGGAGAGAGAGACACAGAGAGAGAGAGAGAGACACATAGAGAGAGAGAGACACATAGAGAGAGAGAGACACACAGAGAGAGAGAGAGACACACACACAGAGAGAGAGAGAGAGAGAGAGAGAGAGACACACAGAGAGAGACACAGAGAGAGAGACAC
>JBBPCZ010000136.1:19195996-19210093 GCA_037974445.1 Brycinus macrolepidotus
GTCTACAGGAAATTGTGTTTCGCACAACAAACTCCCCGCATAATGAACGCGCCGCTGGAATGGATTGCGTTCGTTATGCAGGGTACCACTGTACTTAAAAAAAAAAAAAAAAAATATGCTACTGACTTTTCGCGTCAGATACCACAACTCACCTTCACAGGTCTTGGACTATCCAAGCCCTGATGGGTCAGATCTGTTTCAGCAGCATGATGGGGATCTATGCAATACTAGGCATTTGGTGTAAGTGTTATGACTGATTGGTGTCCGCACCTTCAAACATCCACTGAGTACTGCATGCATCTCCTACATCAATGTATAATAATACATGATGTATAGCCATTACTATTAGAAACTGCTTAAAAGCCAACAAAATGCTGATGGAATACAATGAACAGAAACAAAATTCTTCTCTGACAAAGGAGAGCCCCTAGTCTTTCACAAGCCAATCACTATACTGGAGCACACATCAAGAGTGCTTCACACAGCATCTATTATTACTGAGCCTGCCAAGTCACTTCTCTCACTGAAATCAATACAAAATGGTAACACTCATGTCCTCTTAATGAAATCAATGCTTGGGAATGCTTGTAGTGGCATCCCATGTGACTTAAGAGAGAAAAGAGAAGTCTTAAGAGAGAAAAGAGAAGCTATCTGCTGCCGCAAAACAGGGCAGAATGAGCAATGAGAGGTCTTCATGGAGAAGACTGTTTGCTGGTATTTACAGCAAAAGGAAAAGTGGTGTTTCCCCACACACCATGGGCTTCATTAGGTGGAAAACAGCTGTTGGGTGTAAAGCTTGAGTATGAGTAATGTGGACTGAGTGGCACCTGGCAGGGAAACAATCTAGTTATTAAGTGCTGAAGCCACGCCAGCTACAGACCTCAGCGGCTGTGTTGCAGCAGAGTAATTCGGTGATGACACCACTGCCAAAGCCTACGAACAGACCAAAGCAGCCAAGCTTTGAATGAGAGACATTAGACCAGAGCAGTCAAACTTGGATACAAATATCCTTCCTTGAATGATGATGACCTCAGGCAATATTAAAAAAGTTTGTCAGCCAAAATTTAGACAGACAAATTTTATACATTTTCAACAGACATCTGTAAAAAATAGATACATTTCATTGTATTGATTACAAACTGCAAAGAGATTTCAGGTAACATCGAATTTCAGCAAAAATCCACAGAGTATGAGCACTTATCTTGGATGGCATTTCTGCACAGTACAGGCTTTAGACTAAGGCTAAAAAGCAATCCTGATACTGAAACAGCTGTTCATCAAGCCACTCGACTACTCCATATCAGTCCCAAAAGGGGAAAAAAAAACGGCAGGAAAAAGCTTTGGGATTTCTAGTGAAAAGAAAAAAAAAAAAACATTATGAGGGACTAAACAGATTGCAAACAAAGTCTACTGACCTGTAATTACCCTCATGAACTGTGTCTACATTCAAGGCGACATTCAGATCATACAATAACATCTGGGAACAACTAAAGACAGTCAGTCCCTAATATAGGAGTACTCCAAATGACAAAAAAAAGGCCCTGGCTAGCTAAAGGTGTTCATTATCTTGCATATTGACTTGAGTGGAGAGGCACAGTCTATGAACAGATTTCCTTCGCCCAAGGAATAAAATTCCCCCAAGAACACCATTCACTGAGCAGATTTCATGTTGAGTAATAAAATTGAACTAATTAAAAGAAAAAGTAAAAAAAAAAAAAAAAAAAAAAAAAAAAAATATAGAAAGGGAGCTGGTGAAACAGTTTTGGGCTCTGGTGTCTGTTCCTTTGAGATTTGTGAAAGGCAAGATATTAGAGAGGGAATGTTTTTTTAGTATTTAGAGAACATTAAGTGATGATATGTGATAAGATAGTAGAAGCTTCCAAGGCCTAGAGTAAGTGCATACCTCGTGGCACTGATAAGAATCAGGCATATCAGCCTCTATGGATAACAATCCAATGCTATGTACACTTTGCTTAACATGACATAATAAATCTGGCTTTTGAATCAGCACACATGACAATGAAATAATATTCAGAAAAGATACTATTCACTGTAAAAGACACACATGTAGCCCAATTACTCTTTCTATCAAATAAAAAATGCCATTTTGGGAAATGTCTTTTTTTTTTTATATACCTAAAAGTACATCATGGGGTTTTATTTCTGAAGTGTAGATATTATGCGCTGTTCAGAGGCCATTCTGCTTTTCTTTAAAGATAAACCATTCGTCTCTGCGTCTCTTACTTGACTCATCAGAAACAAATCGTACTTGATAGGAACATTGAAGAGAGAAGAAAAATATAACTTGGCATGCTCTGTGTATTAAAGCCAACTGAAATGTTTCAGTTGGGTTGAATTCAGCAGAGTGAATAGAGTGTCCTTGTCGGTCCTTGCACCAAACAGATAGTGAAGATGTGATCCACTGCTTGCAGTATAGGAATTCAATGCACTGTCCATCAGTAGACAACCTTTCCTGATTAGATATTTGCTTTAGGTTCTCCAAAACCTTTTCCACAGGTCCACTTTAATGAAAACCACACACGGCACTGTCCCTTTGTACTTATTCAGAACAGGACAGGCGTCTTTCTCCCTCAAGGAACATAAAATGTGAATATACTGCATTCTTACACTGCCTATGACAAAACTATGGATATGAAAATGTGTTTCACACAGCAAAGGGCCGTGCAGTCCTATTATCTGGTGAAAGGACCTCTGACAGAAGATGATAAAAAATAAATAAATAAATAAATAAAAAATGCTTTTTGGGTATAGCATCATTTTGTATGTCTACAAAATTGTAATAAGTCGACCTATTCTCCAAGCGCTTATGAAATTGGAGCCTGGTCCATTAGAATATTTTGGTCTTTGTGAAGGTGAAATGGAAAAAAGGGTAATGAAACTGCAACATGCTCAGCTTATAGGAATTTATCAGGCGAGGCTTTGAAGCACTCTTCAAGGATGGAGGCCTCCTTAATGCGAAAAGAGAATAAGAGAAGGGGAAAGCACAAGAGTGCAAGGGAGATTCTGAGAAATCTGCTTGTTAGAAAAACAGGATTGTTATTTTCAGCAGGACTTAAAAATGACCAAAATTACCCCCTTCCTTCTCCTCCCGCACAATTTTTCTTCATGACTCCTCTTTCTGCCTCTGCCATTCAGCTCACTCCCCTTACACTCTTGGGCCAATTAAAAACTGAAAAAAAGCTGCACACTTGCTGGTTCAGCTGAAGTCACGCACCCTGCTCTTACAATCCCAACATATGCACATAAATATGTACACTAACATTACATTTAAAAAATGTTTAAAAAAATATAAAATGACAGTCTACGAATCCTTCGGAAATATTTGTTTTTTGCACAAATGGCTCTTATATTGTATTTTGATCTTCATTGTCATAATAAATACAAGATACAAGACCATGAATAAAACATTTTCTTGTATTAAATAAATGATTTAGTTTTGACTTTCACAAAACACCTTAGAGGTCAACAGAAAAACATCTGTCTGAGACACTTAATTTGAGACAGAACTTGCTGCTCTTCGATTGGCTATTGGTCATCAAAGCCCCTATACAGCAAATCAGTCATCATACTCCTCCATCTGTAATGCATGTTTTTATTTAGATTTTAAGCAGATTTAAAACAGGCAGTAATGAGGTTTTTCCATCTTACTGTCATATCAGTGTTTTTTGTTCTGAAAGATTCAAATACCGAAGTCACCAAGTGTGAGATGACTGCAGATTCTCACCAGCCTCTCTATGCGCAACTTGTTTCCAAAATTCTACAGGGTGGCTTTGCACTAATATTTGGGGCAGAGTAACAATGGTGCTGAAATTTCTTTGTAAACAACCCGTCTCACTGTGGACTAATTGTACATATCTTTAGGCATACTCCTGACTCTGAGTCTCCTCTTATAAAAAGGTTATCTTAGACATTCACATACGGTTCCCATCAATTCTTTGTTGACTGTTTGGATAATTTGTTTAATGAAGACATGGAACGTGAAACGTGAGTGACCCGATTTTCTCTGCTGACCTGATTTTTTTCTGCTCTCTAACCTGCATTAATTAACTCACCAGTGTGCTGTATTCGTGAGTGTGTGTGTGTGTGTGTTTACGTATTAGAGAAGCTAGCAGCTGGTAACAGTGATGTTTACCAAACACGGCACTTTTATCTTACATCACATGCTCTGAGGGCAGAACGCAAGAGCAGCCAGAAGGGCAGAAGGTCATATCTAGCGTGCGGAGACAGGGAGAGTGGGAAAGTGGAGGAGGAACAGGATCTCTTCTCTTCTTTCTTTCAGTGCCTCTAGAACCTGAAGCTCTGTTGGAATGGGGCTAACCGTTTTTAAATGCTGCACTGAACGTGATAGGATTGTCACGGTCCCAGTGACGCGAGACACAGATTCGTTCTAAATTCATGCAAATTAATTAATTACTGCATTAAGACGCATTAAGAGACGATGAAAGTATCAATTTTATGGCCTTACCAAAGTAGTTTGCCACCAGAACGAAAGCCAGGACCCCTGAATATGCAAAACACTGTGTGTGTGTGTACAGTGTCAATGAGCATGTGGGCATTAAATACTGCAACGCTGAATCACTGCAGGTTTTCAGCCACTTTTAAGCCTAGGTCAGCCCCAGGGGGCATTCCAATGTTTGCTGACCATTTCCTATCATATGTACGACACAACTGGGTAGAACGCCTGTGGCAAACGAAGGACTCTGTCCACATAAACCGCAACGTTTTCAAAGCTGACTACGCATGAGAAGCTCCACACAAGCCTCAGCAGTTATGACATCCCTAGCAATCATAACATTGCAATCTTGTAACTTGTAATTTCAAGATTCTATCTGACATTTTTGTTGCAATTGAGTTAAGTGCAGATGGTTCATCATTAGGTGAAAACGTGAAAGGTTCCATCTTGAAAAATCAAAAACTAAGTTGGCATAATAAGAATCTATCTGCAGTCCAATCAGTGCACCTGACTAATGTGGCATAAACTAGCAAAATTCATGTTATACCCATGCCTAATCTCAGGAATAGGAGGTTAATTAACTTGGCTATGAAATCTAGTTACTGTCTAGTCTTTAGACTGATTTAGTAAGAAACAGTTATGATGTCAACTGACCGACTAATCTAAAGTCTTTTTACTCTAAGTTAACAGCTGTCATTTAGCTAGAAATTACGTTGACGTTCAACGTGGCTTCTCTTTAAGTTTAAGGCCCTGTCATTATAAGCCAATTATCTTTTTGGTGAAGCTGCAAGTTTAACAACCCCACCATTGCTGAGGAGCTGTGTGCATGCAGAATCTGAAAAAGAAATTATTTAGCATAATTTTAGCCAAAAAACTACTTGTGATTTTACCAGTGATATAAAATACACATTTCAAAAGTTTACATGGCTTTAAGAAAGTTGTTCATAGGTCTCTTCCCATTTAAAGTGACCAGGGCCTTGTCTAATATAACCGGAAATAACTGCCGGGTTGTGTTTCCAAGACGACAACAGAGTATAAGAACTGTGGTAAGATAAGAACTAAAGGATCAGTTACTAATCAGCTGAAATAGACAATCTGGATGTTCAGTATTTAACTTCTTAACAACTAATAAAGTTACACAAAACACCAAAGTAAAAGTAACTTACCTTCCTTGTTTAACTACTGTTAGTTAGCCACCTAGCTTACTCGTGTCTAGCTTAATTATCTATTTTACCTAATCTGCAAGGCAACAAGCTTCCTAACCACAAGAGTGGCGAGATAAATGTTCAATCTAACGAATCTCAAAGAAAATGTAATTAATTTCAGAAACACTGAGGGTAGCAAAACAACAAATGAAAAAACAATAAGAAACACAGCTACAGAGAGAACATTTCTAAATGTACTAATATAAATCTATTAAGTAATTAATATCTAGGAGCATCTTATTTGTCCATGCAGTTTTTAGACACTTAAAATGATGCAGCATAGTTTCTATATCATATAGCCAAACTGCTTCTCATGCATGTAGTGTTCTGAGCACAATACATTTCCCCATAGAACAGAATTCTCATGGTGATACTGTATAATAGATCCATATTATGCAATTCTACTCTAAAGCTTATTTATTTATATGCTTCTGGACATATTTTATTCCTCATGACAACGATACGGTACATGACGAATCTATGAAAATAAATAAAAAAAGTACTTCATTGTATCGCACTGAAACAGATACCAATTTCTTTATGTAGATTTAATGCATTTAAGCATTTATGATGATAGAGTTTGAATTTTGAACAGTGTGATGAAGTTTCCATTCAGTTTATTTGCAGACAGGACACTGTGAACTAGAAAATGTGGACTTGATATTAACTTACGAAGTCCTTAGAAGGTGTGATTTTTTTTTTTTTTTTTTTTTAGGAAAGTAATATGAATTGTCAATGCAGTGCCACCTTTCACTTTCACCTCATCAAAATCACAAAGAACTAATATGGGCTCTGCTGAACTGATCATGTGTCATTAATGCTGGAACTCGGACATTCACTACTCACCAGTTTCCACATCCTGAGTGTAGAAGTGCATCCCATCTGTGATCTCGGTGACATACACAGATCTGTAGTTGGCCACACGCTCCTTCTCCTCTGACACCTGAGCCACCTCTTCTGTAGGTTTCTCCTCGTAATTGGCCCAGAGCTGTCACATGATCAAAATAAACACATTTCAGGACATCCCGAAACGGGTCATTTCAGCATTGCCAGGCTTACCTGCCAGGCTTACAGCATAAATAAATAAACTTGATCTGTAGAGTAGTATGCATATGCAGATAAAAAGTTAAAAACAGGAAATAGCTTTCAGTGGATACAGATTAAGATACGATTGCAATAATTTCTATTTAGACCATGACCCTGAGCCAAAGTGTCAGTGCCCTGTTCACAATCAGAGTTAGAACAACGAAACATACCATAACAAACATCATGTTGTGACATCTGACCATTATGGCTTCTAGTTGTGCTATATAATCTATACACTTAACGGCTTGTTAAAAAATTGTGGCGCATGGACTGGCATTCAAGTGCCCCTGAAAGGTGGACATAATCCGAAACTTGTCTAGCTTGTCCATAGTGAGAATGTTTACCAATGGTGGTTCGAGACCAATGAAACCATCATCGTCTTACATGATAAGACAAGCACGTGTAACGGTTTTATTAGCTCTAGATTTAACTAGATGCTCTCATCTTCACTTTTGTGCTTCAATGTTTAGTAACATTGGTTATAAACTTGGGCCTATGCTGATCATGGATCTGTTATCTAATTTGCACCAGAGGCTGAGTGTAACTGTGTTAAATACATCAGGTCGGTGATGACTGGCCAAACTTATCAAAATATGTTCCATACTCCCTGTTCCTTTATTTTATTGCTTGTCTGCCATTATTAGAGGCTGCAAGGATTATAAGGGCATTCGTAAAGAGTCAAACAGGCAGACTATGAAGACAGTACAGTGATAACAAGCTCTGAGAAAAGCATGTACTAAATAGGAAATCCCTCATTTAATGTGAATCATTGTAAAAAGGTAAAAAAAAAAAAACACACCAAAGTTCGTTTATTGAGTGCACACCCAAGTTTGGGTAGAGTTCGCACCTGTCAAAATAGACCAAACTAAAGAAAACATTTACAGAAGGTAGGTGTGAAACTCAAAAGAATTTAATGCACACACTCCCAATTACTCATCTCAATCACTTAGAACAAGAAAAACCACAGGGACTGTACACAAGAGACCACTAACATTACATCTCTTCAGTGAATTATGCAATGTCTGCCCCAGGTTCAGACACACAGGGGAGGTTGTTAGCTTTGTTCACTGAGAGTTAACTTTAGAGTCATTAATAATGTAAATGTAATGATAAGGAACAGGCTTAAGAGTGGTTCTGTATTCTATTGGTTAGTAATTAGCTAAATATATTCATTATATTTAAAGATGATCTATTTAACAGCAAACGCACTAGTTAATTAGGTCCAAGAGCTTTTTATTACACTATCTCCATGTTCCACAAGGTGCAATTTGGGCCACAAGGTGCCAGAAGCTGACATTTACTGGCTGATTTCACTGCTCACGCAAGAGGCTGCTACCGAGAGCAGTGGAGCTGGTAAAAAGCCTTTATAACAAATATAACCAGTGACACAACCACTGAGCCTTACAGCTGTAGATCCCAAATGACAAAAGACAGGGTCAAACTACCTAATTACATTCAATTATTTGCCCTGGAGGCACGAAATAAATAAAGATGCATAAAGAGGAGTCATTCTAGAGAGAAGAAAGCTCAATTAATGAAGATCTAAATATGCCATGCTCCACAACCCCGCCCACCCCCGCACCCGCCCCTCCCTCCCCTCCCCTCCAGTGTCCTCTACAGCGGGTGATTCGTTGAGCCCACACTCTGCCATGCCCTGGCACACTGACACAGCCTGACTTTTAATCTAACCTGCAGGACCAATCAGACGCACCCAGATTAGTGTGTCACCACTCATTACCATGGCAACTGTCACCATGTCGTCCAAGACACAGCTGGACAGGGCGCATGCCATGCCCCCACCGGCCGAGTGACCCCAGACACGTGCGGGAACATGTGGCAAGGACACCGCTGTTTCCCCCCTCCAAACACACATGTGCGTACAAACAATCTGACCCATGCGTCTTCCACGCCAAAGCAGCAAAGACAAGTGACCCTTTAACCGCACACTCATTTTGACTTGCTGAGACTAGTGCACACAGAGACAAACACACACACACAGCCATCCTTTTGCGCCCTAAGCAAATGACCTTCTGCGAGCATCCAACCATTCTTGTTTGTTCCACTTGAGCGCAGGTATGTGACTGCTGCCGCTGCACTCTCACACAGAGAGAGAAAGACAAAGACAGACAGACAGGTAGAGAGACAGAAGTAAACAAACAGAGAGGATCAAATCACTGCAGGTCTGTTCCAACCAACAATTTCAAACATGCACAGACATAACCCCAGACATCCACAACCGGAAATGCTTGAATCATTAAAAAGCTCCCTCCTACATCTCCAATTTAACTGTCAATTCAGAGTGAAGGTCATCCATTTAGGGAGCTCAGCACAAACTCATTTTTTTTCCAATATCTCCCACCCATCCACAGCTGTAATGTAAAGCCATAGAGCATGTGCCATTACAGGCTGACTCAGAGGAGTATGGCTGCATTCCACCTAGCCATGCTGTACCGAGCATTCAAGTAGAGGTCAGCCTTTTCTTCTGAGAGATGCTCTACAGCACAGTTACATTCATAAAATCTCTCTCTCTTTCTTTCTCTCCCGCTCGCTCTCTCCCTCACACACACACTGCCCATTCCAAGCACTGATTAAAGGTGACAGCGTGTCAATTCCAATAGAATGTGTTCCGCCCAGCAAGAGCCAATCCCCATCAACACCAGGAACGAGAACGCACACACGATTGGTGTGTGTGTGTGTGTGTGTGTGTGGGGGGGGGGGGTTTGGGCAGAAAGGGCAGAGAAACACTCACTTGGTTTTGCAGAAGCACACTGAACTCAACCTGACGAACCGATCGTAAGAAAAGAGGACTACAAGCGTCAAAATGAGTAAGTGAAAAGACAAGACTACAATACCCAGAAGCCATTCACCAGAGGTGGACGGCATGGAAAGCGGAGTTCGCTTTGTTCCGGGGCTACAGGGTGAGATTATGATAGGATGTCAGAAGACGACTGATCGGGCCTTGCTTCTGAGGTAGAGTAAACCCTGACTTTAATGAGTTCTTTGATTTCTTCGACTAGCCATCCTGCACAATCAGTAACAGCACTGGTAATGAATATGAGTTCACTTGGTAAATCAATTTAGCATGCATTATATCATTAATGAAGGTCCCTTTAGGAAAGAAAGCTTCATTAATTCCACAGCCTCTCTCTTCTGCAACGTCAGTCCAGTGGCCAAACAGGCCTCCTGCTCATCGCACTCCAAGCACACGCATACTGTTCATTAAGCTATAAAAAAAAGATCTATGAATAATAAAGCATAAATTAGCAACAAAACGAGCTTTCTCGAAAAATCATGTGAAATGTGATGAGAGAATGAGAGACCAAAAGAAAGATAGAAGGCTAGTATGGACAGCAGCTTATTGTTCTGGGTGCAACGGACGAAGAGGTGCTCAGCCCTGCCATCCAGTTTGTGGTCTGGTAGAAGACAAGTAAGGCAGGTCAATCAGGATCTGTGACCCAGCATGTCTTGCTGCTCAATTTATCTGTCAGTATCGATGAAGCTATTAGAGTCAAGGCGGGCTCACACGCAAACGAGGCATTAATTGAAGTGTCCATCCATATGTGTACATAGGTCTCGCTGAATAACTGCATATGTGTACAAACTACTGCAGGCTGTACTGACGAAATTCAGCATCACAATATTTTCCTTATACACTACTGTACAAAAATCTGAAGTATTTGAGAAAGTGATATGCAAAGCCTGGTATTAGGCATTATCTGGGCCTTACTTGGGTTGTGGCTACTGAAATAAATACAAATAAAAAGATAAATATTGCTAATTAAGCCTTTATTTTATTTTCATTGAGCATTGCAGTATCAGTTTGTATGCTGAAATGCAATTTTAGACTTTAACCTTTATACTGATGTACATCACTCTGGATAAGAGCGTCTGCTAAATGCCATAAACGTCACAAATTAGCAGATCATAAGATCATTAGCAAAGTCATAAGAAAGTGCCGAAAATAACAATTGCCATAGTCAAACTGGTACTTACTATGAACATCCCCTCATTTCCAGTCATCATGAGGTTAACAAAGACACTTTTCAAAGTGTAACTGCTGACCTCCATCTTGGAAATGGACTGCTTCTGACCAACACTGTTGTCCTGTAGCATCCACACATGAGTGGCCAACAGCAAGGGAAATTGAGGATGCTGACAACACCACAAAACGCAGGCCAGCAAGGACAAATTTTGAAAGACTGCTCATATACTCATAGCATATATTCTCCCGCTCACACACATTCTTAAAAACAACAACAGGAAGAGCCTTGTACTATGAAGCCATGGAACGGTGTATAACCGTAGCTTGCACAACGCTACACTATTTGTTCCTCACACAACCCTCCATTACCATCTATCAATCACGACATAAATATCAATCTGCATCAAAATAAAACAGACATCCCTGCTAAACACACAACTAATAGTTAATACACCCCTTTGCATTTAACACTCGCCATAAAACATTCATAGATGATGATGAACCACGTATGCCATCACAAAGACATACACATGCGCATACAGACTCTTGTGACATTTTCCTTGTGGCTAGCGGATCAAGAACAGAGCTACAAACAGCTGTAATCCCACTGAATCCAGCATTTATAGCCAGTTCGGCTTAGAGCAGCTTGGTGGCCGCGACTTAAATTTGGTTACTTATTAGATAAAATATGCATTAAAAGAGCACAGGTGGTGCACACTGGTTTGAGATTGAGCAGCTGGGAGTTCAAGCACACACACAGAGCCTCTCCTTAGTCCCATATAATCGCCAACAGATGTTTGGCCACAGTGGCTGCTACACTGCCTATGCCACGGCTTACGTCGTTAATATTACCACCCGCTCCCTCACTGCTACTGTGCCTGGCCATGGCAACCCTCCTTAGCCTGCCAAAGCCACTAGCACTCTAATTGCTTCTGTCACTTGTAACTACAAATGGACTTTACACATTGCTAGCAGGCTGAGGAGCTGGCACAGCTTGGCTACAAACAGCAGGTGAAACATGAAGGAGAGCGGTATTGGCCGAGCTGTGCAAAATGCGTGGGATCGTTTGGTGAGGAATGGCTGGCCGGGTAACCATGGGAACAGGAAAAACGAAGGCAGAGTGCTGGGCGCTGGTCTGGTGTGGGGCTTGTTTGGGGAGATGGCCTGGCAAAGCGCCTGCTGTCACCCACCCCTTCCTCCTACACGGAGCATGCCCTAGGGGATGCTCTCCAGCATATGAGGTCCTTATGTAATGCCCATCCTTTCTGCTCCACTGCAGTCTGTAAACATGGCTGTTGGCGAGAAACACAAGACATGCCGAAACACCATCAAGGAAGCGCTGAACATCACAGTGGGGAACCAAGGGAAGGCTACCAGGGCTAAGTGTCTGTATCGAGGGAATCTACATGTGCATTTGAGTCAAAAACTGAAGCAATCTCTTCAAATCCGATTTATAGAAGGGCTGTGGAAAATTACACAAGGCTATACAATGATATAGAGGCATTATGTCTTTTAGAAGGTATTAACTGTTTTAAAATGTTCTGGTAAGAAGACTTGATGTTTGCCCTGAGCTAGAGAAGGGGGAGGAAAAAAAAAAAAATCACATTATCCACTGGCAGATTGCAATTGGAGGCTGAGCTATTTAAAGAGGCTTATTTCTAGCCAGTCAGTCAACCTGCCCATTCTCCCCCACCTGCAGATTCCTATTCTGCACATGTTCGAACCATGACACATGTAGGCCACCAGAGATAAAATCTTTGATGAATATTCATAACTCACGCTTCACCAAATCCATTTCTCTAACAAATTGTCTACTGTATTTGTGCACAGCCTTCTAATGTTGCAAATTATGATTATGTTCCTTTGTTCCTTCCTCTTCACAAAGCAATGTTCAAGTTACAGAATATGTAAAACTGTGCAATTAAAATGCAATTAAGTAACTTCTAAATTAACATTAGCATTCCTTCCTCACCGATGGGTTGCCATGGCCACGGTACCGCTTATCTGTCAGCAGCACTTATCTGTGGAAGTAAAGCCCTTTTCATTTTTCAGATCAAATGTTGTGGGTTTTCCACAACTCACTCCTAACGGGCACGTGCAGTTTTATCTGTCTTTACACATGTGACTGATGCGGTTTATACTTACTGGGTGGGGGAGAGATGAAAATGAGAAGAGAAAAGAAGAAAGGAGAGAACAAAAAAAAGAAATGAGAGCTGAATGCTGGGAGAAAGACAGAGTGAGAATGTAAGAAAAAGATAAAAAGAGGCTTGCTGAAGCCGGAGAGACAGAGTGCAAATTTACGTAACTGTCTCTCCTTCAGGCTAGACAGAGACCCAGTGTGTCTAAACAGACAGTGGAACGGCGAGAGGCACAGAGACAGACATTCAGACAGACAGACAGAAGGAAGGACAGACAGACAGAGAGGAAACAGAGTGACTGGATGACAGAATGACCTCTCCTATTCACTCAATAAAACAGGAGCACCTGACCTTTTTCGTCAACACAGAAACGTAACCACATTAAAAGTAGAGAGCACAACCTCTAACTCTCAAACAAAACCTCACCCCCCACCACAAAAGACAGGTTGTCTGTACAACAGGCTTAAAAAATATGCAATAAAAGGCATTAAAGCAGCAACACAATCAGCCAGCCTGTTATAGCTCTCAAGCAGGGGTCCACAATGCTAGAGCACCCCTACTTTGCACATTTTATTTTTTCCTGCTGTCACACACCCACTTCAGGTTAATTCACCGGTGTCATAGCAAAGAAACCAAAACATTCAGATTAGGGGTGCTCCAGTACAAGGATTTCGCTCCAAGCTGGCTTTCCTCATCCTTTGACAAAGAGGTCACTTATTTTTTTCTCTACAGAAACAGCCTCTTACAGCAGTGACTTCTTGAAGGCCTGTAACCGCTCCGCTACGCTGTGGCCACAGCGCACCTGATTTACGGCCATGGACCTGCAGGGGTCAGGAAGGCTGTCGTCACGGGAGACTGATCGCTTGGGAGAGCGGAGGAAAGGTGAGCGTGATTGATGTGGAGCAGCTCTAACTTAACAGCCTGCTACAACTCTATAGGGGATGGAGAATCAAAGAGCCAATGCACAAACTACATGTGTGCCATTATGACAGGAATAAGAGCTAGGTCTCAAGAGAAAAGCATCAAAAACAAAGGCAGAGAAGAACTAGGGGACATTTATTTAAAAAAAACAAACACAAAAACTAGAACTGCAAGCAGTTATTAATGGGGTCCAAGGTACGGCGCGGTCCGCATTCCGGGCGCCCTCGAGCACGAGCAAGTCGGACGAACGCGTCCAGTGCCAAAAGAAGATGCGTAAGATGTACACACGAT
>JBBPCZ010000136.1:19210763-19228213 GCA_037974445.1 Brycinus macrolepidotus
AGTCCTCCAAAGGGTTTCTACAAAACTTGTGCGGTTTAGGCCCTGGCCGGACTTTTACGTAGGGAAGAAAAAAAAAATTTAAAAAAAAAATAAAAAAAAAATCCGTAGAAAAACAATAGGGTTCCTACGGACTTCGTCCTTGGACCCCTAAAAACAAAAAAGGTAGCCCCTTTTATTCTTCCCCTTTATAGAAACCCCAAACAGTGCTAGTCTTTGAGCCTGAAAACAGACATTTATTCAAGACCCTCCAGGTCTAATATACACCCCAGTGACAAGGTGTTAGCAGCCATTCTACTGACAAAGGTGACTAAATGAATGTGTTTCAGCTGTCTGAGAGTGAATAGCACTTCACACACACACAGACACACAGAGAAATAGAGAGAGAGAGAAAGAGAGAGACACAGAGACAGAAAGAGAGAGAGAGAGAGAGAGAGACAGAGACAGAGAGAGAGAGAGAGAGACACACACAGAGAGAAAGAGAGAATGCATTTAGGAGTGGAATTGGCTGAGGATCTAATAATAGCTTCTCCCTGCACCGATGACTTTTTTCTTTCTTTCTTTTTTTTTTTTTTGAGCAGGTAATAAAGAAAATTGATGAGCCGTTAGCTGAATCCTCAGCCCTGGATCTGCTGGCTAAACCTGCACATACTCTCCCTTTGGAGGGTGGGTGAATGTGCATGGTGCCAAAAGTACATCCCCTCTACGAACTGGCAGAGAGGAAGAACAGTTCCAAAAATCATTGCATCAGTGTTAGGATACAGAACAGTGCTGACTTCAGCCATCACTAAAAGACACTGCACTGTGCTTCTGCGAGGCCAAATAACTACAGCTAAGGATTTTGAGTTTCATGTTTGGGAAACATTTTAAATCTATTTGGAAAAGGGGGGGGGATTAGTCCCACCACCATAAAGTTAGGCACAAAAATTTAGCACAGGGCATTACAATATAGATTCAAGTGAAAACTTATTTGAAAGGGATTCTGCTCATGTAGACAGTGACAAAGGTTTGTGTGAGGAAAACAGTTGCTGCTAGCCTTTTGCTTGCTGCTTTTTTCCAAAAGTATTCTCTCCATGGAGGAGTATTTATTTAAACCAGCCAATAATCATGTACTGAAGACACCCACAGCACTGTGTGTGTTCGGCTGTGGGTTGTTACTGTCAACAGAAACCAGGGTCACACAACGAGAACAGAATGTTTTCTGTTTTGAAGTTTTAAAGGAATGGAGTTTGAGTTCAGTTCTGGTAAGTTTAAAGAGCTTCGCAAAACTGTTTCATAACAAGTACTAGGGTGTAAATGGCTGTGGACACAGGCAATCAGGCCTCTAAGCGCTCTTTAACTTCTGAGAGCGTGGTAATACCGACTGCAAGAACAAATATTTAGCATTTCATTAGTCAAATAGCCTGGGCATCCCACTGCAAAACTCATCAGACGAAGTCAAGAGCCCTGACTCTCCACAAATGTCACTGTGTGTGTGTGTGTGTGTGTGTGGTAAAACCTCATTCTTTTTTATTTATTTATTTATTTATTTTTAATTACTTTCAGGCGATTAAAGAGGACACCTGAAGCGAGCACAGGGATGAAGGCCCTAAATGTTTTAGCCGTGTGGGAGTGTGTACTTGTGGGGAAAAAAGGCAAATGTCAGCAGGCTAGAGGGAAATGCCAAGGCTGTGGGCGTGTACTTGTGTGTGCGTGTGTATAGAACAGGGAAAGCAATAGACAAGTCTAACCTAGCTGATACACAACTCAGCTGGACTGAGCTGTGGAAACCAAATACAATGGCAATTTGTAATAATTCTGTGAAGGACAAGTCCCTGATGTTGATATTCAATAAATTACCACAGGTTTTTGTCTATGTAGCTTTTACAAAAATCTCTATAATAGTTGTTCTCAAAATTCTCAAATATTAAATGGCATTGCCGATCATATCAGACTACGCCATCAGTAAAGCTGTTTCAAGTTTTACAATCATTTCTTTCAGCATCTGTTAAAATGTCAGGAGCATAATGCACAGTTAGTGAGTCACGCTAGTTTGATGAAATTATTACCACTATCATTTTTTACTATAATACACTG
The DNA here is from genome assembly GCA_037974445.1 of Brycinus macrolepidotus. Lineage (NCBI taxonomy): Eukaryota > Metazoa > Chordata > Actinopteri > Characiformes > Alestidae > Brycinus > Brycinus macrolepidotus. The sequence continues at coordinate 19,212,837 of JBBPCZ010000136.1, forward strand.
AAACACTAACATCCATAAACTGTAGCCATTTAGGCTGGGATATAACTACAAAGAAACATTTGTGCTGCGGCTGTAGCTGATCTTTGCCAGAGCCACTGTTAAGAGATCCTTCATGGGCTAACGTTACTGCCTCTGCGAAGAACCAATAGAGCGTTGCAAAAGGGAGAGAAACAACACACCCAGCAATGTCACTAACAATGCTGCATTATGGAAAGCAGAGATGGCGTTTCGCGCACAGATGATGCATGAACACTTAAAACAACTAGTTTAGAACTAGTTAGACTAGTCAAATAAAAAAAATATGTCCATAGCTTCACCAGATTTATAAGTTGTTGTGCTAATCCTGTGTGATGCATAGCTTGACACAAACTATGCCTTTATTTTATTAGACTAAGAGCAGTTCAGAAAGTTGATTTGCTCTCACAGTAGAGCCACTGCAGTGGTGGGTCGAGGAAGCCGTCGCCACCAAATCATGCAGAAAAATGGCTGCTTACTGTGCTGCACAAGGGACGAACCTCTGCACTCCCAACACTCGTCCATCACCCTCACTCACATCAACGGCTCCCTCCGCAGAGAGTGCGCGAAAGAGGATGTCTTGCAAGCAGACAGCAATGACTTGAATCTTCTTTTGCTGCCCGAGTATTCGAGCATGTGTTAATCAGCAGTAACGCAGTTCACAGCGTCATATCTGATTACAGGCCCCCCCGCAACACATACATACGCATAGTTTTCTTGTGTGAACTGTTGCTGGTGAAACAGTCATGTGGACTCTTTCTGCACGAGTGGACCTGGGCGGCCGCAAACACACCCACAAGGATCTCCGCTAAGAGCTGGGAGGAACGTCACAGATGAGTGCAGAAAGGCAGCAGAGCGGCCAAGGACACAAACACCCCCCCCCCTCCCCGAATAACCTAGCACAACTCAGAACAGGCCTCTCACAGTGCTGGTTTCTTCACTGTGCTGGTGTGTGCGCACTCTACCAGTGCGGATATGGCTCATGACGTGACCTTGCTGATGTCACTCTGTGATGCACGCAGCCCGCTTGTATAAGTGTATCTCAGGAATGCTCAGAGTTGCCACAGCACCAGGGCTGCAAAAAAACCCAATTATTTTGATAGTTTGGCTTTGCTACAGTTCTTTTAAATAAAATACAGAATAAATAACTTAATTTAATATTTAAGAATAACTTAGTATTTCGCTGCTGTTCTTTTTTCCGTTTTTTTTTTTTTTTTAAACTAAATTAAGCTTGCCCATAATATTGAGTGTTTCTAGTACAAGCTGATGCTATTATTCATGTGAAAGCTATCTTTACAGAGTTATTTTTTCATAGCTAGGTGATGTATTTACCACTGTAACAAGCAACCGAATGCTCAATCGTTTTTTCAAAGAAGCTGCTGAAAACCTGAACAGAACTGACACCACTTAGAATATTCCAGTGACTTGAGATACTAATGCATGGTAAGATTGGTAAGATTTAGTGATTTTTAAAAGGGTAACGTCAACGCATTTTGACAAATTCCAGAGGCATGGTTGTGGCTATGTCAGCCCTCATTTTGAGACAATGCTTCCAGACTTGTCTTTTTGCGCGTTCTGTAACAACTGTTCCCTTTCTTTTGATGCTAAATGCACACAAAGGTAGAGCCCTAAAAGTGAACTGGTGCTCCTCAGGTGAAATCACAAGCTCGCTTTAAGTTAGACTTCAGGAAAAGAGAGAGAACAGAAATCAATAATGTAAATCACCGTTTCAGCCATACACGCCACCTGTGTGTATAGTCCATGAAGTTTGGATGGTGTGTTTTGGGGTCATTAGTGGGGCCCTCCTGGAATGTTAAGAATCTTCAACTGAATCCATTCAATAAGGCTTCATTTATATATCACTTTAAATTTGCCAGTAGATAGACAGAAAACTTTGCCAGCCTTTACTGGTGTGTGTGTGGACGTGCACAAGAGTGTGAGGCTTTTCTTCTGTAAAAGCAAGAAAGCGGAAAAAGTGTTTGTGAGTGTGTGTGTGTGTGTGTGTGTGTGTGTGTGTGTGTGTGTGTGTGTGTGTGTGTGTGTGTGTGTGTGTGTGTGTAAGAGGGCTAAGAGGAAAGCTGACAGAGTGCTGAAACTGCATCCAGGGATTTGTGAGAAGAATGTGTAAATAACACACGCATCACTTCCACTTCTGCGCTAATCTTTGTGATTGTGTGTGCGCATGCTGACTGCAGGCTGAGCGAAGCTGGAGTTTGTGGGTTGCCTTAGAGCCGCTGAGTTGCTTGTGAGAGTTGTGTGTGCGTGCGTTTGATGTAGAATACTCCAATACACCTCGCCGGTAATGCACATATTACATAATCTATGCAATGCACGTAGTAACACTTGTCAGCTTTTAGCTTTTGTACGATGAAAGGAATGATCTTTTTTCAGTGATCTACAAAGGAAAACGAAGAGTTGCGCACTTACTCTACTACAATCAGAAATACACACACACACACACACACACACACACACACACACACACACACACACACACACACACACACACACACACACACGCTGGAGGCAAAATAATGTGTGGTGTGCGCGCATGTGGATATGATTACCAGCATTATGCATAAGCTCCCTAGAGGCTCCCTATCATACAAGACTCATCTTCCATAGAACTTTCTGCTCTCCTATGTACAGGCCCATGTTTTGTTCCAATCACAACGGCTGCCCCAAACAGCCCTTTTAAAGCATTTGTTGGTAATTCTGGTAATTCTGAGGTGACATTGCCATGGCGACAGCCACTGCCATGGCTTGATCTTTGAGTGGGGAAAATAAACACATTTAAAAAAATTATAAATAAATAAATAAATAAATAAATAATTTTAACCGATTTGAAGAACAAGTCTCTATTGGTTTAAGTATTTTAGTTACTAAAATTATAAATATGTCCAATAGGCAACAATGCATAAAATCAGCTGAAGACTAGCTGCTAGTGTGCTGCATATTGCTTTAAAAGCTATTGCTTTTTAGCTATTTAAAAGCTATTTTATTGCTAAAAACTAATGTAGCCTCTCATTCAAATAGTTTTTATGAATTACGTAAACCCTATGCAAATTATAATTATTTTTACTGACCAAAACAAACAGATCTAAGTTTGCTGCTCCATTTCATTATTTTTACTAGCTCTCTCACCAGAGACTAGTAATACTCAGATAGTTATCAATATACTTACATATTTGAGACGATTCATTAAACTTAAAATTCCTTCATACCAAGCTCTTATATATTTTGAACTGAGAACTTCTCCTACGTATGTGCTCCTGAATATCTCCTTTTTTTACATTCAACGATCATGGGAAAAGTGGTGCAGTTTTCTGCGCTCTGAGGTGATAATCTACAAGTTAAACTATTGTTTTTTTCTTATAGAAAGAAATTTTCTACAAAGGTTACAAAGACCAGAAAAAAGAAGGGAAAGTTCTAAATACCTCATAAAGAATCGAATTCCAACACAATTCGATTCTTCGGGCCAGCCACTGAAGGACCACAGTGCAAGAAATGACCATGCAGGCTGGGCGGAGTTAAAGTTCAATTAACCACGGTCAATGAACTACCATGTTGGAATCAGCACGGAAAACAGGTCACAGACAGAGAGGAGCAAAATAAAATTAGACAGAAAGACAGACAGAAAGACAGAAACAGATAGATAGCTAAACAAACAAAAACAAATAAATAAATAAAAATAAAGCAAAAACATACAGCCTCAAGAAGACAGTCATTGTTATGTATACATGGTTTTGTTGTGTGTACACTGACTGCGCTGGGTGTCACTTAACAATGCTAATTGGCTCTCTGGCTCCAAGTGCGAAGAGAATTAATCACTTTCCAAGCTTTTGTCAACCACAAAACACAAGTCACTTTCCCACTGGCCAAGAAGCCAAGGACTGCTCACTGCATGAATATTCTGTTAAAAACTTTCGCTACACTCTCGAGACTAGAGTTCAAAATGCTTTGTCCTTCACAAGCCATCAATTTATGTAGCAAAACAGGTTCACTACCCACAAAAGCCATGAACAGGGCTGATCAGTCAATCAAACAATCAAACAAATTTAGCATGAAATATTGGTCATCTTATTTGGTTATCTTATATGCTGATGCTGTTCTGTGACATTCACAGACTGACAGGCAAGGGTTTATCCTGAAAACACTCTCTCTCTCTCTACTGTGAAACACCCAGCTGCATCAGCCAGGGAAGGCACACAGTCAGAATTATTCATACAAACTTGGGAGAGGGAAGACTACACTGGCATATAACTGTGTTTTTCAATTTAAAACAAGGGGGAGACCATGCAGGCTTTGGAAGAGTAAAAAGCTTCTGCAGGATTGCACTGGATGACTGTTCATTTTTGATAGGATTCAGAAAACACTTCTGTGAGACCACTACTCAGGTGAGTCTGATAAATTAAAGAGGGGAAACCATTATGTAACAAACTCTAATTACATACATTACCTTAAAACGCTATGCTAACTCCGGGACTCCTACTGGGGGGGAATTACGAATGGATCAAACAAAAGGTGGCACGGAATGCAATTTCAACTAACAGCAGCAAGAACCTTATGAAAAGAGTGGGAGAGATCAGGTCTGTGGGTGGGAGTTGATGTGCGACTGTGGGCGGTGCAAAACACCAGTGTAGGCGGGATATATGATCAGAAAGAACTGTGTGAGAATAAATTGCTTTTAACCAGCTGTTTGCAAGGATTAGAAAAAGCAAGAGTAGTTCCCATTTAAAAAAAAGTTAATATAGCAACTAAGATGATCAGTTGCAGAGATTTGGGGAAGAAGGGACGTATGTGTGGGCTGTATGTACCATCTCTAGGCTCGACGCCTTCGACCATTAGCTTACCGGCTTTAAAGTGCTGTTCCTGCAGGGATTCTGGTGTCCTGCCATAGCCCAGCTCCTGCAGCGGTGAAGGCGGCCTGGGAGGAAGCCTCAGTGGGAAAGTTGCCATGTGCAATTGGATAACTCACTGATATTCAATTTATTGTTCCCTGTCTGACACAGTCTGCCCCCCCAACCATACCGCCCATTTGTAAACTAAAAGACAACAATGACAGTGGTCTGAAGAGTAATGTGTGTGTGTGTGCGTGTATATTAAATCATGCAATTTATAGTCTCCCAAAAAAGAAAGCAAGCGAGGAAGTGATAGGGAGCCAGCAAGAAAAAGCTGTAAGCAAAAATTCCAAATTGGGCACCTGAAGGCCAGATGGCATTCACGTTCCCTCGTGAAGTCTTCAAATACCTTTAACCAACGCAGATTTGAATTATTGTGCTGCACTCCTTGACATTGCCATGGCGACAGCCACTGCCATGGCTTGATCGGTGAGTGGGAAAATAAATACATTATATAAAAAGCTTCAGACATAATTGAGGGTGCTTTGTCATGAGTGATAATAGAACACATTATATATTCCAATGCTCAGGCAATCTAGCTATCAGGATTTAATTATCATCATCAGAGCAGATTATAAGAGGGACCTTTAATCTAAAAGCATTGTCCAACTGGGAGTAAGTGGGGAGACAGTTTGAGAGATCAATGCTTTCATCCTATCATCTACTACTGACGTAAGAAGTTCTTTAAATCAGAAGTGATTTTAAGGAGAGATGAGGAATGCACATGATTAGGTAAAACTATTCAGGTAATACTACAACCACAAATGAGACAAATGGTAAAATTGCTTGTCCTAATCCACCTGAGAAGCCACAGACAGAAGGCTCCAACTCTTGCCAGCACTGGTCTCAAAAACTCAGACCTATTAGATTCCCTCAAGCACCAATTATCTTAATTCATCTTTAGCTCTGTTTAGCCAGGTGTGTAAAGGGCTGACATGGCAGTAGCCTATTCAAGGCAGGCCCTCTCTGTGGAAAAGACTCCTCAAAAAGTAAGACATCCTCAGAGTGCTGTGAGGGCCTGTGATCACACACTAAAAGCACTCGGGCCCTCGTGGCAGGCAGTATAATCTTTGATAGTCTGGAACATTGCAAAACTGTGAGGAAAATGGTCCAGGCTATTTAGATGATCATTTCCCCTTATCATACCCCTCCCCCAAAACAGCTGGACTCGGCCCTAAAGAGGTAACAAAGAACTGTGTGAAACAGGATTATACTTCAATCAGCAGTCCTCAAGGACACGCTTCAGGTGAATGTCAAAAGCAGCAGGAGCCTGCGCAGATCTGAACAGAGCTGGAACTTCGACCGGTGTCAGAATTTATAGGTCTGAAAGTGCCTCTGCAGGCTGCAGTTTATTCACAACCACAAAGTACTGCAGGAACAAGCGGTTCAGATTCAAGTTACTTAGCTCTGTAAGTAACTTCATAATACCCTATAAGACTCAACTGATTGTCTGCCACGTAACACGTGCCTAGCAACAATCACTCAATCATTCTCATTTAAATGCAGGCAAAAATCTGCAAATAGTCTGGGCTCCATAGACAGAGCACATGATGACGAACATAAAAGGTTAACTTCTATAGATGCTTCACAATGACGATACAAACCTACCAAAAAAAGATGGCATTTTAATAATTACTTGGATATTATATTTAGAAAGCAATTACACTTATTTTGAAAGCAATTAAGAAAGGTGGGTTAGGAAAGTAGGTTCACATCCTATCCTAGCCCTTTTGAAAATACCAGTTTTTGTAGTTTTAGCTGAGACATGTAAGGAGTCCAAATTTGACAACTTTAGTTTAGAACTAAGGGCGTTTTCACACTTGGCAGGTTTCATCTTTTAAAGTGAACTCAGATCGATTAGTCAGCATTTTTTGCACATATGCGAACACGCCAAACGAACTCAGACCCTTTTGCAACTAACCGAACTGAGACCACATCGGGAGGTGATCTCAGTCTGGTTCACTTCAAGTCCGCGACACGGTTCGTTTAACTTGCGCATAACGAACACAAAGCGCTCCTGGTTCGCTTCGACAATTTTCACCCTCTGGTACAGCCTCGGGAAACGAAATGATTTTTTTATTGAACTATAATAAACATACAAACATGCCATGGTACAACTCCACTACAATTTCAAAGATCAAGCTTCTCTACCAAGTTGCATAGCCTCAAAGCATTCTTGCTCTCCATCAGCTTCAGTGAAGATCTTTGTGGAAAATGTAGAAGTTTGGTAGAGCTTTTAACCATCTACTCTTATGTAGAAAAAAATTCCCAAGAATGGGGAACGTGAAGAAACAACGGAGGCAGGTTGGATGAGGAACTAAAGTATGAACAGAAAAAGAACTGAGGCCACATCTAGCTCTTCAAAAAGTGATGTGGTTTAGGACACATCATAACTTATGGCGAGATATGAAACGATGAACAGGCCTTTTAGACAAAAGATTTCACAGACTGCCTCAGGAACAGGACTGCTGATCTAGAAGCAGAAATATGAACTGATCTTTCTCCTTTTCGTGTTCAGAGGAGGGGCCATCTTCGACGGATATCTGAATAGTGCCCAGAGAACAATGAATAGTATTTTTGTCTGACATGACCACCACTAGTTCACAATTGACTCTGTTACCAACGGTAGCCTTGCAGCCCAGTCCTGAATCAAAGAAGCAAAATTTGGACACAAAAACATGTCTTAGCTGAACCGACTATATTTAAGGTAATTGGAAAACTGGAACATACTGAACTATTAGCTGTCAAACTCCATTAGTAATTATTCCTTGTTACTGGATGAACTGAGAATTGCAGAAACAGCTAAATGACAATCAAGTCAAATAATGGCAAATAGTTTATTATTATAGTTAAGTGCAGGGAAGTGCATCCTACTGTTGTCATCGACGCAGTCACAGGCTTCAGTGAACATGTTAGCAATGAAATTGGTCACTGTTTTGGTATGAACCAGAACAATGTTAGTTATGTAACAGTATGGTCTGGAACATACATTGAGTTAACAGCAAAACAGAAAGTTTCAAGCAAGCTGAATATTAGTTTGGGATCACTAGCTTAGCTAGCTAATTAACTACTGAGAAAAGGCATTAAACTGTATGTCGGAATTTCTTGCTATCTCGCCAACTGTATAACTGTCTCTAGGTTGGTCACACTGCAGTTAACGTTGTGTACACACTGTAGTAACGTAATCGTGAGCATGTCCTAATCATTTAAATATAACAATGTTTTATCGTCTTTAAAGGCTGCAAAGGCTAAGGAGGCCTAAAGAAGAACTAGAATATTCAGACAGCTCTCTGGTTTTGTGACCTCTCTCCCTCTGCATTCATTTCAACACAGTTTATTTGATACATTTTTTTGTTCAAATGAATTTTATAAAATGTAAAATTCATTGCAGTTGTCAACAAAGTCTCTAAGTTCAATCCTGTTTTAACTAGGTTATATAGTCAACTCACATGCTTCATATCAAGGAAAATTTCAATGATGTGAGACATGTATCTTAGCTAGACTGCAGTATGTAGGTGTCCCTTTTTCGGTAGAGCCACTGCCTCTTCAAACATCTGTGCGTGTCACTGATTACATGGCACATGTCAAAATTCATAACCTTCCTTAATGAGAGAAAGATGGGGAAAACAGAGAGAGAAAAATACAGAACGAGGATGAAGGACTGGGTATGGACCAGTAGAATTGCGGTGATTGTGTTATTAGAAGTTTAGACAGACCTTTTTTCCAAGACTCAGCATGAGACCTTGCTAATCTCCACCTAGGACAGCAGGACTGCACAAAAACCTGCTTGATGGAGAGTTGCTCCGTCTTCTCATTTATTTCTTCATAATTAGTCTACAGTAATTAGGGAGTTCATTAATGTTCTCTGTTTGACAGAAGAGCAGAGGTTGGTGCAACATTTAAGGCCTCTGAAAACAGTTTTCTCGCAACCCGGTTGCCAAGCAACAAAGACCGTGATTGCGTCTCTGTGCAGCAGCTGTTTACATTTTGGGAGATTTCAGCGCTGTGTCTCCACGTTGTCGAGAGAAGTGCATCAATGATACTGCCTCAATCTTGAGGGAAACACTTCAAGTTCAGTTGATGAAGGTGAAGGGGGGAACGTGGGGCTGGGTACAGCTGTTTCAATCTGCGTGGATCTGATGAGCTTCCCCCAGAGAGATAAATAAATGAAAAAACAAACAGACCATCATACAAAAAGTTTTAAGGGACTCTTTTCGATCAGCCATAACATTAAAACCACCTGCCTAATACTGCGTTAGTCTCCCTCATGCTCCTAGAACTACTCTGATACTTCAAAGCATGGATTCCACAAGACCTCTGAAGGTGGGCTGTAGTATCTAGCACTAAGACCCTTTAAGACCTGAGAGTTGCACAGCTGGGCGTCCAAGGATCTGACAAGTTTGTTCATCACATGCAACAGATGCTCAATTGGCATAGTATCTGGGGAATTTGCAGGCCAAGTAAGCACCTTGAACTTTTTGTCATATTCCTAAAATTATTCCTGAATAGTTTTTGTAGTGTGGCACGGTGCATTAACCTGCTGAATAATGGCACTGCCATCAGGGCATACCACTGCCCTGAACGGGAGACCACTGCAACGCTGTTTAGGTAGGTGGTATGTATCAAACCAACATCCACATGAATTTCCCAGCAGAGCAGTGCCCAGAGCATCAAACTGCCTAGACTGGCTTGCCTTCTTCCTGGTACCATCTCTTCCCCAGCAAGCAATGCACTAGTACCAGGCCTCCAACACCAGTGGCCAAAAGTCAGCATAAGCACTCTGACCAGCCTGCGGCTACACAGCACAATGTGCAGCGAGCTGCAATGCCTTGTTCTGAGACCTTTCTATCAAAGCCAGAACTAAATTTTTACACCAATTTTCGCTACTGTAGGGGCCTTCACTCCCTACGCGCAACAGTGAGCAACAACACACAGCAACATTCAGTTCCCGCCTAGTATATCCCACACCTTGACTGGTGCCACTGTAACCAAATAATTAATTACATTGACTTTACCTGATTATGTTGTGGCTGATCTGTGTACTAACAGGCAGGAAAATCTCTTGACTTAAAGCTTTAGCTTAAATTAGGCTATACAAATAAATTATGTAGTCCAGTCACAGACTGGAACACTGGATAAAAGTTAGACATTAGCTGAAAATGATCAGTTCAGCAATTTAACAGAATAAAAATATCACTCAGAGATTGATTAAACTAAGACTATTAATACTAAGAGTGAAAAAAATATCTACAAATCACCAACCTGTGTCCCGCTCACTTTAAATACTACTAAAGCCAAAGATCTCTAATTTCAATCCTCTCTTCTCCGCGTTAGCTAGTCTCTTCACTGCAGGTCAATTGAGGCAAGCGTCAGCGTCCCCCCCCCCCCCCCTCTCGTTCTATTTTGAACAAAGGCGAAAGCCTCATACACACTGTTCCCAAATTAGAGAGAATCGTTTAATGAGAACCGTACGTCCTCAGTGTCCATTTCATTACTGAATCTCTCCGAAATGGACAGCTGACGCAGCAGTCCCTTCTCTGCCACTGGGGGAGCAATAAAAGAAACTAACACTTTGCAACACTAGAAATACAAGTGGGTGTGTCTGCATGGGCTGGGGGGGGAAAAAAAAAAAAAAAAAAAAATTTAAAAACAAGATGTCAGCATGAAAGAGCAGCAAAGCTTTCTCCCTCCACTACTGCTGAGGGGTTATTTAACTCCAAAACACTAGGTGTAGATGCATGAGGAGTGGCACAGGCTAAACACTGGGAGCCACCAATCTGGGAGAAGAGCAGGCCATCTTTTGATTTGTACGACTTGGGCCTCAGCAGTTCAAACACGATCTCGTCAGCATGGCCTGCCGTGCTGGTTTGTCCTCTCTCTGTAGCCACACAGCCAAAGGGGAAGAGAGGCAAACGGCCAAGCCAAACCTGTCTCCTTTAATTCACTCTGCTTTGCCTCGCCAAGTCAATCCCACTTGCTGAGGGAACGGTGGTGTAGGAAGTGAAAGGGTCAAACTGCACGCGCAACGTCACTCAGAAAACACCAAGCACTGTGTCCAGGGAGGTGACACTGAGACGAGGTGAGGGGGTATTTGTGTGGGCGCGCATGTCTACATGTGTGTGTCTCTCTGAGGGACTTTGCAAAAGTGTGACTGACATTCTAAGCTGCTTGCTTGTTGAATCAGAAAGTAGGTGTTACGATGGACATTTCAGGTACATTTCAGATACTCTCAGGCAAAGCCAAAGAAGGGATACAGCTTTTAGATTGGTCCAATAACAAAAAGAGGCAATTATTTGTGCCGGAAGGAGTGGGAGGGGACAGAGAAAGGGCAGAGAAAGGCTTTCCACTTCCTTCAGCTGTAGATCATAATGATATCAATATAAGGCCTTTCCTATGCCACTCACTCCCTCTCTCTCTCTCTCTCTCTATCTGGATGCGAACGAAGGATAGAGGACAGGAGAAACAGCTGGCAGGGCTGCATTTGACTGTCAGGGACATCACTTTCTTTGGCCTGTTTGAGCCATAATGAAAATGGAGAGAGAGACTGGATCACAGATAGCAAGAGCTTCATCAATCAAAGCTTGGTGGAGAAAAAGAACAGAACTGCCTGATAGTTCCAAATCCACAGCCCTGTTCCACCACTGCTCCCCCCAAGGTGCACCCACTGTTACTGGCATTTGAGTGCCCGTGTGTTCAGCCTGAATTAATGCAACATGACAACAGGTTTGTTCGTTCTCCCACCACCCCACCCAAGTTGGGCTGGATTTTAGATGACAGAGGCTGGCCTTTGCTCCCAACCAGGAGAAGGGCTGAGAAACACGAGACCATGCTGATTAGTGCACTCGTACCGATTAGATATGAAGTGACAAATTTGTTTGCAAGTCTAGTCTCATAAAAATGCCAGAGCTGTGATGAGGGTGTGTGTGTGTGATTGTGCGCATGCGCACTCACCTTATCTTTCCTCTGCCTGGCCACCTCCTCAGCCGACTGCAGAGTTTTGAAGTAGGCGCTACGTTCGGCCGTGAAGTGGACCTTAGAGAGCGAGCTCTCCACCAGAGCCACAGACAGATTCACACCCTCGATGTGTAGCCAGCCTATGAAGTTCCCTGCTTTATCCATGCTCTCAACCTCCACCTCCACCTGAGAGAGAGAGAGAGAAGACCAGAAAAGAGCAAGAGTTAATGTACTGTATCTGGGATTAGTCAAGGGATTCCATTACAGTATGACAGAAGGGATGAGGGGAAGTGTGGGCTTTTTATTGATCAGCCCACAGAGCTCTGCACCTCAGGTGGTAAAGGAAGCACGGGCGCGCGCACACACATGCGGTTCCCCATACATTGATTTATTTGTGGCGGCCTGCCAAAAGATCAAAACTGACAGCAGCTTGTGGCCGTGTCTCACACCCTTATTCCATACATGCCTTTTTGTTGTCATGGTCTCAAAATATTTCACTAACACACTCCCACCACCCCCTACTCAACTCCTTCCCTCTTGTTGATGACAACAGTTAGTATAAAGTTGTGGTATTGAGGTTAGTGCACTGTTGCAATGCAGTTAAAATCCAGCATCATCTTGTCAATATCAACAGTTCGTTCCAGCTCCACCCTCCCTGTGAGTCAGCCACCATCACAAATAGAATCTAATTCTGTGGAGAAAAAACGCACATGCACAGTGTCAGCAAATCACTCATCTTTCTCACATAATTAAGCCCTGGGCCGAGCTTCAGTCGCAAGCTAACTTTAGCCTGACGTTCTCAATTAAAGCACACAGTCACACATGCGCATGCCAACCTTAGCCTGATATTCTCAACTGAGGCACACATTAAGAGAACACAGACCTCTAATATATCACATTCGTCTCCCAGTGATGGGTGTTTACTGGCCAGTGTCCAAAGATGAAAGGGAACAACAAAATAAGGGAGAGTGCATAGAGATTTAAAAAATATGCTCGGATTTCCATATACTCTGTTGTGGAATTAGCCCTGGTTCTAGAGGTGTGTTTCTCTGGTAAATCACCAATACAATGGGCATGTTAAAATAAAAACACAGGAAAGATGCACGCTGTTAAACGATTGCCCAGCTCAGAAGCAGTTGGTTTGAAGTATCAGTGCAAGTCTTAGCTATGTTAGAATACGACGCCACTTATGTTCTCTAACAAAAACTGCATCAAAGTTTGGTGGCGAGGTTTTACACGTCTGCCGAGGGAAGTACATCAGAAAGGTGAATGAACAATAGTTTAAAATGGAAGTGATCACTGAGGTTATTACTGAAAGGAATCGTCTTCCCAGTGCTGTGTGGTCAAAGTGCCATTCTATGCTTGCTTTATTAGCTTGTTTGCGGGTCAGACTCTCTGACTGGTTTTACAGACAGGACTTTTTGCTTACAAAGCAATGGGAGCCAACAAATCAAATTAGATCCCCCCTTTATTTAAGGGCAAAATAATTTTCTGTCAATAATTTTCCTGTTCCTCATGGTATCTTGTCAGATGAGTGTAAAAAACCTAGGGCTTATAGAGTTACAGCTGTTGCAGCAGTGTGCATTTTTTTTTCTATGGCTAAGGCAAAAATCTTTAAATGTAGACTAAATACTGGCTAGTAAGAATACATCAGGAAAGCTGAGCTTAAAAATCTACTGACGTATGTATTAACGGCATTTCATGACATTAAAAGCAATCAAAAGAAAGAACAGTCATGTGCAAACCCCTTTAAAGAACTAGAGCAAAGCTCTGAACAAAGCCTGCTGACAAACGTTATTGAAGACAAAAAATGCAGTACAGAGCTAACACTCTCCCAGTTAGCTGCTTTGTTTTCTGTACCCTGCACACTTACATATAACAAAACCAATTTTGAGAGCACGTTTTAGAGCAGACATGAGAACAGGCAGGTGTTATGGATAGATACTCCAGGAGTCAAGTGATTAAGACTGGTGCTGTACAGCCCCTTGGCCCCCTGGGAAATCTGCTGGGAATTACTTGGGAGGCTGAGCCAGCGAACGCAGAGAAAGTAAAAAGCTTTTTAATGAGGGCATAATCGCCACTTTGATTAAACAAGAGCATGACAACCAACTTCACATTATTGGGACAAACAAATACACTTCCCTCTTCACCACTGGCTAATGGAAGGCTAATACGCTCCACTCAAAAACAACGGCCCACCCATTGAGTCTGGCCCCCAGAAAGTGTTCTCTTAAACACCCGTCTTGCTACACCCTAGGCCTTCTAGGTGTTCTGCTGAGGTAAATATGGGCACAGATGATGTAGGTTTTGGTGAGTGATCCAATACTGAACTAGATACAGCAGCACAGTGGCAATACAAAAGACACTGTCATTGTGAATTAGAGTGATGGTGACATATGGCATTCTGGGCTCAGAAAGGGACTTTTTTTTTTTTAATTCTCAGGCTTATCTGAATACAAGGTCACATTCAATATTGCATGGTGGAATTCTCAGAAAACACAAAATAACTTGCGTAAGTCACTGCATTCATTTTGCAATTACATGAATTTGATCTGGATACACTAAAGTGTAAAACTAATACCCATTTTCCTATAACACAGATTGAAATATTAAGCTGGAACAGTGTGTGTGACTAAGGGGGCAGACATTTCACATACATCATGTATGAAATATCATAGAGAAATTTGCTGAAGCCTTACTAATGGCCCACGTTTAATCTGTTTTCCCACGTGACCGCTTACTGTCTCTCTAATACTCATTTATGGTTGTAAAGGAGCTTTCCTAATAATTCTGAGTGCATTTCAATCAGCACGGCTGACAAATAGCTTTATTAGTCTGCTCTTTTTTTCTATATCCAGTTGTAATTTCCTTGGAAAGCAAAGCCCCTCCTGTGCTCATTTCGAAAGCAGGGAAACGGCTGCAGCATTAAAAGCACTGGGAGGAAATGTCATTCACACCCACCAAGAGAAATGCAGCGAGAGTGGTCAGAGAGCTAGAGAGCAAAAAAGAGGAGAGGGCAAGAAAGAAAGCTTACAGGAAGAATCACATGTGCGTCTACTTTGCATCAGAGGCCACTTACGCTGTATAACATTATTTGCTCCACAGTGCTTGAAAGAAAAAGAACGGAAATTTGCTCAACACTTTACGTCACACATTCCACAAGAATAGTGCAGGCCTGCATCAAATGTAATGAACAAATAGTCCCACTGAGTTACATCAATAACACACCAGCATAAGGGAGTTTCACACAGGCACAGCAGTCATTGTAGTACCACACTCCATTTCTCGCTCACACAAACCCCCCCCCATCCTTGTCCTAACCCATGTCAAACACTCCTCATTATCTGGCAGGCCAGCATGCTGAAGCAGCAGCTCAACATTCCATCATTGTGTCTTATTAAGGAGCTGTGCTGCTGCAGATGAAGGTTAAGAGTGAGTGAGTGTGTGTGTGTGTGTGTGTGTGTGTGTGTGTGTGTGTGTGTGTGTGTGTGTGTGTGTGTGTGTGTG
>JBBPCZ010000136.1:19252453-19267791 GCA_037974445.1 Brycinus macrolepidotus
AGAGCCTATCGCAATATGGCGGCGACGTTGACGTACGATGCAGCTGGTCATGCGGCGTCTACCTATATATGTCTATGTGCGTACCGAACCGTGGAGAGGGATCGGTTCGGATCACGGATTAACAGTGATCACAAATAAATAAATAAATAAATAAATAAATTCAAATGTATATCGAAATATCGGAAATGTGTTTAAAAATCGTATCACCGTTATTGAAAAAAATTCTATCGCAATATATATTGATATCGAATTATTGTCCAGCCCTACATTATACACTCTCATATTTAAAGACCATGAAGCACGTATAATCGACCAAAGTGCAGTGCTGAGCCTGTGTCTTATGTCGTGGTAAAAGATTTAAAACTGTTTAGTCCAAAGGAAGAAACATAGAAAAACTACTGCAACCATCTAAAACTCACCACATGGCACTGCAGATAGTACAAAGCACAGTAATACCACACAGAAAGAGTCTTAGAAAAGCACAATAAACATCAAGCCCAAGGCCACGCACTCCTTTAAACCAGCAGAAATGCGGGAGGGTCGGGGGGGTATTTCTGAATTTTTCACCCCAAATATTCAAGTCAGAACACCATATTTGCCTGAAATTTCTATTCCTTCCACGCAGTCACTCATTATGTACCAAACACATACAATGCAGCCAGATCAAAAACGTCTCTACGCGTCCCAGTTTTTTCCCGACTCCTGCTAGGAGCCACTCGTGTCCATACATGGCACATACACTAGCTAAAACTTTAGCCAGATCCCCCCCTAGCGCTGTGCTATTTAAAAAAAAATGCATAAGGAGCATTGGCCTTAACCATTAAAGTTCTGAACCACTGTTTCAAAACCGAGACATAACCTTGCTATATGGAGTTCTTCTGGCTCACCTGCTGGCAAACAGCAACACCAATATGCCAAGGTGTAAAAGGCCGAGGACAGAGTAAGGGTTTCAAGTGTGGGGGATCACAAGGAACATTTTGAAATAGTACAGAGTGCACGGCGCTCTGTTTCAGCACTGTCAGAACTCCCACAGCATGACAGAAGTGATATTGTAACACGAGAGAGAGATACAGAGAGAGAGAGACAGAGAGAGCGAGTGAGAGAGATTCTATAGAGTCTATATTCCAGCCCAAGTCCTGCCTAGCTCTGTGCAGCCAACAAAGTCCCTTGGCTACATCCATGAACGGCTTAATCCGTCTGGAATGAGTGATGACCCACAAACAATACTGTCCAATTCCTACTGTGCTTCTTCTTGGACCATGCACTGACCAGGCCAACACAGTCACAGTCTCTCTCTCTCTCAACTCAGCCAGCAGTGGAGTGTTACAAACCCTGTGTGACTAAACGCCATCACATCACCCTCTGCCTGCTGCCTGTTCCAAAAAAGGGGAGGTGCAGGCCAGTGGGGGGGGAGTGTGAGTGATCAAGTGCGAGAGAGGAGAGAGGGGGTAGGGAGAGAGAGAGAGAGTGAGTGAGTAAGAGAAAATGGAGGTAGGAAGAATGCCGTGAAGTCATTCATCAGTTGGACTGTGTTTATCGGTAAAATTAGAGCAAGCTTTTCTCTCACAGTACTTCGTCCCCTGGCTATATGCACTCTCAAAATTGTGCTCTGAACTCCCAGAGCCACGATCACATAAGCTTTTACACAGCCAGTCAGTACCATTTAGCAATTTGCATTAACCCTGAAAGAACAGAAACGTGACAAGAAAAAAGAGGGAGTGAGAGAGAGAGAGAACAAAAGTAAAGATTAGTGAAACGATGAAGTAAAACAGCAAAACAGTGAAAAAATGAAGTAAATGGACCAGTTGAGAAGGAGAGGGGAGTTATAGTGAGAGAAGGAGCAGTGTGTGTGAGAGAGCTAGAGAGAGAGAGAGAGAGAGAGCATGAGATTGTGAGAGCGGGAGAGAGAGCGAGAGAGAGAGAGAGCGAGCGAGCGTGAGAGATGTGTGCATGTGTGAGAGAGTGGGCGGATGAGTTAATGCACAAAACACTGCATCAAACCAATGCACTGCTTGAAGCACGATGCGTCAGCAGTACATTCACGTTTCAACTGAAGGACAAAAGGGAGAGTGAGCGCATGAGCCCGTGCACCAGCTGCCTGCTTGCTACAGTATGGTGAAACGTGCAGCAAAAAACGTCGGGAGTCGCTGCTGTATACAGCAGGGGAAGAAGGATTAAGGCAAGACCAGCGAGGTTAGAAAGAAGAGGGGGGGAAAAAAAAAAAAAAAAAAAAAAAAAGGCAACAACAGAGAGAACACTGTTGTCTTGGAGAAGCACTTCTCCCTCCCAGTATTCATTCGGCAGCTTGAGCCAGCGGCTGTGGGGCTGAGCTGTCCAATGCCGCTCTCAGCTCAGGACACTGCAGGGGCTCCAGCTCCGCACTATAAGGATACTTTTCAGATCGACGCTACGTCACAAGAGGGGAGGAGAAGCGCTCTCTCTCTCTCTCTCCCTTTCTCTCTCTCTCTCATTCGAGGGAGCAAAAGTGTATGCTCGAAAGCAGGAGAGAGCTTTCTCCGCTGAACAAGCTTTATCGGGCTCCTGCTGGCACCGGTACCTTCCTTCTCACACTCACTGACCCTGTTTTCAGAAGAATTTGACGGATTACCAGAAAGAGCGCGGAAGGCAGCCTGTAGCCGCCACTGCTTGTGCATCTGCTGAGCCAGAGTGGTGAACTAGTTAAGGCAAGAAATAACCCAATGACTGCAGTCTGTGTTACACAGCCTTTTTAACTGGTCGCAGCACAGGCATATCAAGGAGGTAACCGACAAGCTTTGGCAGAAGGAGGACAGCGACTTGGAAAAGTGAGTGGAAAAAACTAGGGGTTCTGTGTTTTCTTTCTTTTCAAACAAAAGGAGAAGAGAGCATTTGAAAAGACTGGAATTCTCATTCTTCTCTCTCTTACCTCTTGTATCTTACCCACCCCCACTCCCTCCTCCTTTTCACCCTCTATGTCTTGCTTTAGCATATGAAGACGTTCTACAATGGAGACTCGGGAAAGGCATTTAGTGGTGGCATCAAGCGGCAGTTTTCAAGGACAAGCATCTGTGGATGAGGCAACAGCGAGCGAGGAAACAAGTCTCTTGGAGCGAAACTGGAATGCTATCACTGCCTAAAGCTCTGTGGGCCTGTAGCTCTACCACTTTTCCTCGGATGCTCTTCTGTGGATTTATTAGGGGCTGTTTTGGCATTTTCTCTATTGCTTTCTACACCAGATACAAAAAATAGAAGGCTTTCCTTTTCGCTGGGATATATGAATCTTTAAAAAAAAAAAAAAAAAAAAAAGAAAGAAAGAAAGAAAAAGAAATAAAGAAGGAAAGAAAGAGAGAAAGAAAAGCAGCGCCTATGTTGTGATTGCAAAAAACGGACCAGAGGTAGGTGTCTGGCGTTTCCAACCCTTTTTATACCAAAAGCCTGCCCTTTTCTTCTATTCATTACTCCACGGCATTCCTACCTTTACCCTTTGCTCTGACACTTTGACACTGAAAATGCCCCCCCTCTAGTTCAGTAAATGGAAAAACAAGCCAGAGTGTTACTTAACCCTGGGTAGGGCCAGCTGTCCTTTAACCAGAAACAAACCCCTCCCCACATCCCCCTTTCTTCCTCTTTTCTTCCCAGTCGTCACCATCACCCCAAGTCCCCCAACCCCAATCCCTTCCCCTGCCCCCCCAGACGATGCTGAATTATGAACGTGCCACATCATGAGTCTCCTGGGGCGGGTAGCTGTGCGTCGAGCCAGGAAAGCCGCCCTGCTCTGTGTCGTCTTCCTCATGGTGCAAGTGTGCGTGGAGGTGGCGGCGGGAGCGGCGGGGCCCCAAGGCTGCCCGCCCGTCTGCTCCTGCAGTAACCAGCTCACAAAGGTGGTTTGTACTCGCCGCGGACTCACCCGCGTACCCCCTGGCATCCCCACCAACACAAGGCATCTCAACCTGATGGAGAACGCCATCGAGGCAGTGCAGGCTGACTCCTTTCGCCATCTCCACCACCTGGAGGTGTTGCAGCTTGGGCGCAATGCCATCAGACAGATCGAGGTGGGAGCTTTCAATGGCCTCACCAGCCTGAACACCCTAGAGCTCTTCGACAACCGGTTGACTGTGGTGCCTAGCGGCGCATTTGAGTATCTGTCAAAGCTGCGAGAACTGTGGCTCAGAAACAACCCCATTGAGAGCATCCCGTCTTACGCCTTCAATCGAGTGCCCTCTCTCATGCGGCTGGACCTTGGAGAGCTGCGAAAACTGGAGTACATCTCTGATGGGGCCTTTGAGGGTTTAGTCAACCTCAAGTACCTCAACTTAGGCATGTGCAACATACGAGGGGAAATGCCCAACCTGAACCCGCTGCTAGCACTGGAGGAGCTTGAGATCTCTGAGAACTACTTTCCTGAGATCAAGCCTAGCTCCTTCAAAGGACTGACTTCACTCAAAAAGCTATGGATCATGAACTCAAAAATAGGGCTAATTGAACGCAACGCATTAGATGACCTGTCATCACTGGCAGAGCTCAACCTAGCCCACAATAACCTGAGCTCTCTGCCCCATGACCTGTTTGCCCCGCTGAAGTACCTGGTGGAACTACATCTCCATCATAACCCCTGGAACTGTGGCTGTGACTCATTGTGGCTAGCACGGTGGCTGCGTGAGTACATCCCCACCAACACAACCTGCTGTGGTAGATGTCACTCTCCAGCTCACATGCGAGGCCGTCAGCTGGTGGAAGTTGACCGGGACGATACTGGTGCAATGCAGTGTTCAGCACCTTTCATCGCTGATGCCCCAAGAGACCTCAATATTTCAGCAGAGAGGGTAGCAGAGCTTCGATGTAGAACGGCGGCCATGTCATCAGTGCGGTGGCTCCTGCCAAATGGCACTATACTGACACATGCATCAAGCCACCCAAGGATAACTGTGCTCAACGATGGAACTCTAAACTTTTCAAACGTGCTGGTGGGTGACACTGGCATGTACACCTGCATGGTGTCTAACGCAGCTGGAAAATCAAATGCTTCAGCTTATCTAAACGTGAGCGCAGCAGAGCTCAACACATCCAACCTCAGCTACTTCACCACTGTCACAGTGGAGGTGCTGGGCCCAACATCTGAGCTGCCCAAAACCAAGACCACAACGACCACAGCAGGTGCAAGTACAACAACGGCTTCTCCTTCTGTTTTTCAGCCGGTTTTCATCTCAACACCAACAGTCCTTCTTCAAAGTACTGACATACCACTAAGTCGCCCGTCAGCTGTGCCAGCTTCAAAACTGACAACGGGGAAGCCGCCCAACCCTGCCAGCACCAGCCTGGATGAGGTGATGAAGACAACAAAGATCATCATTGGCTGTTTTGTGGCAGTGACACTGCTAGCAGCAATCATGCTAATTGTGTTCTATAAACTACGGAAGCGGCATCAACAAAGGAGCACAGTGGCTGCAGCCAGGACTGTAGAGATTATTCATGTGGATGAGGAGGACCTGCCTCCACCTGCATCTGCTGCCAGTATACCAGGGGAGGGGGCACTAACACTACCAGAGACAAGGGACCATAACAGCATTCACAAGTTGGATTACATTAGCCACAAATCAGACTACAGTTACCACAAACCCAAAACAGATTATAGCACCCACAAACCCAAGTCAGATTATAGTATCCACAGACCAAAACCTGACTTTAGCACTTACAAACCGAAATCGGACTACAGTATACAGATTCCCAAGACAGACTACATTACACACAAGCCAAAATCGGATTACAACACTTACAAACCAACAATGGACTACAGCCCTCACAAACCATCTTCAGACTACACTCACAGATCATTGCCGGATTATCACATACACAAAAAACCTGATCAGAGTCCTTACAAATCTGGACATAGCACTCACAAACCAGACTACAAATCTCAAACAGTCAAACCAGACTTCAGCCCTTTCAAACCAGATTATAGCTTTCACAAACCCAAAACAGACTATATCACGCACAAACCCAAAACTGATTACACTCCCCACAAAGCTGCAACCAACTACAGTCCCTTCAAGATGGATTGCAGTCCCTTCAAACCGGACTACAGTGCATTTAAGGCAGACTACAGCCCACTCAAAGCAGAATACATTAGCCACAAACCAGACTTCAGCCCCCACAAGCCTAAAATGGATTACAGTCCTCACAAAGAGTACTACAGCCCCCATAAGTTTGACTATAGCACTCTGAAGCCCAAGTACAACACCTACAAGCCTGGAGGACATACAGCTAAATGGACAGAAACCAACAGCGTCGGAAACTCTCTTCCTCGAACCTTGCCCAGTACTATCACTACAATCTCAGAGCCCTTTATTATAAAAACACACGCAAAAGAGAAAGTACAAGAGACTCAAATTTAGCCCCTGACAACCCCATCCCCTTCCTAAAGAAAAATCATGGCCAAATAATGGCCAGAAAAATCATCTCCTTATTTCCTCTCAAACACTCCCAAGACACCCCCTGCCCTCATGAAAACATGCAATAGAATGCACAAAAGAGGAGAAAAAAAAAAAAAAAAAAAAAAAGACTTTTTTGTACAGAGTGCAAAATCTAGAGACTGATTTCTTGTTGTACATGCTTATAAATAAATACATATATATATATGTATATATAAATATATATATATATATATATATATATATATATAAGGAAAAAAATATCATGGGCTGGTCATAGAGAAGCAGATTATATTAAAAAAATTTAAAAAACTATTTTCTAACTTGTAACTTCTATTTAAAAAGATGAGCTGTCCTGACTAAGAAATGAGGGTAGTGTTGTTTTTAAAGGGCATTCTGTGTGATTTCTACACCATGCTACAGAGAATGCAGTGAAATGAAAAAAACATTTATACTGAAGTCTTTCTTTAAGAGAAAAAAGGTCCATGTCGATCTTTACTGATTTATCTTGTAAGCACCATGAATTTGTACTGTGCCAAATGTTATAAATGCAATAAAAAAAGGATTTTTGGAAGAAAAAAAAATATTTTCTCTCTCTCTCTCCTAGCGTACTGTAGCGATCAGGCAAAGGGTTCAACCACTGCAGTAGGACTCTGCAGTTAGACTTTAACCCTACAACTGCTGGACGATGCTTGAGTCTAATGAGCTCCTTCAGAGAAGAGTTAAGCACTTTGGCACTGCATATACTCCACATCACGATAGAACTGTTTAAACTCAGCTTATGTAATCGACCCTGAGCTGCTATTTATACCTTACAGGAGGTGTGCATTTAAAATGTGATTTCCCCCACCCCCCACAAGTTCTACCAATGCATCAGCTGCAGGTAAACAGCTGGAAAGAGTTGCTGAATAGTGCTACTTTCTGAAGGGCAAAGATGACAGAAACTTTAATAGCATAATTACAAAGTGCATAAAGCGTAACTGAGATGCTTTGATCATGTGACGTAACAACAAAAAAAAAAAAAGGACATGCATTTTGTTTTGACAAACATAAGGGGTGTTAGGCTGTTTAACACAGAATGGATGGATTCATTTCAGCAATTAAATGAGACATCCAAATTGTTTGGGCTCTTCAAGATTATGTCTGCTTCAGAATTCTCTTTTCATTGCATTCCCAAATATTAGGTTTTTGTTAGGCTTTTTTATATCGTCAAGTGGTTATGTCATGCTGATACTATAGCAAGCACTAGACAGAAGGGTAATAAATCACCCCGCTTTCTCTAGAGAAGGCTTTACTGTACAAAGTGTGGGGACATAAAGAGTTGTGTGGATCTCAGAATGCAATATGTCCTGCATAGATCTTTGCCTTTTTGTAGAATGTAACCTTTTGATTTTAAGAGGAGTTCAGAGGACATTGCATAGTGAAGTGCCCATCAGAACTAGCTACATACATGGCTACTTAAAATGTAAGAAATGAAAGATGAAACAGTTGACAAACTGACAACATATTAGAGGATAATAAAACAATGCATGTTTGTGTCAAGAGGCATACTGGCTGCGTGAGTACAGGCTGTCAGTGATTAAAGGCTGATTAAATGATAATTGATCCAGCACTCACGCACAGACACACCCTTCACATAAAGCTGGGACATCTGGCCACAGCGTGGCAGGGTCGCACATTGCTGGCTAAGGTTGGCCGCAGGGCCTACCATGGCCCACTGACACTCAGTTTAGTTGCCTCCCACCGTCACTGCCACTCCAATGATAGAAGGTTGAGAAAACAATACACTGAAATCAGAATGTCTAAACAGAACAATTACTTACCTCTCACTTTAAACTCCTGAACCTTATTTCCTTTTGTGCACTGGATTAAGACAGTACTTCTAAACCTTAAAGGTGTAGGTTAATTGCAGCTTGTTGACACTGTCCAAGCAAATGTACCCAAATTTAGCGTTACCAACAAAAACAACCAAAAAATGACAGTCATGAAAACATATCCATAGACACACACAGGCTTTACACTCTGTACACGCTCTGTGGTGTAAAAAAAAAAAAAAAAAATCAAATGTGTCCCTTTCTCTGTAGCACGCTATGAGTCACAGTGTGCCTTCAGAAAGTGAGCATTTTTCAAGGTAGAGCGCATTGCTATGACATCAAAACACTGTCAGGCAAAAGTGTGCCTCACTGGCATCAGCATGGATTGCAACCACAGGGGGTGGTGGTGGTGGGGGCACTGGGTGGGGAGGAAGAGTTTTATAATCTCTGCTGGGTTGAGTTTACACTAGCCATGTCACTGATGTTGCTACGACTTTAAACATTACAATTATGCTTTTTGTGCACTCGCTAATGTTTTAAAAAAAACAAACAAACAAAAAACAGTAATTATAAGGCAAGAGTGAGGCTTTAAATCAAATGTCGCATGTTATTGTACTGGAGGAGAAAGGGGCAGAAAGTACACTCGTCTGCTGCTGTTTAGAAGAAGCAGTCACTGCATTTTGCAAGAGAGCCTCCAGAGTGCATCTCATTCGCAATTGGGGGGCATGAGGCTCCATGTTAGCAAACAGATCAGAACACAGGAGAAAAGGAGGGGGCTGAAGCACAGGATAGAGAACAGGAGAAGACAGACAGAGGACAGAGAGAGAGAGAGAGAGAAAGAGAGAGAGAGAGAGAGAGAGAATGGGGGGGGGGGTAATGAAATACTTTTATTTTGCTTGTAATTTCTTTATATTGTATTTTGATTGGTAAACCATAAAACAGGTCAAAGCAGGGCCAGTGGGATAGAGACAAAGGAAACTGGGAAGATGGGCTAGTAGGGAGTCTAAGCGTTGAGTCTGCAACATCAGTGCCAGACAGATTTGGAGAGGGAGAAGGTTACTGGTGCGACTGGGGAAGCGAAGTAGAAGTGTGATGTGGGGGAGGGGCGTTCCACCAGGACAGATGGAATAGAGATAACAATGGCAGTGATGGACCGCAACACAGATGAAGAGCATGGCCACAGGGCCAGAGCATGAGTTCACAGCTGCTGAAGAGGTCTGTGAACTAAAGTGGGCTCAAGCAAGTATCATGAGATGCATTACACATGCATGTATACCTGCTAAGCTCTGGGAAAGTAAGTGTTATTCATGTCTTCACTTCCCTTAAGCGGTGAAAATGCCTGACAACAGTATATGCTTTTCTGTAGATGCTTTTCAAGCTCTTCATTGGTTTTAACTGAGCAGAGGAAAAACTGATTTTGCAATGTGACTTTTTGGTGTAAAGGTGGGGGAAAAAAAAAAAAAAAACATTAAAAGTGGCTCAGTCTATAAAACATTCTTTCTTTCTTATAAAAGGAGGAAAGTGCTGCTGTTTAGTGCCATTATTTGCAAGCTGCCATGGCAGGGTCAACTGCTTTGTTTGCTTTGAGGCATTAACAGAGATCTGTAGATTTTCTGATTGTTCACAAAAACGGCCCATTACAAGCTGAGCAGAGCGATTGTCATTGGCTGACCTTCTCCTCCACCGTCTCATGAGGATTCATGAACAGATGTTCGCTGGATGCACTTCTGTCTGCCTCTATTCTAGGTTTTTGTACTGAAGTTAGAAAGGGGCAGTGGGGGAGGGGGTGTAGGAGAAAAAGGAAGGGAAAAAGGGCAGTACAGGCAACACTACCGTTTGTTCTGCTTGTGTCTATGGACATGTACTTTGCTAAAAAGGCACTTAATTTTCACATGACATTCACAGCAGACCAAGTGGAGAAGCAGCATAAAGCTTACACACATGCCCCCCGTCTTTGGCAATGAATGTGGTGTTTAATGCAGACTCTGGGCTGAGCCTTCCCAAGTCAGTGTTCCTTCATTACACATTAGCATATCTCTGTGGTGCGGTTTCTGTGGCCTCTGGTGGTGCTACACATTCGAGAGACATTTCGAGCCTGTCTGCACTGCCTGTGTTTCTCATTTTAACATGACGCAAATGGCGACAGGGCAAGGAGACTCTCCCCTACTGCCAGTTCTTTACATGTTTGCCCCAGAGGGCCTGCTCCTCTAATGCACATCAGGTGCACGTGCATGCAGCTGGGCAAAATTACTTCATTATGGTGCAGTTTGCGGTTTGAATCTGACAAGCATCTCCTATGGAGCTACTTCTAAGGGGTGGAGTGGAAAGGAGGGGAATTAAACAAGGTAGCCAGGTAATGTTGCAGCTATTGAAGTCTCTCTGATTCACTGCGTCAGTGTAGCATCAGCACACTGCTTTTAGTCAAGAAGCTGTTTGCCATATACGCATTACACAGTGAAATGAAACAACGTTCCTCTAGGACCATGGTGCAACACAAAGAACAAAAACAGAACCACCACAAGACTACAAAAGTGTGGGCAGGGCAAGACAGGACTAAAGAGAGTGCAAAAAATAAATAAATAAATAAATAAAAAATCACAAGAGCAACAGTACAATAATTTACAAGACACAACAATATACAGTGGAGAGAGGGAGGGGCGAAGTAAAGGAGAATAGTTCATTAAGGAGGAATTCCAATTGTTTCTATATACTCAGCAGGTGCAGACACCTCAGGTAGCTACTTGATGGAATTTCACATGTCTACAGAACATTGTTATTCTAAACAGGTATGCAAACTGCTGAAATGTCTATGTTAAGAGCTTTTGTCATGTATCACACTCAGGCTGAAATCAGTGTTTAATATCAATTTAACATTTGCACACATTCAAATAACTAAATGAAAACTTCAGAATGTGTCCAAATGGTCAGCAGGAGATAATTACATTTTTACAAGAAAAAATTTTGTCACTTCTACTGGAGGGTCAGAACAGGTGAACACACTTTCACGCTGGACAGCTACAAGCGCTTTTCAGCACTGTGACAAGTATCTAATTGTTGCTGATTAAACCAATGTGCTTTGCTGTAATGAATATGCAGCTCAAACCTCATGTTACACAATGTTTTACATTAACATGAGTTCTAATGCTGCTCTGACTGACAGTTTGGAGTATAATTAAACTCTGCTAAAATAGCTAACTTATTTTGCATACACTATGCTTCTTTTTTACATATATATATATATACACACACACACACACACACACACACACACACACATATATATATATATATATATACACAAACAAAAAAAAAAAACAACCTTTGTGTGATGCTTGGCTAAGAATTAGTGTGTGGCATTGCTGGTCCATCATGGAAGGTAGCTCTTAAAATTCAGTTAATCTGTCTGCCATTCTTTACTATCAACATTTAAAAAGCTATTAAACCACACAATTACGTAATAAATGTGGTTAAATCATGGGTTTAGATAGACTACATGCAGTTATCTTAAATCAAGAAACTGTTTTACATGCAGTAGACATGAGTCCCAGTTTGCAGGTTTTATGGGACTCATGTCATGTTTTTGCAGGTTTAACTTAATCACAAGGTCTGTCAGGTCTGCACACTGAGATGCAGCACTACATGGATGAGCTCACAGAAGTGAGGGTAAAGACAGTAAATTTCTGATGGAACTAATGTCAAACTGTGGCAAAACTGCCTAATTTTACTAATGAGCAATGAGATATGCAAATTCACTGACTTTAGTCTTGTTATATTTGAAAATGAGAGCCCTCACATATTGCCCTATCACCTCTAGTGCGCCAAATGGGCGTTTTAAAGTTGCCTTACAGGGAGTATACCAGTGTTGCACCAATCCAAAATACTGGAGCAGGAGAAGCAAGAATTAGGAGAAGAGAGACTTAAGTTTAAGGGGAAAAAAAAACCTTAATTCACCAGATCTTGGCCACTTTGTTAACTGACTTAACTGCCATCACAAATAGTACAGATAGGGAGAGGAAAACCACACTCAGCGGGGGCATCTCTAATTAAAGATCCGGCATATCAACTACAGGCCACTTTCACCTCTTCTACCTTTACCACTGACTGTGACTGGTTAATTTAATACAAGAGTCACATCAGACATCAAAGTTGGAGAATGTGTTAACACACTGGCCCTTCCAGTTATGATCACACACACCCTACTAAAACCTTTCACTAATCACCCTTCAGAGCCCGAAAGCCAAACGCAGTCCCAATCATGATGACATTTACTCACATCGTTCCTCTGAAAGCAGGCTGATGGCTGAAGAACTGAAGGTTAACATGGCTAAGGACTGCTCAAGAGTCCATGACAGATTCATGCCAGTGTGCTGGAGCACACGGTTGAACCTAATGCCTTTTCCATAAGGCTGCAATTATTAGTTGAGAAAATCGATAAGCTATTTATGGTGCTCTGTTCTCATACACTTCAGTGTTCATATATTACAAATTGGGGCTGGGACAATAACAAGCATTTTTAAAAAAATAGATAAATATGGACATAAAGTCAGCATTTAAAACCACAGGTATTTTTCAGTAAAATTCAGTAAAACCTAGGACATTTTCCATTGGCACCAGAAGGGGGCGACAAAGCCCAAAGCCTTTTTATGAAAACATACACATTAGCACAAACACTGCCTTTTCATTCACATCCTTTCACTGACGTTTTTTTTTAGCAGCTATTTTTCTAGCATTCACTTTGAGTCTTTCAGAATGACAGTTTTATTGTAGTTGCATACTGGTGTATCTTTTAATATCCATCACCTTCAAACATTTAAACATTGAATTAACATTGAGAATAAATAACTGATGTGTGTAATTGTGTTTTCCCTATTTGACCTGCTATAGCGACTCACAGGGCTACCGATTACCGTGTGTGTAGGCCAGTTTCTGGTCACAGATTCGAGTGCAAACTAGTCACAACTACAAAAGGTAAAGAAAGAATGATAAATTCAACTCATCAATAATTATTAAGGTATCATTAAGTGATTTCAGTCCTATTACGCATTGCTATTTCAAAAGACCAAAATACACTACGTGAGGCACTGGGGCAGATGAGTCAATGTTGTGACTGGGTAAAGAAACATAATGGTTTGATTTGCCAATAAGAAAACAAAAGCGATAGATTAGTTGAAACAGAAATGACTATTACTTGCAGGCATGAGCGCAAACGCCCTGAAAATATAGCAGAGATGAACACAGATCTCCTGTGTTGCTATCCAAAGCCCAACAAGTGTAGAACCAACGGTTCCTGTTGCACTGCACCAACTTAGGCGACAAAAAGAAGAGCTGTGGCGACTCGGCAGGCTTGGGAGAAGGACTTTCTGTCTTCCCTGAGCCCTTTTCCAACTAGAGGAAGGTTAACGAGGCCTGTGTTGGGAGAAGTGTCCCATGCCAGACTCGGTGTGCCACTCTGGCAGCTAGAGCGCATCCTGTGTGCGAGACGGGCAGATAGCGTCGGGCATCTGGCTGGCATGAAGATGAGGGTGAATCAGCCGGGCTTGGCATGCGCCTCACCTCCCACTTCTCCTGGCATGGGCTCAGTGACACTTTTTTTTTAAATCTTCCCGCAACAAACACAGTCTTTACTTGCCCATTAGCATTGTTGTAGAGCTAACGCAGCAGAGATAAACACGGCACCTCGCTATTCTAAACGAAGAACTCCGCACGGGGCAACGGAAGCAGTCAGCAGCGCCAACTGCTAAAGACAAGCCTACATGCCCGAGAAAACAGTTGCCAAACAAGAAGAAAGGGGGAAGGGAAGGGAAAAGAGAGTATAAGCATGTCTGTGCAGAGAGTATAAGCATGTCTGTAATTATTTAAGAGTTGCTTGGAGGAGTCAAAAGAAAATGTGCATGGTCCATCGAAAGCGTACCATGACTGTACATTACAGCTGTACTTGCTTATATCACCGTAGTCGAACATGGGCAGTGCAATGTTCTTTAACTGTTATCGGCATAGAAAGACACTTACCTGGTAAGTAAACTGTAGTCCTTTGCAGTAAAAAGAGCTCCTGCTAAGTACACTTTCTGAGTCGCAAATAAGCTTCAGTTTAAGTTGTTCGCTAGCAAAATTGAAAAGGCACCGCAGTCTCAGATCGCCCGCATTATTAAAAACTGCAGCAGGGCAAAGAGTACATTTTCCTGTTTGATACTATTAATATAAAGAAAATACATGTGAAAGACATAGAACAGAAATGGGAATGTGTTTTTTATTTTGCATTTTCTTCACACAAATTCACCCCACACTTTAAAAATAACAAATACAGGTTAGGCTTTTCTTGCTGTCCTGACTAGCTGCAGAATAATGGTGGGCAAGAATGTTTGTGCACGTGTATGTATACACAAACACCTTCTTCACTAAACCCACAACGCAAAAAGAAACTATTGCTGAATATAACAAACATTACAAAAAGTTCAGATCAGTCTAGACTGTTCTCTTCACTTCTCAAAGTCCTTCTGGCATTATTCCACTGAGTGGAAAAGCTGTATATGACCACTATGTCCTAAATCACAGCAACAGCCCTTTAACAAACAACTAACACCATTACATTAACAAAGCGGCATTACACTGTCTCACGGCTCCGATACCCTTAATACTTCCACATATACAGGTTAAGCATACAGCTCTCTGTTCACTATTCTCTATTCACAAGAGGTAAGGGAATGTTGTGCTCTTCAGAAAAAGATTCGCTACTGCCCGTCCTTCCTTCAGTGTTCTTCCCTTGCCGCACTGGGAGGCTTTGGGGGGGAAGGACGCTGACGAGGCAGCTGAGATTAGACCCTTCTCTCTGGGCTCAGGGTTGTCCTGACTGCCAGCAGAGGTCAGCCATTGTGCTGGACTAAGCCAGCTCAGGATTACTTACTCCCAGAGATGATTCCTCTGGATAAAGGAGCTCTGGGCAGCTGTGGTAGTCTGGATGAGAGTGCACAAGGGCCTTGCTGCCAAACACCTGCCTAGTCTAGAAATGGACAACTAGGGCAGTGTAGAAATGAAGACACGTCAGAGAGAGAGAGAGAGAGAGAGAGAGAGAGAGAGAGAGAGAGAGAGAGAGAGAGAGAGAGAGAGAGAGAGCGAGCGA
>JBBPCZ010000136.1:19273159-19286970 GCA_037974445.1 Brycinus macrolepidotus
GACCTTGGCACAGTCTCAGTGTCTAATTTGGTGTTGCCACACAGACCTGACCGTTCAGCCAGTCAAACACTCCATTAATAAATTCAGCTAAGAAAGATGATAAGGAGGGAAAAAGATCTAGAAACAGAAAGAGAAACAGAGAGATGGCGGGTATTGTGACAGGAGGAGACAGATGAGAGAGATGCAGAGAGAGCTGCAGCACTTATGCAATGTGACAAGTCCAATGTTAGAAAATCAATGTGGTGCACTTTGAGAAATCCAATACATTGTCAAAAAGCAAAGGTGTATGTTCCTCTACTTAAGCAAACCACAAATCAGACTATATTATTAAAACATAGTAGTTGGTAATGCAGACAGCCTCTGACAAAACTCTGAAATCTGATAGTCTCTTTAATGTTCTGCTCATGGAGCCATTGCATTAACTCTTTTGTCATGCACTGAGAACGCCTGTATAATCCCAGGACCCAACTGATATGCAGATTTTATGACAGACACTGACATAAATGGGCTAAAAGTCCTGAGGTCAACAAAAATGATACTGAACATTTTATTTGATTAATAATTTATTTTAGATTTTAGATATCAGGCTTTATTTGTATACTGTGTTCGTTTCAGCTAAATAGACATTTACTGTCTGATAAGTTTATTAGTTCTTGAAAATCATTTAGCCTCATGAAAATCAGTTCGCCTCACATGTGTTTGGATGCATTCTACATGTTTTTGTTCATTTAAGATGGCGGCCTGTGTTCAAATCTACCAGTTCAGTCTTTATTGCTATGGTAAGTAAGCAGATGTAAGAAGATGGCAACTATTAGCATTAGTATTGTCTGTGAAGATCTGCATGTAAACAAGAAAACACTAAATACTCAAAAGTAGGGCTGGTTCAAATCATTGGTATTCAGTTCTCCATTTGGTATTCAAAAGTTTCTTTTTTTTAAGCCACAAAAATTACAGTCTAAAATGAATTTATCAGTAATAGCTTTGATGTTAAAATGAAATCATAGCTTATTTGGCTGAATCCATAATAAATTTGAGCTCCAGTTTTGATGTTTTCGTCAAACTTTAATAAGATGAAGAGATGAGATGGAGAGAAAAATCACGTGAGAAATTTTAATTATCAGAAGAAAAAATCTAAAGGCAATAAGAGGTCAGTATACCATGGAAGCACCTTAAATATGTTAATTTACTAATACTAGTACCAACAAATCATCCAGTCTACACAGCCTCTGAATCGTCACATCGCTTTTGTTCTTCTTGTAGTTAAACCCTTGTAGAAATTTAAAATCAGTTTTATATCATAACACTACAAATGGTAGGTTTGTTTGTAGCAACAAAACAGCACTGAATGCAGCTGGACACCACTGGACATGCATCTAGCCCTGTTGGTATCATCTGAAACACTGATTCAATTGGAAGCATATCTTCAGTTCAATTTTTTTACAATAATTTAGATCTCAGCCTTCAATTGGAAATAGCAAGGATTCAAAATATCGAGCATAGCCCACCCCCCTAATTATATTTATCAGAAACTCTTCCACTGAATTATATGGGCTTTCAACATTCATCAACACTTTTGGTCAAGAGATAACAGTAACACACTCTCAAACCCCTTGCCTGTAGCCATTTTCTTCCTTTCTCCCTATCCATCAGTGTTCTCTCACTCTCTTACAGAACTGGTATGCGGGAGCCTCTGAGCATACTGCTGCCATTGACTCCCTCCCCTCTGCTTTACTTATTGAGTAAACTTACTGAGACGGAGAGGGAGAGAGGGAGGAGAATGAAGAAAACATCAAGGTCTTTTCAATATAAAACTTAAATATGCTTTATTAGTGAATCCCTCTTCCAAAATGTTTTGCCTACGGCAGGCTATTCTGCTCCACAATTCTTTCATCCCTCTGTTCAGCACCATTGGTCTACTTATCAAATTTAAACCTAAAATAAAACATCTGGCCAGTGGAGTGCCAGTCAAAGAGAAAAGCGTGGGCTTACATGTCCCAAAAAGCGAATGCTAAGCTGAGCTAAGTCAGCCCAGGAGAACCTAAAGAGGAATCCAGCTTCCGTCTTCATTCAGTGCAGTGTAACCTTTCAAAAGATTCATGGAGATGGCGGTGTCCCGGGTTTCCACATGTGTCAGCTCAATTATGTATGCCATGTCAGGAGTTGTTCAAGGAGCAGGATCTTGAGGAAAAGCACTTTCAGCATGTGGCTCCAAAAGCAAAACATACCAAATGGTTATTACAAGCACCAGCGAGTGTGCAAGAGCAAGGCCCTGTCGTTTTTTTTCAACTGATGTAAATATATTACAGCATGATGTTCATGGAAATTACGTATAGAATAATTAACTTATTATAATTATCAACCTATGTTTTACTTATGTTGTCTTTATGTTTATTGTTATGTGCTTTGCCGATGATACATATTCATGTTAATAGAGAGAAATACGGAGAGACAGGAACTCCAAATACTCCAAGATAAAACAGGAACCAAAGGAGTCTCGTGTGAACATCAAACAATGTTTAACACAGCTGCGTCAGAAGCTAAGAAAAAGAAATAAAATAAGAACAGAACACCGACCTCAGAATTAAACCTCTACCTAGAGACTAACCTAGCACAGGAAGCGTGTGCAGACCCGTGTCAAGATCAGCAGCTGAAAGTACGCACAGAAACACAACAAAGGACGTAGCCTTGTAGATATGCATCATTAGTTAAAGCCTCTTAATGTGTTTTACCGAGGATATGGCAAAATTTCCAGATGCATGGTTTAAAACTTGTACCGTCTAAATTTCCTGCACTTATACAGAGTGTTCTGGCAGTAAAGGCCTGTCCATTGTGTTCTCTCTCTCTCTCTCTCTAGCTCTCTTCCTCTAATGAACGCAGCGGCAGACTCCTCCATCCTGCCCGTCTACAGCGGGCAGGTTAGAGTCAGCCACTTATATAAAGCTCACCTCATTAAGCCTGACTACAGAGCCTGGCTCATTCACACCACACTAATGGAAAAAGCGCTAACAGTGCCTGAAATGGCCTGAAGAGAAAGGCTGCCTGAGTGTGTACATACACAAGAGTGTGTGTGTGTGCGCATGTGCTCCACTTGGCCCCTACAGTATGATTGGGAGAAACCTTTCCACCACTGAACTGGTGAAAGCTTTTTAACCCTAACTTTGACAGCACCTTCGGCCACAGGCAGCACTTCCTCATCTATTTTAGAGAGAGTAAGGCTGCACAGTAGAAACAGCCAAGAATGGCACTCTGCACTGAGCACAAAGTCAATGCTTCACATTGAAACTAAGCCGTTACTGACGATCTACACTACGATCTGATTTTCTGAGCATATCATGAACATTTAAGAACACTGACAACTGGCATGTTTCAATAAAAAAACTCAGAGAACTGGTCTGGTATCACAGAATGTGGCTGTCGCACAGTAAAACACAGCTGTGTTTGTGTAGTGCAGTGGTTCCCAAACTTCCTCTGCAGGGCCCCCCTTTTCTAGATAGGAACATTATTGAGCCCCCCCATTCAAACTACACAGGTTCAGGTTCAAACTTTAATCCAAGTTTTATCCATTGGTGCGCCCCTCTGCAATACCTCTGCGCCCCCCAGTTTGGGAACCACTGGTGTAGTGTGTGTTCCAACTTATAAAAACAAATTATGTATTTTGCACTGTGAAAAATGTCCTGTGATGTTGTGACCACATGGAACATTCCTACTTGCAGTTAAGAGTTTGACCAAATCCAAAAGCGACCCATCTCTAGAATCACGTGTGTGTGACGAGCACCGCCAGCAGCACCTACCTCTCTCTGCATCACCAGCTCCTTGGTGAAGAGTGTGGCTTCCTCGCTGAAGGGCTCTGGCGTCCCACCTGGAATGTTTCTGGAGCCACGTGGACACTCAATTCCTGCACACACACAGAACAATGTCATACAGCATAAACATCCAGCATCAGCTGAGATAAGGACAAAGCTCCAAGTCTACACATCAGGTTCCAAAGCTCTTAAGTCACATAATGCTGTTAGTCCGGGCACATGGCTTTCAAGAACCTAGGAACTGATCCTACCAACGTACTTCATCTTTGCAGAGACTAAAGGCATTTCCACAGTTATGGTTTCTTGTCTCTGGATAATTCTGCAGCCCATTATCCTGTTCATTTACATCAATAAATGAAAAGAACTTGAGCTAGGACACTGTTTCAGGAACATCAGTTTTTCAGGTTTTTTTTAAATTTCTCATCATTTAAGTGAACTACTTTAAACCCATAGCACCATAAACAAAGCATTTCATGGGAAGAAAAATGTTTGTATTGACTGCTGACTTTATCTTAATTAACTCAAGTCCATAGTAAATCTTAAAGCTTGGGTACAACAAAAACAGGTTAACCTAGAATCTAGCATGCTCAAGATAATTGCTGGCTTTGATGCCCTTCTTGCTCCCACAGTTTGCCATGTTGCAACTTTAAGGCTGTTTTATTAGCTGGTTATGGATGTGGGGAGCACATCAGTGCATGGCATCAGTGCGTAAGGTGAGAGGGGTTGCATGTGGAGCACTCAGTATACCAGGTACAGGGCTGCTGCAGGGCTCCACTGCGCACTTTCATGCCTAGATCAGCTCAGTCACACCCGCACGTCTTTGTCTCCACATCAAGCATCAAACACTGTTGACTTCTGAGAGCAAGGAGGACTCTCGGAAGCTACACTACACCTGCTGCCGCATCCACAGCAGCTTTCTACTGATGTGTGGGAATGTATACAGCCTCACAGCAGAATTTCAGTCTCTTTCTCAACAGTCACTTTCAAACACGTACGTGCACACATGCATGCGCAAGCCAAGATTAACAGAGCTCCTCATTCTAAATTGTACGTTTATTGACTGCGGCAGAAAAAAAAACACTGCCAGCTTGCACCTGTTAACCTCATGCTAACAAAACAGCACTGCCCTTAATATCCCACTGCGCTCTTTCAGCGAGTTAATCAATACTGGATCACTCACAGCTCCTCCACATACAGTAGCCCTGCATTAACTTTTAAACAAAATTTCTAAAACATAAAACTCTTCAACCAATCCACATACGCGGAGATTGAATACAGCTTTTAACACAAGAAAGTAATTATACAATATCTTAAGTATTTATTCAGCCCATTCAGTATTTAACAGCTCATACTTTGAAGTGACTAGATGTAAAAACTCTTTAAAAGTTTGGAACTGCTGTTCAAAAAAACATACTTTTAAAAACTAAAATGGTTGTTGACAAACGTATACAAAAATTATATGTTCATAAATAGGGCAGCTGGTAGCTTAGTGGTTAGGGCGTTCGCCCTGCGATCAGGAAGTCGTTGGTTTGATTCCCAAGACTGCTAGTGGCACCTCTAAGATTCCCTTGAGCAAGGTACCGTCCCCACACACCCGGGCGTTGTGTTCCTGGCTGCCCGCTGCTTCACTTGGTGAATTGGTTAAATGCAGCGGAAGAATTTCGTGCTGTTCACACTGTGTGCTGTGGTGTGTTCACATATGACAGAATGATCACTATCACTTCACTTCTAAAGTTGAACAGAGTTGCACGGGGATTCTAAAATAAGTAAGCTTAAGAAATGTCATTTTAATTAAGCCACAACAGTCACAACATTAAAATCACTGACAGGTGAAGTGAACAAAATCGATTATCTTGTTATAAAGGCACCTGTCAAGGAGTATGATATTAGGCAGCAAGTGAAGAGTCAGTTCTTGAAGTGTTGAGGTGTTGTAAGCAGGAAAAGGGGCAGGTAATTTTGTGTGTTGCTTAAATGGGGAAGAGATAGAACCAGGATGCACTATGGTAAGCCATCAAAGGCAGTGTGATGCTCTGGGCAAATTTTCTGCTGGGAAACCTTGGGTCCCGGCATTCATGTGAAATTAATTGAAACGTTATCACCTATCTAAATTGTTGCAGACTAAGTACATCCCTTCATGGCAACAGTATTCCCTAAAGGCTGTGGCCTCTTTCAGCAGGATAATGCACCCAGATACACAGAAAAACACAGTTCAGGTAAGGATTGAGCAAATGACAGTTGTCCTCCAAATTCCCCAGATCTCAGTGTGATCAAGAATGTGTGCGATGTGCTGCAAAGAACTAGCCTACAGATACCACAGGACACATTCAGAGTTCTTGTGGAGTCCATCCCTTGATGGGTCAGAGCTGTCTTGGCAGCAAAAGGGTGATCCTAGGCAACATTAGGAAGGCGGTTTAAATATTATGGCTGGTCCTATATAAGTTAATATTTAGCATTTTAACAATTATTCACAATTACACAATCACAATTTAATATGATGTGCACTGTGGATGGGGAAATCAACACCAAAAATCAAATTAATCTTTACTTTTCTTTTGGCTTCTACACTGATGAGGTTTTTATTTGTTTACTGCAGAGTCTTCAATTCTTCCTTTTTCCTCCCTCATAGTTCCTTCTTGTGTGTAAATATTCTTTTGGAATGTTAGTAGTGCCATTTCAAAAGAAGACCAAAGTTGGCATGATCACAAGACTCCATCCACACCAGGGCTGGACAACATGATGTTCATCAGGCCCCTCCCTCACTCCAGCAGATAAACCTCCCTCTGACAAAGGGATAGGAAAAGCAAACAATATAAAAAAACATACCCATCAATCAGTACACAGCACTGGCAAAATGAAACAACTCAATTACCTCTTAAAAGTCGGTAAATTGTCTCTAGATTAGCATTTATATTGCTCTAAGAGTCCAGTCTGCCAAAGGCAATAGGCGATTTCCACAAAGAGCATTTTTTTTTTTATGAGCAGGGACCCAGGGTTCATTTAATGAGTGGCAAGAGGCACATGAGACTGACAGACAAGGGTCGGGACAAAATCAGAATGTCCCGGATTCACATGCCCACACACCCTCTTTGCATGGAAAACTGTAGTGTGTCAAGAAGTAGACCACCTTTTCTTTTCAGACCAAATGGCAGAAAGCAAAATATTTGCCTCTTACGTCTTTGCTTTTTATCAGCTTGAGACCTAATTTCACGTGAAGGAAAATCACACTCTTTAGGAATCTGCTGTGAGAAGGGTTATGCATGCAGCCATTCCGTTCCTAGAAGCTTAATGACTTCAAATTGTCTTCAGCTCAATCAGTGCCCCTGAAAAATGGAGCTTCTCCACCGGGCAAGTCAAGCCAAGCAGAACATGGCAGTCCATTTCATTCAGCCCGGCTCGGTCAATTAGAAGACAAGAAATCAAACAAATGTCACCCAATGCTAATCAAGGAATGGTTTATTTCCACAGCTCTCAATATAAACTGTGGGTGAAAAAAAAGAAATCAAACATATCTTGCTATTATCTTTGACACTGGGTGATTTTATTGGGTCTGTTCATCTTTTCCTCCTCCAACCCCCCTTAACCATTTCATCAAGAAACTGAAGGCAAACCAAAAAGCGCTGCAATCCTTAAATGAACTAAAAAGCCAAGCAGTGTGATTAAGCCATCGCTGCAGCACATGCTGTTGGAAGACGTAAACAGAATTTAGGAGAAAATAGCCAATTTTAATGGACATCTCTTGGAATGCTATGAAACACTTGAAATTAGAATGACAAAGATAAAAGACTGAAGGTAGTAGGTACAGCAGGGTACTAGAAGAATGTCTGGAACACACATGTAACGGGAGTCTGAACTATACAAGGAAAACGACCCCA
Organism: Brycinus macrolepidotus; assembly: GCA_037974445.1. Classification (NCBI taxonomy): domain Eukaryota; kingdom Metazoa; phylum Chordata; class Actinopteri; order Characiformes; family Alestidae; genus Brycinus; species Brycinus macrolepidotus. Next base: position 19,280,835 of record JBBPCZ010000136.1, read on the forward strand.
TCCTGTGCCTCATACCTGTAGCTGGTGGATCTCATGACTCAACCCGAAATTGAATATTCATTCACATGCAAATGTGATCACTTCATTCCTGTTAGTCATTTTCTACAGAAACTTTCCAATGTGTTGCAGGTGCTGTGTTAATCTCAGATGAAACGCATACCCTGACCCTCTCACACTAAGCGCAGCAATTTAAACATACTTATGTAAATCACGGTTTTGTGGAACGTTTCTCTTGATTTTGAACCGATTTATTTACTCTGAGCTGAGATGTATTTTATGTACTCACTCCTTCACATACTGTAAAAGAAAAACTGCCAGATAACTGACCATTGTAAATACAGCCGATAATTAAAACCAATCAATGACTAACATGGTCTACAGAAGTTCAATTTTCTGTCCAGGCAGAAATGCCACGGTCATACTATAATATACAAATATACACCAGAATCTGCCAAAACACCTCTGACCCAGCAAGCCATGGACTCCACAATATCTTCATGATGACTGATGTGAATGCCACACGGCGATCGTCACTCAGATAGGTCACTGATGAATTCTTTGGAAAAGCAATGATTGCGGTGGTCTTATGGGGTTCCTGGTATGCAGTATTCAGTACCTTCCAAAAGTAGTTCAAGGAATGGCAACCATGAGTCATGGGTGCCCAAGACCCTGTCGCCAGTTCAGTGGCTGCCATTCCTTGAACCACTTTTGGTAGGTACTGAATACTGCATACCAGGAATCCCCCAACAAAACCTGTAGTTTTAGAGATGCTCTAACAGTGCTCCCTGTTCAAGTTCTGATGCTCACATGACCAGTATAGGCACTTACAGCAGAGAACAGGAGTCAGTATGGGCAGTTTGACCAGTCTGTGGCCAGTCAACATTAGCCCAGTTGCCAAGCCATCACAATTAGACTTTCGTCAAAGTTGCTCAGATCCTTACGTTTGCCCAATTGCATGTGTTCACGCATCAACGCCAAGAACTGACTTTACTTGCTGCCCAATATATTCTACTCCTTGACTGGTGTCATCGCAAGTGTTTGTAAAGTTGAGTCTGAACTATGAATAGTAGTGGAAGCAGATTTTAAAATGGAAATCTGTTGGCTATACTTCATCAAAATCGACCACAAGGTGTTCATTTAGTATTAATGGTGTAGGAATTCCATATCTTCATCTGCATCTCTATAAATTCAGCCAAAAAGTGATCTATTCATAAAAAAAAAATTATAGTAAAGAGAATGAGAAGAACAGTGGGCATTTTACGGTACTTTACAGTGTTCATTTTGGTAGGTGATTGATTTAGTCTTAGTTTTAGAACCTGAGTTTCTCATCCTCACAATCAAGAAATTCTCCAAGTATAAATAAAACAGCAAAGGTATGTGTCTGTTAGTGTGGTACAGAATGTGGATGCACTGATGAATAACACAAGAGCGCAGATGGCAGCGATGCCCTGATCCGAGCAGCAATGTGTGACTGACACGGTGACTCATTTTCGGGGACTGCAGAAAGGCTTTCTGCACTGCAAGGGCTCTTCATTTTTTTCCTACTTCCTTTTATCAGGAGAAGAGAAGAAGAGAGATGGTGGTGAAGTTGGGGGAAGGGGTTGAGTAAGCCTGGGTGCGTACGACCAATCACGCTCGCACACACGAATAAATAAAACTGTATTTCAGTACCCTGAAGGACCGTGAAATATGACCGTCTGACGAGATGAGAAACAAATGCTCTCCTTGTTTGTCTGCCATAATTTTATATCAGTATTAAAAGTTCAAACATCACAACATAGTACATAGTAATAATAAATACATTAATATATTAAAGAAAATAAGGATAAATAACTATAATAAATGCCCCATTAAGTTTCCTAAACAGACCAGTGGCACTCAAGAGTCCCTAAAACCAGTTTAAACCACTTGTTCTCAAACATCAGGGGTTGCGACTCATGAGGTCAAAAAAGATACAAAAGCTTATTCTGACGTCTCTCTGAGAATAACTTAAAATCTCCACCTCAGAGACATCCTGTTATCATTATAAGCTACAGCAAGTGGCTGTGCTGAAAACATTACTGAACACTGACTGAACTGAAAAGAAAAAGCTATCAGCTCATGTCGGCATCACAGAAATATTATTTAATTAACAATATTATTAGCTTACTATGCTATAAAGTACAGGACATATGTAGCTTTGTTCAGATGGAATTTCTAAAAAGCTGCTGGATGTTTGTCAGCATTCCCAAACAACTTAAAGTTCAAGTAAGAGGAGAATACTGTGCGCTCTAACAGGCTTTACACATTTGAATGGCTATTTTCTACATTCGGATGTGATTTTCCTCCATTGCATTAGACTTTAACTTCAGTGCTGAATTTTGTGTCGGCAGTTGTCATTTACACAACTGGCATTCAGCATTGACTCTCACTTGATATTGAAAGAACAGTGCAACCATAAAGACTAATGAATTTATAATTTATAATTTATAATAAATGAAAGCTAGTAGTCACCAGCACAATATCATTTGAGTAAAGCTATTAGTTGACAGTAGTTATCAAAAACAGCATTATTCACAAAACTATTCCTTTAATGCTCTTTGGAAATGATCTCTGGCAAAGCTGGCAAATTAAATTTGAGGATAGGGCTGTTACTATTGACATCTAAAAAATCTACTGATTCTTTCGAAGATTATTTGAGCACTGTTAGTGCTTTTTTCTAAACCAGTGCAAAATTTCAAGTGTTTTTTTTTTTTGGGGGGAAGTGGAGACACACGGCAAGAAAGAGAGAAAGAAAAGAGAAAAGTAGATTTTACTAGCTAACATTATGTTACATAGATTTTACGGTCTAAATAAACATTTGCAAAGTATTCTCTTTTTTCTATGGCAAACTAATCATTAACAAATGGTGAAATAAAGGTTCAGCTAACATTAGCTGGGTAACGTTCTGTGAATTCAGTATACAATTCAGTAAAACGACTGCATGCAATGTTTGTGAAAGTACAATATCATTTGAGTAAAGCTATTAGTTGACAGTAGTTATCAGTAGTTTTCTGATTGAGTTTTTAAATATTTCTCACATAAGAGAAAGACGCTAGATGTCCATGAGGAAAACAGTCAGGTGGCTACAGAGGAGCTCAAGGTTCTTGGCTATACCCTGAAGTTTTGATAATGAGGAAACTGGGATCCCACTGTGATGAATGAGGACAGTTCTATCCTTGCATGTGAACTATGAGGGACAATGACTAAGGTCAGAGATTTAATATTAATATCAGAAATCAGAGATGGTTTGATTTCTCTCAATCACCCAATCATACGGTTAATGTAATGTAGTTGGAGACCACAAGTAGGAGCACTGTGCATCCTACTGAGCATCAACGGGCCACCTCTAGATGAGTTTCCCTATATAGTACCTTCTGTGAATATTATGCATGAATAAATAGATGTCGATACACATATATTCTATAGCTTGTATAGCTTACATAAGTTATTTAGCTTGTTTTGTAATCAAGTGTCACTTTCTTAATTTGCCATTGAAATTCACTCCAGCTGGCAGCATATTACGCACATACACTACCCCGTTGCTGAAAATAATCCTATAGGAAAAACTAACTAATATAAAATCAGCAAGAGATAAATCAACACAGCAGTGTGACAAGGACTGAAGGGAAAATCATTTTAAATGAACCGACATTGTAACTATAATGTCAAACATTTTTCCTAAAAATAAGAATTCCTGGTAAAATAAAATGGTAGAAACAAACTGATTACAGCAATAAACAATGTTGAACATTATAATGTCCAAATGATAAACAGGATAGTCTACCAGGCTATAAAACAATCACCATGTCATACACATGCTAAAACTAAAGATCCCACGCTCATCTTTAGAACTCTCTCCTGGCAGCTACAACGCCACGAGCCTGTTAATTTCTTTGAAAGAGAGAAGCAAGAGATCTTTTGGAGATAATCAGTGCTTACACAGAGGAAAACCACAAAATACAAGTTATTTTGTTTGGACGTTTCTCACCCACACACCCGTTTGGTGACTGTAGCTGAGGGGCTGAGAATAAAACTGAGGACAAGCTAGCTAACCGACTTAGTTGATTTATATAGGCCATAACATTTCCCCCATCAATAAATACAAACTATAAAAACAGTGAAAAAACCTTCCAAGTCAACAATACTAAACAAGATTTGTGTCCAACGGTAAAACAAATGTGGTAGGTGCACATGACCTTGGGCATGTGCTCAGTAAATCTGCTAAACATAAAAGCTAAAACATATAGCTAAAATATTCAGGCTTACAGTAAAACTTGCATGTGTGCTTCTATGTCATCGCTGCTGTCGAAGTGAGTCCAAATCCTGTTTCTTTATATGGACTCTACAGCACTCTACAGTGCTACAAGTTTTGAGTCCTAATAGCTCCCTCTTGTAGATACAGCTTCTGCATACGACATTAATCGTTCAAATTGCTAACTAATCACTACGCTGATTCATCCAAAACAATTTTCAATCAAAACAAATACTTAATGATAAAAATGATCAAGTGGATATAGCATACAAGCTAGTCTGAGCCTAGACTCAGTACAAGGGGTCCTTGGGTTACGACACAGATGTAACCCGATTTTTCTTCTAAGTCGAAACACACCCTAGCCTAAGTCACTCACCCATCCTAACACAGCTGTAAAATCATAATCCAGAACATAAGAACAACTAAGCCACAGAAAAAGGTAAGCGTACTGGGGGACGCCAACTCCCTCAGTCATACGCCAAGTTACTGCGTATTCTTCCGCCACGCGCAACCAAACTAGATCGCCCGCGTCGTCCGTAAGTACCACGCTAACGGTGTAAACCGAAAAGTCGTATGTCGAGACTGTCGTAACACGAGGAACCTCTAGGCACATTTGACGGAGGGTAAGAAACTATTCTGGAGATACATAAACAAACCTCACAGCCGGAGGGGGAGCTAGGATAACCGTACGAATATGCTTTGAATACATATGTGCAAATGGGTGCAAGCAGGCACAAACAACCACATACACTTCATTTGCTCCCAGTAAACACACACCTGCAGCACATCTGAGCTGTGCAAGACAGATTAGCAAGCAGATCTCTGCGCAGTGACGTTTCTCTCTCCCACAGAGTGCTTTCACATCTGAGAAAGAAAGTCACTTTACATTCAGAGAAGACAAAGCAGATATTCCTGCTGAGAGGCTACATCAACTATCTCTTGTACATCTTAACAGGCTCTTCTTCACAAGGCAAAAGAGTGCATGAGCGACTCTACCCTTTACTGTTGGTAAGTAGGTGTAGGTATAAAGGCCTGGAGGACCTCTGCAGGAAAAGTAAGCACTCCGACTGCAATCGCTACATAAAATATTCCCCCCCGATTCCTGCTCCCCAATTCCCAGTGCTCATGCTTTCCTCTCTCTATGCACTGCAACTATGAAAAAATGTGTGCGCGCATGTATGACTCAACTTATTCCTCCAAGTGCATGACAAACCACCCAAGGCCACTCTTTCAGAAGAAAAGCCAAGGTGCCATAATCAAAGCCACTCAGAAGAGAGCGCAGACCATTGAAGCGCTCTGAGGCCTAGACCTCCTCAATCTCTACCAGGTAACAGCACTGCTGGAAGGCTAAATTCCTCCAATGCCATTAACACATTGCAGCAGCAATCGCAGCGGACGCATGTCACAGGACACAACTGAGCAACACGTGCTTTCATTTAACTCATTTGTAGGCATTTTTAAAATTCTGACGCTTTTTTGAGAAGAAAAACACTGCACTGGATTAGTTTGTAAATACTGAGTTAGTTTGATTAAACAGCATAAAAGACAGAACTGAAAAGATGTACAGCTTGATTTGTAAATCTAATCATGAAACACACAGAGCAGCTCCAAAAGCCAAAACGCCACAAAACGCACACACGCACACACTTTACAATTCATGACTTTCTACAGATGTTGAAGAGCTACTGCTAATCAAAGCATAGCACAGAATTTCCTAACGAATTTATTCTCTTGAGACAGACTTGATTGAGCAAACTCTACCGCATCTTCTTCCTTAAAGCATCTATTTTAGACACACACACACACACACACACACACACACACACACACACACACACACACACACACACACACACACACACA
>JBBPCZ010000136.1:19292387-19302647 GCA_037974445.1 Brycinus macrolepidotus
AGAGAGAGAGAGACAGAGAGAGAGAGAGAGACAGAGAGAGAGAGAGACAGAGAGAGAGAGAGAGACAGAGAGAGAGAGAGACAGAGACAGAGAGAGAGACAGAGACAGAGAGAGAGACAGAGACAGAGACAGAGAGAGAGAGAGAGGGACTGTAAGGCTTTTGCGGGTTAAGCAGCTGTGGTTTGGTTTACCAGTGTTTAGATTTAGGGATGAGTAGGAAGAGATCATCTTAGAAGGAAAACAGATTTTAAATGAGTTGTAGTGTGACCTTAACTCCTTGTTACACCCACACTGGTGCAAAACTGCAAAAGTCTCAAGATGCTGCTGGTTGGTTACTGTATGTTTTGATTTTTTTTTTTTTTTTTTAGTCTTTCAGATTTACAGGCATTTAACTGAAGAATTGAGTGACAGCAAACAAGTGTTAGAAGGGAGAACAAATGGCTGATTTATTACCTGAAAATCAGATAAGAAAGCTATACGTATTTCTCTACAGTTTAATTACCCATTCTGAAACAAGAAGCCTTTTTACTGCTTTTTTTAAAATTGCAACAAATTGAGTTGCTCATATGGAGAGAAACGGACCTGGTTTAATCACGTTCCTATGAAAGAGCACAATGCTCAGGTTCTGATACCCACATGACCATGGAAACCACTACTGAGGCTGATAGTCAGGAGGGGTGCAAAATTAGGGGAGCAAAATTAAATCCATGAAATCTGCAAAACCTGAAGTGATGTATGCAGATTACTTGAGTAGAATGTCGAGCTGACAAGGCATTCAAGAGATGGGTCTCATAGCTGCCATGATTAAAAATAATAATAATAAATAAATAAATAAAACCATCACTGGGTTTATACATTATTCACTAATCAGACCCATGGTTTAACTTATATGGCATGCAAACATACAAGCTGTCACTAGAACATGCAAAGAACTCATGATTACTCATACACATCAAGACTACATTGAAATTTCCAGTCTCAGTAACTGCCCATGGCTTTTAACAGGGAAAACTTTAACAGAACAATGAATACTCCTCAGTGAAATATATAATCATTGCATCTTTATCATACTTTCTCTAGAGTAAAGACTTGAGAGGAGTAGAGGCAGTAGATGCAGAAAAGCAAGGGAAAAAAGTTAAATTCATATGGAGTGTCATTAAGTCATGTGGCCATGCGGCTCAGCCCCGGGATCTGGGTGCTGCCGATTACCCATGCTTCTCCACACAGCTCATTAGAGCATGCTGGGTAATAAGTTCAGACTTTATCCAAAATTATATTACATTAAGACACAGAAAGGATGCTGTTTTAAAGTAAATTCATGAAAAAGTAGAATATGCTGACTCAGAAGAACTGATTCATGAATTGCAGCTATACTTACATTCCTCCAATTGTAACTGTGGCACAGGTGCGTTCTGGGAAGGCAGGGACAGGACCAGTTTCTGCACCGGTAGTGGCAGCTCTGATGTAATCGACAGTGACGTTGACCTGAGAGCACACAAGCACTCCAACCATCAGTCACACCCAAAAGGCAATATTACACCAAGCAACCATAAGCCTGTCAGGGCCCCAGCTATGGAGATATGAAGTGACCACTGAAATCCCATCGAAACAGACGACTTGCCTGCTTTATAAGGCAACTTGTAAAAAGTTCATTAAGACTCAAAAGAGCAACATAACTACCTATGCACTCCTTACAAAGCATCACAAATCAATTAAATGACTAGCACACAACAAAGAAATACATTTGCTGGTGAAAGAGGGGATGAATGCGCGCGCACACACACACACACACAATCACACAATCTGTGTGCCTGTGTGTCTGTGGGCCACTTCCAAGGTCACCTTCAGTCAGAGTAAATCATGTCACGCTAGACTGTAGATCTCCCTCGAGGAGCATGGACCATACATGGAAACTGTTTAGCACCTATGGGAAACAAGGCGCAGGGGTGAGGTTGAGGCCATCGACACACACTTCCAAAGTGTGACTCAGAAAATCTCTCCTACACTAACTCGGAACTGAGCAACAACAATGTGACTAACTGATAAACATTCTCTAGCAAATTCTTTACAACTTAACCAAAACGGTCCCATCCAAAAGGAGGACAGCGTAACATTCTAGGGCTACTGCAAACTACCTGTTTCACAGTGAACCAGGGGACGGCAGTGTAAACAAACTGCTCCCATGTCAGAGTCAGTCTCACTCTCCCTCCATCACAGAGGCTATCGCACCATCCCACAGTGAAACAGGCAGCCTCTTGTTTTTCCTCATTAACGCTGGGCAAACACACAGGAACAGGTACTGAGAGAGAGGATACACTCCCACCCACCCACGGGGAGGCTCAAATCCAGCCATTCCTAAGCCCCCAAATTCTTGATGGCCACACAGAGAGCAGGACAGATCACCTGTCTGCTTGGCTGTCGGAGGAGAGAGCGGACATTAATCTGAAAGGCACAAGCCCAGCACGAGGACAAGGACAGCGCCTTCCTGCCTCGTGCTTCCACAGTCCTCTGGGTGTATAGAGATGGATGCTGTACTCTTGAAATGGATTCTGGGATCAAGAACACACACATGCCACATTTTTAGGGCTCTTGAGTCACCCTGTAAGGAGATTGTAAATGTGTGTTTTGTTTTTTTTGTTTTTTTGTCCTATTCAACTTATCAAATGTCAGTGAAAATACACACTGATATATCGCATACCATAAACATTTCCTGATGTACCAGGACTTAATTTTTGCAAATATCACCCACTGCTTATGCAAAGGACAGCCCCTCTTTTGTTTAGTGCAATGCAAGCAACGCAGCAGTACTGGGCTGTTAGCACCCTCCAAGTGCATTTCACCGTCAAGTGACATTATGTAAGCAGTAGTTCAAGAAGACGCTGTGGCTGACAGTATCGTGCTATAAGGTGAGCAAAAAAGTGCTAACTAGCAGAAACACAAATACCCTCAGCTTACATGCCGCCTCTTTGGGTTTGATCCTTCCATCTGACAAAGGACGTGACCGGTCGAACATAAAACTATTGAGATTCTTGTTTTCTTACAGAAACAGTTTTACAGACCAAGCCTGAGTCTCAAAGCGAACATGAGAGCGCGCAAGATAATGTGCAAGGAAACCTGAGAGAGAGATAGGTAGGAACGAAAACAGTGCAAGAATGAGAAAGTGTGGGAGAGCATAAGAGAAACTACAGGTACACAGAGAAAGTCAGTGGCAGTTAAAGAGGAAGCAACAGAGCGCAAGAACTACCATCTAAATAGCAGATGATAGATTTAAGGTTTTCACTAGGTGATGTCTCACTATAAGTAATTGTTTTGCATAGCAGCTCTGGAACTTTGTCCAGAATAAACATCCCACACAGTGTTCATACTAAAGAAATAGTTAGCTATGACCAATTATACACTGCTCCAAAAAATTAAAGGAACACTTTTTAATCAGAGTATAGGATCAAGTCAATTAAACTACTGGGATATTAATCTTGTCAGTGAAGTAGCAGAGGGGGTCATTAATCAGTTTCAGCTGCTTTGATGTCAATTAAATTAACACCAGGTGCACTAGAGGGGCAACAACGAGACCCCCAAAACAGGAATGGTTTTACAGGTGGAGTCCACTGACACTTTTTCCCTCCTCATCTTTTCTGACTGTTTTTTCCACTAGTTTTGCATTTGGTTAGGGTCAGGGTCATTACTGGTAGCATGAGGTGATACCTTGACCCTACAGAGGTTGCACAGGTAGTCCAACTCCTCCAAGATGGCACATCAATACCTGCCATTGTCAGAAGGTTTGCCGTGTCCCCAGGATAGTCTCAAGAGCATGGAGGAGATTCCAGGAGATAGGCAGTTACTCTAGAGAGCTGGACAGGGCTGTAAAAGGTCCTTAACCCATCAGCAGGACTGCTATCTGTTCCTTTGTGCAAGGAGGAACAGGATGAGCACTGCCAGGGCCCTACAAAATGACCTCCAGCAGGCCACTGGTATAAATGCCTCTGACCAAACAATAAGAATCAGACTTCATGAGGGTGGCCTGAGGGCTCGACGTCCTCTAGTGCAGCGTTTCTCAAACTTATTTGTCCTGGGGACCAGTCATGTCAGGCTTTGGGGCTGCAGGGTCTTGCATAAATGACCAAACCCCCCGCCCGCCCCCCCCTTCACGCATGCGCATAGATAGATGGATAGATAGATAGATTCTATTATTATAGATAGATAGTATTAGTATTATTAGTATTATTATACCACTACCACTACTGTTATTACTATTTGTATTAGTATTATTGGGGCTTATGCCTATATAAGAACAATATTAAACAAGACCGAACAGGAGTGCTTTGGCTAAATTTCAGATTATTGCCAAATAAATATATTATTGCCAAGTAAATATACAGATATGTAGTAATTAGGCTGTTACTGTTATCATCATCATTCTTATTACTATTTTTATTATTATTATTTTTATTATTATTATTATTATTAAGGGCATATGCCTATATATAAGAACCAAGAAACCTAGATTTTTTTTTCCCCACTTTGTGTGCTACGTTTATTTTTTGTTGTTGTTGTTTTTTTAACTATACTTTTGAACACTGCCAAATGGTGCTGAATGTGCAAAATGACTTTTAACCTAAACTAAATTACAGGTCTAATCACCCACAGGGATTATTTGGCACCAAAATTTTAAAATCAACATTCTAATGCAATGGGTGTGCCTGCTTTCTCGCCACTAACTGGTCGGAGGAAGGCACGCTTACAGAGCCGCTCGGAGCGTGTTTCTGAGATTTTCTGTTTCTGTACTTTCTTTTCGCTGTACTCTCTTTTCTCAAGTGAGAAAAAGCGTCTCGCACAGATACATGGAATGGAAAAGCAAGATTGTTTTAACTGCAATCTCACTCAGCTGGGGATTTTCCTCACAACATGACAGAACAGACAGAACTCAGAAAGAGACAGACGGCCAAATCTCGACTGTAACCCAGCATCGCTGAGATCAGACCTGATCTGACTGAATTTTGATTGGCGCAGAAGCGAGGCTCCGAGAAACGCTGCTCTAGTGGGCCCTGTGGTCACTAGCCTGAAGCATTATTTTTTTTACTTTGATTTTCAGGGTGTCTTTGAATTCAGCCCTCAGTAGGTTGATAATTTTCATTTCCATCAAACAATGTGGATTTAATTTTTTTGAGCAGTGTAGCAGACTTAGCAAAGCAGAAGCAGTCCCTTTAAATTATCCTTTTGTCACTGTGGTCGGTTCAAATATAACCACAATGGGACTACAAAATTGAGCAGAACTCTTTTCAGATACAAAGAGTTAAAACAATTCCTAGTCATCGTATAATTTTAAGACACACACACTTGCATTAAAGAATACTAAAACTGTAATTCAGGAACTGCAGTTCTTTTGTGCAGAACAAACTGTCAAATGCATACAAAGTTACCAAGTGTGAGTTTTCTTATTCTATTATAAAAAAAATAATAATAATAAAATCTGTTGTTCCAAGTCCATATTTGGTGTTTATCAAGGGCTACACACTAATAGAATTCATAGATTTCATAGAAATCTATGAAAAAATACCCTCAGTGACGTTATAGTGACCGCTACACCAATGGAGATCAGAGCAGTGTGCTAACCTTCTAAGCTAGCTGACAATTTGATCAGAACAAATTTAAATAATACTATATGTGGCCAAACATTAATACATTTGTTTAATGTGTTAATGACATTTAATTTTAAAATTAATTACATTTAATTACAGAAACGTGCCCATTTTATTACTTTTCCATTCCACAATCTCAATAAATATGCGATGGTGTAAACCTATACACTTTTCACTCTTATAATTGTGTGCTATTGCAGTTAATATAAAACATACTGAATAAAGTTAAGCAAAACATTTTAATAAGTGTCTTTCATTATATAAAAAAAAAAAATTAAAGTATCTACTTCAAAACAATCACAATCAAGATTTTACAAATAATTGATTAGTTCTTCTCAGGTCAGACAGTGAGGGCAGAACAATATTATTAGAGACAAACTCCTCAACAAGTGACAGATGTATTGTCTTTTTTTAATAGAGCTGTTCCCTTTAAAATATTTAGAGTGGAAAGGTGATGGTTTCCATAAAATAAACAAGAATGGGTGCAGACTCAACCCCAAATCTGACCTTCATCTCAGGACATAACTAAACATATGAGAGTTACTTCCTGTTTCCTATCTAGCCTAAGTGGTTCCTATTGGCTATTGCAACATACAATAAAAAACAAGAGTGCCACCTGCTGGTGACAATCTCTGCCAGTACACTCCCCTACTGACATTTACAGTATGTCGATATTTTCTTTCCAAGCCTGTGTCATTAGTGTTTGGCACGAGGAGAACAGTGTCTGTCACAGGTCTCAAGAAAGTCTTGCATGTTCTTCCAGAGGCAACCCTGACTTCTACTTTCTTTACCTTATCATGAGAGGAGAGGGTTTTGATGACACCCAAAGGCCAGAGGTTTTGCTAGACTTCACTGCCCTTCAACAGCACAAGATCCTTTTCTTGCTGATTAGACATTTCTGAATGCCATTTTCTGCCACCCTGTAGGGTAAAGAGGTATTGGTTCTTCTAACAATGTCAGAAGACACTGGAGGGATTGCAACTGCCTCCACTGGCGACAAGGTGAATGTCTGTTCCCTGATACACCCTCAGCTGGTCCTTAACTACAGGTTCCGCCATAGTGTCATGGTGCCAAAAGGATCACAAGAAGTTCCTGTGATCTTCCAGTACGAAGAAACAATGGAATACCTGCTTGATATCAGCAGTGACAACTACTCTCTCTTTGCTGAACCGGAGACTTGTAGTAGGATATTGTTTAAAAGACACTCACTGACACCCTGGGTCACCCTTATCTGGTCTGGCTCATAAGGGTAACAAACACCAAATAACGGGTGGTACCAGCATTCCTCTTGTTCTTTTGGTGGCAGTTTTGGTTCTGCATGTCCGTTATCAAAAATGTTTAGTATAGAGCCCACCATGGTCTCATTTCAGGTCGCTTCAGCATGCAACAAACTGAGACAAGGTGTTGGCTGGCTTGCTGTTTATTGTTAGGGAACCATGTTCCTGGGGAGTGGAAAAGCTGTGGAGGTACCCAGCTATAGACTACCTTCATCATCTAATGGTAGTCTTGTTCTATCAAGTAGTCTGTTTATTCATTTACACTTGAGAATTGTAAGACTTTCTCCCATGGGTTAACTGTCAGTTGAAGCTTTTCACTACCTGGAAACTGTTTTTGAATATGAAGTAGTAGCTCAGACACCCATTAGCCAAAATGTTTGTCTCAAAAACATTTCCAAGCCCACCTCACAGTTATCCTCTGTGCAAATGGTACATTTGAAGGTCCATTTCACTGCTCAAGCGCCTTGCATGTCTGAGTAACATTCCTCCAGAGTAGCAGAAGAATATCTCCCCGGGGGTCAAGTGCAGGAATCTCTGAAGCAATGTTCTTGAGATGAGGATGGTACTGAGCAGCTCCAGGGCTTGGGATTTTATTTTAATTGTCAAGAAGCACATCACATTCAATAAGCATAGGCAAGGGCAGGCTGGATCTACCATCAGCTGATTCCACAATGAAATTTCTCACTCTTCTCCCAGTCACCGCAGCCATCCCTGAGCAAGTCTTGAGAGAATATGGGGAAAAGAGTGTTGGGTGATGCCAAAGATGTCAAAGAAAAAAGATCTGACCAGGGCTCAGGCCTTTCGTGTAGACAAAGATGATGCAGATCTTGGCACGCTTATCCACCAATCTCATTTACGCACACTTGGGGCCATGTGGAGGTGGCAGTGGGTGAAGCGGACTCTTGCTTCCCTCATGACAGGCTCCTTGACCATGTCTATTGTTCGTGGTGCAGGACCAGCATGGAGAGCAGTGATGTGTGAGTCACAGCCACATTCTGCAAAGTGGATTTCCACCTTACAGTTCTTATGCTGATAGATGAAAGAGGCGCAGCTTCAGAAACATTTAATTGTGTTTCAGGTAAGCCTAACACTCTTCCAGAGACTTCTCTCAGAATGTCCTGCATTATCAGAGTGCTTTTTTTTTGTTTTGTTTTGTTTTTTAAAGCACGCAACCTTTGTTCGGAGTTAATAACTTCCATTCTTTTGACTGGGAAACACACTCTTCTGTCATGCTCTGGAGGTTGTGCTGGGTGTTGGAGCTAAAGATCTGAAACTCGGGTCATTACTCTTTCTGGCTTAATTTTAAACAAAAAGTGGGGAAATTGAAAATGGAAGGAATAACCCTAAATCTTCTTGTTTGTACTTGGTTCCACGTGTCCTCTATTTCTCCTGCTGGCTAAAATAGAGGTTTGTCCACTATGGGATGGATTCCACATGTCGTATCGAAGAAGAGTAGTCCAGGTGTGCATGCTCCTACTAGTATGCTAATGCCTCACTTCTCACTGTTGAAGTTTGATTTTGTGTCACGTGCTGTACCCTTGGCGGCAATCTTAAATGTGTTTTACAGGGTTGGCAAAATAAATTTAATGCTGGAAGGAAGACAGTGACAATGCTATTCTTTGGCTGGAACTAGCCCCGAGATTTAAGCCTGTGCACAACAGGTTAAACGCAAGCTCAAGAGCGCATGTATACGTTTATGGAGTAAGGTGAGCCAAGCATAGCTGAACACAAGGGTTTTGCAGGCTTACATCCCTGAGTCTGGAATCTACTGCACTTGGGCTAGGTGTAGTGGGGAGAGGCTGTAATCCATATTTTATGGATTAAATGTGAGCTGCCAAGCTCGCACACGGCTGTGACTCCCTCTAAAGCTCAGTCAGGGGACAACTTTACACAGCTGCAGCAGGTATCCACCACGCGCCCAGTGCTGCCTCTGCTTTGTTCAACTACAAGTACGTGCACACTATAGAAGCACAGTCCAAGTCAGAATACCAACTGATGCTGAAATATGGGGGTGGGGGGACGACTATGAGTGTACCCTACGCAAAATAAGAAAAAAGAAGTAAGAACTTTGGTTCTGTGCACACTCAAACACAGACATCAAACACTTCTCGTTTGCTTTCCTCTCCCTCTCTTTCACCTCACATACACACACTTGCTAAACTCAAATGCTTGCAGTATACTCACACCCACATAACAGGAACCACTTTGAGCGGGCAGGATTATCCGAATGTGCTCTTTCCTGATAAGTGGATTAATGCAACATTTTCATTTGACTTTTTCGCTGAGGCTGAGACCCTCTACAGAAGTGCTACTTATAAAGTTAGCCAAATCTAGCTTTGGATTATGTCACAAGTGAGCGCTGTTTCAATACGCAAGGTTGGGGTGGGGGGGGTTCTTGGCTTGGGGAGGGCAGCAAGGAGGCTGGAAAGGAAAGCGCTTCTTTGCAGCTTTCACTCCATTCCCCCGTGCACAGTGAATTCCCTTCTCTGTGCCTATCCTCTCAGCGTTCCTTTCAAAAGAGAGAGCATGGTCTGAAACAGACTCCTTCAAGTACAATCGCTTCCTGCTACACCCTCCGCTTGTACTCTTGCTGAGTTGGCAGTCTAGGCTGACAGATATGAAGGCATGCTTAGATGCATACAGATGAAATTTATGTTCAGGCTTCCACATGTAGAAAAATAATCGCAGGCTTCTCAAAGAACTGCTAAAGTGGGCGGTGGCCTGTGGGCGGTGGCCTGTGTACGGAGGCCGTTACCAAGGAGATCGGAGAAGGCTTCAGACTGTCGACTCACCCTGGACCTGTGCACAATCGCATCTATTTAATGAAGTCTGAGGAGAAACTGGAGGCAGCAAACTGAGCCTCATAAAGCAGCCCACAGTAAACAGTGGGCAGCTGATGAGGTGACTGGTGAAAACCTTCAGCTATAAACACAGGAAAGTGAATTACTACTGTGCAATCACTGTACTTTGCACAGTTAACTTGTTTTGGACACTGCAGCACATAAGGCATTTTAGCTAACATAAAAATCGGTCCTTGCATAATAAAGTGGTTGTCATTATAAAGAACCCATTTTTTTCACCCCACTTTCAAATGAGTGTTGGATTTTGTCAAAATTTCTCACTGCTGTTGCCAAGGTAGCCAGCGAGACAGAAGTGTTTCTCGCCTTGCAGTCAAAGGCCCTTTATGTGAACACACAAATACACACGCACACACAAATACACACACACACACATACACACACACACACACACAAATACACACACACACAAATACACACACACACAAATACACACACACACACAAATACACACACAAATACACACACACACAAATACACACACACACA
>JBBPCZ010000136.1:19310337-19323231 GCA_037974445.1 Brycinus macrolepidotus
GGGGCTTTTTCTTTTTTTTTGTTTTTAAAGAGACTTTAAAACTATTGTAAATCATATACTAGAAATTGCATGTAATAGCATTTCGTGGCCACCCCCCCCCCCCACACACACACACATATATACACAAACACACACACAGCACTGCTATGAGTCATTGAGCTGGTCTGACAACCCCTCCCACCCCATTCTCTCTCCCCCCGTGTCCTCATGTGGATCCCGAAAAAAGCTGACACTACCACACAGCTCAAAATAGCTCCTAACATCACAAAAATAAGCCTGTCTGGCCCAGAGAGAAGGAAGAAGCAAAAAAGAGGGAGAGGTCATCAGCAGCACATGAAGTCACGTTTTACTGCAGCTTGTGTAAACGGTCCAGCAGCCTGTCAGTCATCGTTTAGCTGCGATAGGTGGGTGGGGTGGTTCAGACTGAACAACAGCTGTCAGGGTAAATCTTTGCATTGGTCAACAGCAAATCCACAGTAGTGCTCACAGCAACACAGTGGAGAAGGGTCCATAGGAAAACACACAAGATGCACCAAGAACCCTTTCATCCTTAAGACAATGAAAAGAGTATAATTTCATGTTTGTTGCACTAAGCACTAAGATCAGTAAGACAGATAGACACACAGACAGAGAAAATAACCTAAAGGAATAGAAGCAGGCAAGTAAACCACAGAGAGAAACTTAGCATCAGTCTCTTCCTGCTAAGTGTAAAACATTGTGAGTGTACGTCTGTTCACAGGCACGTTCAGGAAAAGATCAAGGTGTGACTGACTAAACAGCATGTTAATTCTCCCTCTAGCTTTCTGATGTGGCGGTGTTACCCTTTCACAATATGCAGACACATTAGCATGCCTTTAGAGGGATAACACTTCAGATGCGAGAGAGAGAGAGAGAGACAGAGAGAGAGAGAGACAGAGAGAGAGAGAGACAGAGAGAGAGACAGAGAGAGAGAGAGGACAGTTATAAAAAAGCCGAACCTCAAATCAGCACAATGCTCTCACTCGTCCATTTGAAAAATCAGGCCCTTGAAGGGTATAAATCCAAACTCAACGCCACCCCCACCACACTCCCCACTCTAATTTATCCTATTATATACCCTACAGTATTTACCCACCAGCCTAAAATAGATTTGTCCTTCATAGTTTTTTGTTTCAGAGGAAATAATGTTAATGAGTCAAGCATTCAACTAGTACCCAACCAGCTGACCTGTGGACAAAGCAGACACTAGAAAACCAGTGACCCTATGACCTTCACCTGCTCCTTAGCACGGCACCCAAGCACCACTAACAGTGGGAACGCATCATCCTTCTTCTTTACTCTCGATTCCTCTTCATCTATCTCTATGACATAACAGAGTGCAGCAGAGCACATAACATGCTGCTGAAGCATCTGGTGCAGTCCTGCGCTACAGCAGATCAGGGCTGCACGTTACTGTCAAGGGACCAATGAAACACTGCTACTTGTACATGAAATACACCAGTTCAGTGCCACAGCTATAGAATAGTTCTAACTGTATTTTGGCATGGTCCACCAACACAGATTAAGGTTATAGCTTTGATTGCGTTTCACTATTGAAACTGTATCATTTCAGGACTGACATAGGCAACAATAGTACCCTGTTCCTATAACTAGAAGTAATAACAGGAGCAAGAGTGTAAGAGACTGAGAGAAACAAAAAAGCAGTTAAATTTTTTGTCTCACATGCTGCTCACATTTCTAGGGAAAACAAGGTAATACTGAATAGTTTCACTAAACATTTGCAGCAAGTACGCTTGGGCGGTATCTATATTTTCATAGCATTCTGACATTATACTGTTTTAGTTTAGTTTCATGTCACTGACAGCACCAGCATTTCTTAAACCTAACAGTCGTTTTTCCACCAAAACAACTCACTGACTTTAAACAAGTGTTTGCATTTAGATTTCAAACTTCAATCTTCGTTCTGAAATTTCAATCTTTATGGCTTATCCGATTAATCCCCATCTACTGAGATAAGGCTACTGAGACCAACGCGCATGGAAATCTAACTGCTTTTCAGAAGCCTCTATTAATATCAATGGCCTTGAAAGTATTCATTTTGTCATGTTACAACCACAAACTTAAATGAATTTTATTGGGATTTTATGTGATAGACCAACACAAAGTAGCGCATAGTTGATACATGCTGAAAATGATACATGGCGTTAAAAATTAACAAATTAAAATCTGAAAAGTGTTGCCTGCATTTGTATTCAGCCCCTCGAGTCAATACTGTGTCAAACCACCTTTCGCAGCAAAAAAAGTCTTTTGGGGTATGTCTCCACCAGTTTTGTACATCTAGAGACTGCAATTTGTGCCCATTCTTCTTTGCAAAATAGCTCCAGCTCAGTCAGATTGAAAGGAGAGCATCTATGAGCTGCAATTTTCAAGTCTTGCCACAGATTCTCAATAGGATTGAGGTCTGGACTTTAACTGGGCCATTCTAACACATAAATATGCTTTGATCTAAACCACTCTATTGTGGCTCTGGCGGTATGTTTAGGGTTGTTGTCCTGCTGGAAGGTGAACCTCCGCCCCAGTCTCAAGTCTTTTGCAGCCTCTAACAGGTTTTCTTCCAGGATCGCCCTGTATTTAGTTCCATCCATCTTCACATCAACTCTGACCAGCTTCCTTGTCCCTGCTGAAGAAAAGCATCCCCACAGCATGATGCTGCCCCCACCATGCTTCACATTGGGGATGGTGCGTTCAAGCTGATGTGCAGCGTTAGGTTTCCGCCACACATAGCGTTTGCATGTAGGCCAAAAAGTTCACTTTTGGTCTCATATGACCAGAGCACCTGCTTCCACATGTTTGCTGTGTCCCCTACTTGGCTTGGGCCAAACTGCAAACAGGCCTTTTCTGGCTTTCTTCTTGTCACTCTTCCATAAAAGCCAGATTTGTGCAGAGCACTAATAGTTGTCCTGTGGACAGATTCACCCACCTGAGCTGTAGATCTCTGAAGCTCCTCCAGAGTTACCACACGCCTCTTGGCTGCTTAATGTTCTCCTTGCCCGGCCTGTCAGTTTAGGTGGACGGCCATGTCTTGGTAGGTCTGCAGTCGTGCCGTACTCTTTCCATTTCCGGATGATGGATCGGACAATGCTCTGTGAGATGTTCAAAGCTTGGGATTTTTTTTATATAACCTAACCCCGCTTTAAACTTCTCCACAACTTTATCCCTGCCCTGTCTGGTGATGCCGTTTGTTCACCAACGTTCTCTAACAAATCTGAGGCCTTCACAGAACAGCTGTATTTATACTGAGGTTAAACTACACACAGGCAACATCTATTTACTAATTGAGTAACTTCTGAAGGCAGTTGGTTGCACTGGACTTTATTTAGGGGTGTCAGAGTAAAGGGAGCTGAATACAAATGCATGCCACACTTTTCAGATTTTCAGATGAACACCATATATGATTTTCCTTCCACTTCGCAACTACGCGCTACTTGGTCTTGGTGTTGGCCTGTCACACAAAATCCCAATAAAATACATTTAAGTTTGTGGTTATAACATGACAAAATGTGGAAAAGTTCAAGGGGTATGAATACTTTTTCAAGGCTCTGTATTTCTATGATACGCCACTCTCTACTCTTTCTTTGGAACCTATTCTTATACCAAAAAGCTGAAACACATAGCATTTAAACATGAAGCATACAGCACTAAACCTTTTATTTCTTGCCGGATCCCTGTAGGTTATGCTAAATGGCTAAAAACAGAACCGCTAAAGAAAGTTCCTTTTCTAATTTCCTAACTTGAAGCGGTTATTAGGGAGAGGTCAGGAGCAAGGCAGTCAATTCCACAGATGACACTTAAATTTAGCATCGTTATTCCACCATGATCTCAATGACGATGACAGCGCTACTTATGGACACTAGCCTCAAATATTATAGGCTTAAATATCACACATTCAAGAAGACACATTTGTGTGAATGTTACAATAACAGGTGATGTCAATGTGGTGCACACAGGTTTAGAATGTGAAGATAACCTACATGCAAGTGCTGCTCACATCCACGCTCCCCTTTAACTGACACTTGCAGAGAGTATTAGAAATTCAAATCAATACGCATATAATACAACAGAATATAAAAGACGTAAGAAATCTGAGCCACAACATCTTATATAAAGATGGACTCCATGATGTCAAAGAGCTGCTCAACAATTATGAAAAAAATACAATCAAGATAAAATTATTATTGTGGTTTATTCGGTTTTGCAATGATGCTCTTGCTTTGTCATTACCAACGGATGCAACTGGGGCGAAGCTGCGCCATGTTCCAGCTGCAAAGAATTCCTGACAATACTTGTGATTCAACTAGATCTGGCGCAGCACATCTCAGAAGCAGCTCTGAGCTCTGCTTCGTTATAAATATGAGCCACGTCTATTTCTGATGCATCGCTGACAAATCTGTCAACCCTTTCGTCTTTTTCCAGGTTTCTCCCATAATGTAGCCTTCTTTCCCACTATCTTCTCATTGTAATATTTTCCCATATATTTTACATTTTAAACAAGCAAAAACCACCCCTCCCATCAAGAAACTAAAGACGCTGACAAACTAAATCAGCACTCACTACCGAAGCTGACTGTTGTAAATCACAAAGCATCATATCATGCCTACAGCACCACACTAGTTCCAATGCATGACACAAACCAATAATTTGAAAAAAGAAAAAAAAAAGTTAATTTTACTGAAGAATTTAATGATCAACGGCCGTAAAAAGTTACGAACTTTCCATCTCTACAGAGAGGTCAGATACAAAAGCGGCATAGAGTATCAGTCAATTTTCAAAATAAAACATCCAAACACATCATTACATCAACACAGACAAAAGGTTGTGGAACTACAGAAACGTGTTTGTGTACATAATTTTCTCTTATTTCATTCACTGTTAAAAAGACCATTTGTTTTCAGGGTTTTTTTTATTTATTTTTTTAAGTTAAATAAATGCACGATGTTTCCAAAGTCAATGAATAATCATGATCTCAATACTGTCCAAAATAATTGTGATGATTTTTCCCCTACAATGCACTATCATTTCCTTAACCTTTGGATGCAAAAATCATATGCAAACAAAAAGAGGAAATTTACAAGTTTGCCGATTTCCACTTTGAGGGTGTAGAAGAGGAATGCCTCAACCAAATCCAACAAACTTCAAGAAAAATGTTATAACATTTTTACCAGTGGAAATCTTTGCCCTTCATATGATCAAAATGCCTTGTATTTCAAGCAAAAAAGTAGAGGCCATAAAAGATGTTACATGCAGAGACAGGGCCCTTGGCTGCACTGCTGCAGTGGTGGGGCCAGTTTATAGAGGGAAGTGTGGGGCAGGGCCCCATCGGCTCCCCCAGTGTTTAAGAGTGCACTAGAGCTGAAGGAGACTACTCTGCAGACTTTGAAAGATGCATGAAGTGACGAGGAACGCCCTTTTAAAACGGAGGGGGCTCTCTACATCAGCACTTTGCAAAGGGTGTATCTGACAGCCTGCACCCAGTGGATTCAGTAATGGCCTTAGTGACAGGGAGCACCAAGGACACAAACACACAAACTGGGACAGAACAACATACATACACTTCTTACCTCGCCTTCAATCCTTGGGGGCCGGATACTGGACAGGTGGATAGTCTTGTATTCACCAGAGTTCAACTTCACCACAATGGCATCTGCATTCACAACCTGCATCACCTGAGGGGGGGAGGGGGGGGGGAGAGAGTTAAGAGAGTCACTGTTCCACTTGAAGGACATGGAGCAGAGCTTGTTGCCAGAGAAACAGCTTTGTACATCCAACATGGGCAGAGCCTGATGAAGCACGCACAAAAAAAAGTAGACAGCAGCAAATAAACACTTCACCCACTCTCTGCTGACAAACATCTCTGTTTCTCTCTTTCTCTCTCTAGCCATCAGATCCT
Source organism: Brycinus macrolepidotus (assembly GCA_037974445.1). Classification (NCBI taxonomy): domain Eukaryota; kingdom Metazoa; phylum Chordata; class Actinopteri; order Characiformes; family Alestidae; genus Brycinus; species Brycinus macrolepidotus. Next base: position 19,316,264 of record JBBPCZ010000136.1, read on the forward strand.
CTCAACTCACAATTATACCACTATCACGCTAACTGAAAGAACGGCAGGCAGCAAAACAATAAATGAGGGGGGAGTTGGGAGTGGGCAAACTCATTTTGTATGAGGAGAAGACAAAAAATAGATCAAATAAAGTGATCTAACATTTCTTGGGGTTGGTTTTTCAGATGTTTAAGTAAATATGCAGGCAAAGACGCAAAGAGTAAACATTCTCCCTCGGAGAGGAGAGACAAACTGGACAAGAGAGGAGGAAAAAAAAAGAAAAAAAAGAAGAAAAAAAATGATTGAGAGATGGAGAGATGGAGCGGAACAGACCTAAAGACAAGGAAAAAATAAATCGGACAGATCTTTGAGAGATAAAATGCCACCATGCTCCATTATAGTGATGGGTCAGCATTCTGGCATATGCACTATTGCACAGGTAAAGGAAAGCTGCTGTAGATGACCGTTTTATTGGGCAAATGGCACCCAAAGCCTGGCACTGTTGCACTGGTAGTAGCAGTCCTTAAAGTCAATGACTGCCAGTACAAGCACCCAATTTGTGCTAATTATGAATAGCTTAGCACTTTGAAAAACAAAAGACATTTGGACAGGCACAGGTATTAGATTAGATACAAACAGGCAAGGGAGCATTATTTAAACACCGGCCCCCACCACCACACACACACCCCCACACGCCTCATTCAAACTAAATGCAGGGCGACCAAATCAGTCTCCGCTGGCGATGGATAGAGGAGACAAGGCTGTTATTGGCAGGATTATCATGGCACAAAGCACCAGATCATTCAGCTATTAGCTGAACCATCAGCGTGAAAATGAAAACAGCCCACATACAAAAACAAGCACCTGCCTCAACACTCAGCAACTCTCCCTCAGACTCTCCATGGAGACAACACAGCGTAGTCCACACTGAGGGACAAACACACTTACACACTATCCGATAAAAATACATATATTCTCCCAAAAAAGCCAAGGTCTTATCTGTCTTTTCCACCCCCCTTTCCCTCTCTCTCTCAAAACGAATGTGGAGATGAATGTGGATGTTGCTGTAAAATGGCTGGCCAGCACATTTGCTGGTTAATTAGCAGCTGCATATGCAGAGCACTTCACTGCAAGCTGCCAACAGGGACATCCAGCCCAGCTCTGTGACTCACTCTGCCTCTGCAGATCACGGCCTGGCAGGAAGATGCTGCCACCCACAGGCCAGTGCCAATCCTACGCCTTCATAGTGCCTCCGCACTCACTACAGCACCGCTAGCACATAGTGGCTACAGCACTCATGATCAAAACCAAATTATACAGCCCAAAACAGTAGCATGAGCTTTGGCTGTGCTTTGAAAACAATTTAATTCAACCTGTAACACAGAACAGGGAAGACATTAAGCACATTTCCTCGTCTACAAAATTACATCAAAGTCTTTGCATCCATGCATTCTCTGGCACACGCGCACACGAGCAATTTCAAAGTCTTTCCCCTCTCTCAGGGCTCAGGGAGATCTGAGGCTAGCTGATGCTGATATAAATGTTTTATTCTAGCTGCTCTTTTCTGACTAAGGAAAAACGGAAAAAATGCTTCTTTTGGGGGGGCGGCTTTTGAAACTCATTCTGTAAGCAGACTGCTAAGACATCTTTACATAACCAAAGGACAAATATAAATATTTAATTGGCCTTAAAGTTCAACATACTTGTATTAAAAAAAATAAATTATCCAACAGGAATTATAAGCAAATTCTCAAAAATATACTTGCATCAATGTCTCAATCACCAAGAGTGTGCCTGCAGAGCTACGCACAGCAAATGGCCCAACCAGGCACTCTCAGCCACAGCAGCATCTTAGCAGTAAAAAGACTCAGATCAAATCAGACCCCATTTAAAACTTCTCAGAGGGGAAATTCTAGCTTCTCATGTTATCCCCTGGCTCTCTGCTATCTCATATTAGTGGCAGCCATTGCTGCTCTGGCAAGCCCAATGAGTTTTAGGATTAATGTGGTACTCTTTGCCTCACTTGCACAGGTCCAGAAGTGGAGCGTTCTGGTCATTCAATAGAAGAGTGCTGGGGTGCTCAGTGGAGTTATGAGGCTGGCTGTACTAGAGTAGGCAGAACCAAATGGAACACCTGAGGCCTGTGAGGACTGCACAAACCAGCTGAGCCCAAAGTCTTATTCCATCAGTGCCCTGAAAAGATGTGACTATGGAAGAGAGTTTGGAAAGGAGAAAATGAAGGCAGAAAAGGTCAGTTGCTAAAGAGTGTGAGGCAGAGCTGAAAATGTCAGCTTCAGCTGTCAAACAGGTAGTTCTAAAAAGACTCGCCCTCTTCTGCCTTAAGGACTAGAATGAAAGGAAATGGTCTTGACTAGCAAACTATAGTGCATTATAACACAGCCTTACGCATTAAGCAGCCACCATCCCGCTGTACTCATTTGCTCACTGTGTCAAGGGTGATCAACCTTAATCACAAGTGGTTGGCGTGGCTACAGATTTTTATTTCATTCAAACAAAAGCACAATTGATTCCACATGTTATTCAGATGATCAACAACTGTTTAATTACATGAGGTGGACTCTTGCTTAGTTGAACTTGCAGCCAGAAAGTATGTACAGCAAGGGGAGACACACATTCAGATGCCTTTGTTTGTTATTTAGTATACTTTTAGTGCATATATACACCTCAAATTTACCTATATGGGGTATTTTAACTTGTAAATATAGTTGTAAATGTGATCAAAAGCTAAGTATTTATAAGAACAAGACAATTTAAATTTTTAACAAATAGGAAGGGGAAAAAAAGTATTTGGATGCCACACATCAATATTAGTACTTTGTTGCAAATCCTTTGCAATTACATATCCAAATCATCAGCACCGAATCGCTGAAAAAAAGATCAGCATTTGACAGATGTTTAGATTTGACTGATATTTCAAAGCAACATCTGATGACTCATTTATTGTATTCTGGAAAATCAGAATGTTTAGGTAATGCTGGGCTGCTGCACTAAAGCACTTTATACATTTTACAGTACAGCATTTACAACCCCACAGAAATCTGCAATAGTAATCTAGGTAGCCTCAATTAGTTACATATGGCATATGCAAATGCATATTATCAAACCAACTCTACGCACAGGCATGTTCTGGATGTTCGTTAGGGCTCTGCAGCTTTTCCCCTGAAGTGCAGTAGAATAATGTTGCTCACTGGAACTTTAGGAAGCTCACCTTTTCCATGATTGCAACTTGTGGGAAAGGTTTCCAACCAGTGGCACAAGCAGCACTACGCATAACGATATTTTTGCATCACTCAAGACATTGTGTTCAAATTTGAAGTGGCCATATGCAATGGAAATATTAAATAAAAAACAAAGCACCTGAACACTTGTTTGATGTGACTTCCATAAATCAAACATGAACTCTTAACTAAGAGCTGACAGGTTTGGCATTTAGCCGTATGGAAATGATGGTCCTTTTCTGTGTGGTTCCTAATAAATAACTTATTCACCTGAAGTTAGGATGAAGTGCAGTTGAGCTTAAGTTCTTAAGGAGGAGGAGTTCTTAAATTCACTATAAATAATGAGCGCTTATGAACTCACCTTTGCCACAAACTGTCTGTCCTTCTGGTCCAGATTGGCAGTGGGAGCAACATAGTCTTTCCAGATCCTCACTTTACGTTCTTTAGCGGAGCTGCAAAACAAAGAGTGCCAACTGTAAAATCCCTTCTGGGACACACAGGAAAATTAATTCCTCACAATCTTGTTCCATACAGAAATGATAGCAAAGCTAAGATACTGAGGTTAAAGACTACCAGCCACTAATCTCATGAGATCATGAGATGCTATCTTTCGCTGTCCTGAAGGTTTCAGATGCCTGCGTTTGACATGAACTCACCGTTCTGCTGCCCGCAATTTCTCTGCCCCCTGAGTGTACACTGCCATGGACCAGTCGACACAGCGCGCAAAGCCCTCCTTCAACAACAGCTCAGTGATGTTCCCATTCTGTAACAAACACACAAGTAATAACACAAGTCAAACAGAGCAAATGAGCAACTAACACAAACGGCAACAAATGCAGTTAATCACAAGCATTCCTGAGATATGTGTATTTAGAACCTAAGCATTTGAAGGCTACAACCCAGACAGAGAGAACATGCCAGAGCCAAGCATCTGAAAGAGAAAATGAAAAATCAAGGAAAATTAAAAACATCGGAAAAGAATAAAAGTGTGCCAGGACGCTTGCTGAATTAGACTGAGCAAACGCTCACATGAGCGTTATGAGGTCTGTCCCTGGAGAAGGACCCTTCACAACCAGATGCTGTTCTCGACAAGGTCAACCAAAAACCATTTGGTGGCCCTGTGCTCAGCCCAAATGAGGAAAATGAGCCACAAGTGACAGTCCTGACAGCACATGCACATTTCCCATTTCTAACATTATTGCCCAGCTTCACCCACACGAGGGCAGATGAAAAGGGGTCAGAGTGAGAAAAGCCAGCCTGAAAGGAGCCGTCAAACGTACTGTGCGCTGTTCTGGCCACTGTTTACAGCTCAGAGATTAGATAAAGGGGGTCCTTTTGAAAGAACTAAAGCAAAGAATGTATGGATAACCTGAAGCTCTAGATCTCTGTTGAAATACTGAACCGCAATGTCCCTTTCAACTGCTGTTAGAAAGAAGCTAAATGTTTCTCTTCAACTCTCCAAACTCTCCTGACTATCGCTGACCAAACAATTTGATTCCTCTCTAGGGCAGCTTTATTTCCTTATTCTACCTTGGGCTTTTACCTTACCACCTAAAATCTGAATAATCCATCCAATAAATATTAATAATTTTATCATTCAAAAAAAAAAGGCATTTCAGAATGAGTGGTGGTATTACCGGATGGAGGATGGTGCCCAGAATGATCTGGTTGGGGCAGGACTCCAGGATAATCTGCACGTCTCTCTGAAGCAGCCGAGACTCTGTGAAGAACTTTGCCTCAGCCGCAAACGGCTCTGGAGTCTCTGTTCCATCAGCTTCCCGTTTAAATGTTGGGCACTGAGAAAAACAATTGTACAAACCTCAAAACAGATACACTTTTTTTCCCCCACTTAGCTTATTCATGGAACAAACCATCACACATTCCATTAAGCTGAGCGTACCTACACCTATGAAATCCTAACAGATTTCTAAAAAGGAAAATGTACACTCAGTCTTTCACTGAATTTCTTGTTTTTTGTCATAAGGGTACAAATACTAAACAATAAGACAATATCAGACAGACCACCAGACCTGCCCAACCCTCTAGCCACCCACACACAGACCCACCCCCACAAATCATTCTATTCTGCAGCATTTTATTACGAACTAGAAACCGGACTTAAAATCGTAGCGCGAGTGTCATAGTAACACTTCTGTTACTGTTTTGTATTCGTTAAAATGTAATAAGCATAACCCTGTCTGTGATCCATTTTAAACGCAGCATGCATACACAAGCTTCACCTTTTTCCATCTTCACTGGCTATTCCCCGAATCATTCATTCATGACTGATCATCTCACAGTACAGGACTAGTGCACATTTTCCGTTATAAAAATAAAACGTATTTGAGGCCTTTGAACAGTTATATAAGAAGGCCAAAGACTTTTCTCATGCTAACAGATCACCTGTGCTGTCAATCACATTTGACTGTGTTCCAACTTGGAGATCTGTTTCCATTTGTCAAAACTCATTAGAGGGTACAATCCGGTTTTAAACTCAGTAAAAATCTTGTAGTGTACCCCCAGCTTTAAAGCATTTTGGGGCTTTGAGCTGCATTACAAAAGAATAACACACACATGCACAGGCAGCCTGGAACAAAATGGCGCTTTGGAGAGTTGCAAGGTCTCACCTTGACTCCAGAGAGCATCACTGTGACCAAGTAGTAGTCAGGCAGCAGGAGCGCTCGTACAACACTGCCATCCCGAACATGTTCAATAATGGCTGTATGTGCAGAAGACAGATCAGAGTGACAGATACATATATATATATATATATATATACACAGAGAGAGAGAGAGAACATAGAGCAACAAGAAAATTTACACTGTGTTAAAAACATTACATAAAACGTGCAGATTCTACATTTAAGTGTCAACTTCGTGGCAACTGCAAACATAACCTGAACTTCTGGTTTTCAGGGCTAAAGCACATCCAATCTTCTGTATTTACAGAACAAGGCACCGAGAGAAGCAAGGTACCTTAAGTTGTACTGATAACTCCTAAACCTTCACACTATAAATCACTTTCACTTTTCACTCTGCAGAGCAGCCACAGAGCTGAATGCCTTCCCTGAAGAGAAGGGGGAACACAACCAATTCTTTAAAGCCATTCGGTTTCATTTGCAGCACGCCGGCTGGCTGTGCAACAGAGGTCAACTCTGAACGGTATCTGAGTCACCATTCTATTTGACTAAGAGAAATAAGCTTTCTCTCATCTGGAGGAAGGGGCGCAGTAGGGGAAAAGCGTCGCCAGGAATGACTCAGTGGCAGAATGTGATAAGGGCCAGAAAGCCACCAGCAGCCAGATGAAATAAAAAAAAAGTAAAACCTTCCTTTAACAAGCATGGCTTCCATCTAGAAACAGGCAGAGGTAAACACCCTTGGAGTTACATTTGAAATTTTCATGCAAGCATGCATTTTAATCAGAGATCTTGCTGTCCATAAACACATCATTTAATCCTGATCTTGTGTTACAAGCTACTACAAGGACTAGTAAGACATACGATGCCACGTCTCACCATTAACTGGTTTTTGGTGCAAAGAGTCCACAAAGTGGCGGGGGTTCTCGATGCTGTACTTTAGGTCACGAATCGTGTGCGCTCCTCCGCCCTCAGACCAAACCCCTTTCTTGGCAGCCTTTGCTTGGTCTTCCAAATCACAGAGTCTGGCCTGCTCAGGACTGACACACACACACACACACACACACACACACACACACACACACACACACACACACACACACACACACACACAC
>JBBPCZ010000136.1:19329226-19340589 GCA_037974445.1 Brycinus macrolepidotus
TGTCTGACCACGACAGACGGTCGTTAGAAGATTTTTAATAAGTTCCTATCAGTTTAGGTAATGTTGGCCCAACTCTGTGTGTGTGAGTGTGAGTGTGAGTGTGAGTGTGAGTGAGAGTGTGAGTGTGAGTGTGAGTGAGTGAGTGTGTGTGAGAGAGAGAGAGAGAGAGAGAGAGAGAGAGACACAGAGACAGAGAGAGATGGAATGCAAATGAACTCCATTTTCAGTGGAGTTTTAAAATAAACTGAGCAAAGAATGCAGGCTACCAGATCAATAAGCATAAAGAGAAGTGATAGTGAGAGAAGAATAAACAATGAGTTATGATGCAGAGAGGATCCCTCTCTAGATCAATTACTTCAAGTTCAATGGAAGCAACTCCTCTGGAGTGCCTATTCTCCAAAAGGTTACAGAGAGCTCAAACACCGCATAACGCTAAGTTACTTTGATCCAAACATCTCCCTCCACAGCAACAAATTTCTGCTTGTCCACTGTGCATTACATGACCCCCAGAATGGGTCTTCACTTTGCTAGCCCATCTCAAGTTTGGCCAAGGGAAACGATTCTCATCTTTGAGAGAGAGAGAGAGAGAGAGAGAGAGAGAGAGAGAGAGAGAGAGAGAGGAGCACAGAAATGCCATCAGCTCCTGGGGCCAAGTGGCACACTTGCGATTGTTCAGAACCATTTCATAATGTGGCCTACACAGCCTACAGTGTTTTAAATGTACTTGTTAACCGTTCTACAGGTCTACACAGCCACCTACTGGAGAAATAAAAGCCCTTTGAAAGAGTGCCACTACTGTAAAGATCTCAGTGCAGAGAGGGTTAATGACCAATTCTGACAAGATTCTGACACACAACAGTAAACCTACACTCTATAAAGGGAGCAAGGTGAAATATCAACGTATATCATATAGGTTACATATTAAATATACTACCTCTAACCTACCTTAGTGCAAACACTGCATAAATATAAAGCTGTATCATGCCTTAGTAAAACATTTCTAAACAAAGAGACTACTGGCTTTAATAAGGTTTTCCAAGGGCTATATTTTGGTGCCGGTTCCAAGCTGAGTCATACCTAGACACTAACAATTAACATGGCATGTTTCATGCAGTAATCAACTTGATGGCAATCCATAAAGTAGATTATATGTGTAAATCTCACAATTGCCACACCACTGACACCTTTCATTACCGCCTTCCATTACTGCCACTACAACCTTTACATTTTAAATGTCATACAGATAATTACAGCTTCATACCTATTAAACTTTATGAGGTTTCATCATGCGTGACCACAAAGGGGCACTCCTGCTGCTCTTCATCAGTGCCGTCATTTGAACACTCAAATAGCATTTCAAAGCTCATAGCCATGTTCACGTATGTGGTTATATTTCTTGTTGCCAAATTTGGGCATATCATTTCAGCCTGTACATCCAGTCTACTACGTGAATAACTGTTTAGCATGGCCATTTTGCTAAGCAGTGTAGTCAGTGCATGACTCAGTTTGCTTTTACAACCCCTTCTAGAACTCAGTCACACCGGAGCATCCATTAACACAACTGTTCTACTCATAAATCATTTAATCAAGATAAAGTGTATAGAGGTGACTGTGTAGCATGACAAAGATAAAGAGAAGCATCAGCTGGAAACATCCTGGCCATTTGGGAAGGGTCAGGCAGAAACCTCTTTCTTCCTTCCTAACAATACAAATAACCCCAGATTTGTCTTGTTCCTTAGTGCACATCCATTCCGGCTCTGTGGAACATCACATGCACACTCACTTGGTGCCTCTGATACCCTCTCTGCGGACTGTGGCAAGTCCCTCAGCAAGAAGCGCCTCTGTAATGTTCTCTCCTGATGTGTCTGAGGAAAGAAACACAAAAAGTGGCATTTTCATAACTGAAAACCAGACCGACATCCTATCACATCTATTTAATATAATTTACACACAATTGCAAAAAGTAGACCCAGCACGCTAGAGAGACAAACACAGTGAGCTGCAAAGCAGATTAAGAATGAAGTTTATCTTTCATCGGCTAATAAATATGATTTTACAGATGTGGCGATAGGAGGTCAGTACTGCTTTGATTCTGAGCAAACATGGCTAAGGACTTGCCTTGTTGCAAAACTCTAGCCCTTCGCACACAAGATTTTAGGTGGGAGTCAAGCAGCACTTAAATTTCACGCACAAGGGGTGAAAATTCACCAAATTTCGTGCTGACTTCTTAATATACGTCACATCCTGCGTGTAAAGATATCGATCACTGCAACATACATGAGGGCTGAAAGCCTGCATAACGCAAAGTTTAAACATTACCAGTAAAGATACATCATTAATGTCAGAAATGTTAAAACAGCTTAAGCCAAGTTCATACTACCCAATTTTTAGCCCTGATTTTTTGGTCGTCGACAGTTTTTGGAAACTGCTGGAAAAAGCCCCAGCCTCAGAGGCAAATCAGCATTCAATCAGGACTTACAAATTGCTTCCCAAATGCTATGTGTGACTTGTTCAAAGATGCCATGCGAGGGGCTCGCCGATGTCTCGCAGGCGCCTGACATTTCTAGCATGCTAAATATCCAAATACTGTAGTCTGAAGTATGTTGCGAGTGCAGCAATGAGCTATAACCAATGGGAGCGCAAGACAAGGGTTGAGGGAGAAACCCAGTGAGCAGAGTTTATAGTCTTTGTTTTATGTTCATATCGTTTTCTTTTTCTTCCTTTTTTTATTCACCGCAAATCTGCGCACAAACAACTTGCAGCACTCACTTCCCACTGACATCAATTTTTGGAAGAAAAAAAAAATCCTGGCGGAACTGAACGAAACTTCCTTTCTGATCTGATTATTGTTGATTTCAATATGTAGCTCATGGACTCACTACTTATAGGAGTACAGTTGACCATCATGTGGATCCCCAGATCAGTCAAAATCAAGGAAGGTGCACAGGATCAGTCATTCAGACACATTCCAGGTCTCCCGCATGGTATCATGTTATCCCCCCCATCACGCACTCCTCGAATGTGTTTTTTGAACAAAACATAGTTTGGAGACCAGAGAGACTCATGTGAGCTTCCTCCAGGTAAAGGACCTTGTAATGTGTGACCTCCCTCATCACTGATCACTTAAGAGTCCCAGTTACAAGACAGCAAGTTGTGTAGTGTGAACAGTGCAGCGATCTGGCAACTTTTATGTCATGTAGTGTGTCCCAGGCCTTACCCTTTCCCAGATACACCATGCCATATTCCCTTCCCATTGGAGATTTGTGCTCCACAGTGAAGCACACCTCTTTTCCAATTAGCTTTTTGCGAAGAAACTCACGAGCCTGGAAAGCCCAGGGCTGTAAAAAAATAAATAAACACACATGGCAGTCAGTCATCAATGCTAACATTCTCTAGCCACAAGAGGGAGCTACCCTGTAATTTATTAAATTGCTATTCAGTAATTTTTGTGCTCTTTCTCAGCACAAAGAACACGTGAATTATTAAAATGCATGTGCCTTTCTAACAACCTAACAAAGCCATTAAAGAAAGCTGATTTGAGGACACTGCTGGAAACTACCTCATCAGGTGTGTCTTTGGTGTCAGGCTGGTTCTGAGCGGCTCGGCGGGCAAGGGCACCAGCACGGATATTGCTGAGGTTGATCTGTCGCTCTGGAGGAGGGCCGCCTCGTGGTTGGCCTCTTACAATGATGGCACATCCAGACAAGACCTGCAAGACACCCAAAAGAAATTTTCTTAACATGACTTCTGCCCATTGAACCCTACATGCAAGAAAAGACAGCACACTAAGCAAACGTGCACTTCATCTAAAGACTAAGAAACAATGTTGAATCTACTGGCAATTTCTGAAGATATAAGGACACAAAGAATGAAGTAAAAAAAAAAAAAGCAAAGGCAAAAGATGGAAGAAACTTGTGTCTACTTTCAGAGTGTAACTTTGGTCAAGACTACTGTAGGACCAGCAGTCTCGTACAGCAGGGAGGTGACAGCACTTCTCCCATGTAATTACCATAATCAAGAATCAGATACCCCCAAAATATCAAAAGATGCATAATGGCCTTACAATCACTTGCACACTGTCTGACACAAAGCTCCAGGAAGTAAGTCTGCTATCAAACAGAGGGTTCTCTGGGTAAGTTTTAAATCAGCTGGGAAAAGTCCCTGCATGACTTGTTCCTGGTGTCTGGAATAGAGAGCTGAATCTTCCAAGTTATTTCTCAATTATCTGTATTTAGAAAACTATTCAAATGTTGATCATTGAAGTCAACCCCATGTCTTCTGCAGCTGCAGAACAAATCTTTCAGCAAAATTGAAAGTAGTTAGTCCACAACTTATGCTTAGGGTTTGGTTTTCAATTACATATTGGGAAAACTATTACAATATGAAAGTGCTCTTTTGAAAATAATGTATTTTATGCTTGTTACTGTGTGTTTATCTTTCTCTTCTCCTGCTTCCCTGTACTCCAGAGCAGGAGTCCTTTAGATCACTGAGCTGGGCCAAAGATCTGCCTCTAACAGCTACGTGTCAGTTTCTCTTTCAACATCTGGCAAAGTAAACATTCAACTTTAAACCAGCCAAACGAGCCCCGAGCTCCAGCTCGACGGTAACGTTTAAAGAAGACTACCAACCTCCAACCTAAATGTGTCCCAGAACTGGGAGCCTGCTCAAAACACTAATAAAAACTACAGTGTGGGGTCGTTGGTTCTCCAGCTAACAGACTCCAGCAGGACTAACGGTTCAGACTCCCGCAGGACTAACGGTCAAACACGGAGCGCGTGCTCCTCCTCAGTCCTTTAACGGACCGGACCCGCTCCAGGTTCAACTGACAATAGCTAAACACGCTACTTTTACAAGTTTACTTCACCACTTGTGGGGCAGCAGGTGGCCTAGGGTTTAGAGAATTACCCCTGCGATCAAAGGTCATTGGTTCGAATCCCAGGACTCATAGTGTCACCACTGAGGTACCCTAGAGCAAGGTACCGTCCCCACACACTGCTCCCCGGGCGCTGTGTTGCTGCTTCACTTGGTGAACGGGTTAAATGCACTGTTCACACTGTGTGCTGTGGTGTGTTCACGAATGACAAATGGACACTTTCCACCCCGTATTCACTCTGCACTTCATTAGCCTGCTAGCTTGCCTGGAGCAGCGTGAGAACCAGCTGGCACTGTTCTTCTATGCACTCAAGTTTGCTGTGAAGCTGGAACTTTGAGAGAGTGGAAACCTCTGCGGGGTTGAACAGTAACATGGGTGCTGTGTCCTTAATGTATTCTAGTTTATCAACAACTTCCAAACTAATAACCCGAGACAGCTGTGCTGTGGAATTAGCCGCGCTGCTAACAGCTCTGAGCTCTGCAAAGTCGAGTTCTCGGCTCCGCCACAGACATGGACAGAGGAAGAGAGAGTGAGTGAGGCTGTGGAGCTGAAAGTGGAGTGGAGTGTGGAGTGGGTCTGCTCGGTCCTACCATCTTCACTATTCCTCTCTGCAGAGCCGGGGCTGGAGCCGGGCTGGGCTGAACCGGGCCGGACACGGGGGTCGCCATGTCTGTTCTGCACGAGTCCGTTCTCTGGGAGGGGGCTGGTAGAAAAAACAGGCGCGGACAGGAGAGTCTGCGGCGAGAGTTTTAGTCTGAAAGAGAGAAAAGAGGCTGAGCACGGCGGATCACGCTCGCTTCTCCGGAACCATGCGAGGGGGAGGACGCGTTACAGTGAGCCTCTTCCGGGGTCAGACCTGCCCGACAGCACGGAGAATAGAGGCCTTTCACAGTGACGTAGGAGGGACGAGGTAGAAACATCCGGGTCACGGAGCGGTGCGACACGTCAGCACACATTTGAAAAAGTGGAGAGTCCCAAAACAGCAGCAGAGACTCTACTGCACATCCCAGCCCTGTAATCACACAGGAGCACTGATTTATACATATTCACTGTTGTTCATGTTCAACTCCAGTGACTATAAAAGCAGTACAAACAAAAGAATATTGTATTATCAATCTGAATACAGTCCAAACCCCACAAAAAGGTAACTTTATAGCAGAGGGGGGAAAGCTGATGTTGATGAACAAGATTTTAAGTTATTCTGAATCATTTCTATTGATTTGTTTTACATGATGTTTTGACAAAGAGCAGCTGATGTTTTCAAATGAGGTGTTAGACAAAAAATAAAAAAAGGATACAAGGTTTTGTTCACAGTCACAAATAAAAATAAATGTAAATGTAAATGTAATGATTCCAAACCTGAATTTAGCAACACTTCTGCCATTGTACACTATATTTTTCCATTAAATAAATAATATGAAATAAATGTAATAATAATAATATTAGTCAGACATTTTGAGCCGTGAGTCAAGACTGTTCAATAGGAAGGATACTAAACCCTTCTATTGCACAAGGTTGACTTTTGGCTTAAGTTATCTCACCATATGTGAGAAAACCTGCTCTGTGCAACTTCACTTTAACATAACCATGAGTTGGAGATGTAAACTCTGATTAGTTCTGCTTTATAAGTGAACCAAAGGCAGATTCGTATCACTTTGGGTCTTCAGTCAGACCAAGAGACACATCAGACAGCTGGATAAAACAAGCTGAAAGTTTAGGACTGGATGTTAGGTGTGTATCAGAGTGTATTACCCAGGAGCCACATCATACTGCATTTCCACAGCAGCTACACCAACCTGCATTTTGCACTCAACTGTGCAAACATAAAACTGCTGAAAAGTGTACATCTTTTAAATTAATGTCTTTTACAGTGTTTTGGAATGAAGATGCGATTTGTGTGCGATTTGAGTCTAGCTTCATTATTTAGATGGGTAATAGACAGCTGAACTGTGATTTTGAAAATGTGCACTGACATCCTTGATAATGTGAATTCTTTATTTTTGTCTCCTTTTGTCTATGATGCTGTCAGTCAGGGGCATAAACCGGGGATTTAATTAGTCTTGCCAAAAAGGGTAATAAAAAGGGCACTGGTCAAAGGGGCAGGTGCTTTTCTTCTCGTTATTCTCATCTTAAGCCCCCCTTCCCCTCTGCACGTGCCTGATGTCCAAAAACAGGCCCTTCAGAATGCGTAAATCTGCCCCACTCGGATGCGTCATTATCATTATTATCCACCAGATGGTGCCATTTGTCCAAATGCGAATACTTCAGGGCCTAAATCCAGTTTTCATACAAGAGGCACACTTTTTATCCTTCCAGCTCATCACGAGCATTCAGGTGTTGCACTACTGATCTGGCTTCTTTGTGTTCTATTTCTATACCAAAAAAGGACCGCGTGTGAGTATTAACTCGTTTGCAGCTACGCATTTGAGGAATTCTAACACTGGAAAACTTTGGAACACCCAGGTGTTCATTTTTGAACTCCAAACACCAGTGTGTTCGTTCTTCTTGGCTGACCTGTTTAGTGAAGCCTCATCGATGCGTTCTGTTTCTCCAGATAGAGATGAGCTAGATATCAGAGCTCACTGGCCATCAAAAAGCCACCCTGACTTAAGCTCCATGCTCACAGCCCTATAAAATTTCACTGAACGCATCCTAGTAACATCCCACACTCAAAGGGCTTGACCTAACCAGTCAGTGGACAAACTAACATCACTACTGATTTATGGCACGAAACGTTTTAAAAGTATTTGAGCAGTTCAGTTTTAGTAGACAGATCTGGTGGACGAGTGTCATCTCCACCAGTGCTTCCCAAACGTGGTCCTGGAGGCCCCCTGCTCTGCACTTCTAGTGTTTTTCCCTGATCAGACTAATCAGCTCCTTATTAAGCCTGTCCTGGCGTGCAAGAGCTGGTGAAGACTAAACCGTGCAGGGTAACGGGGGCTCCAGGAACAGGACTGGGAAGAGATGGTTTACACAAGAGATCCTGGCACAGCATTAAAGAGTTTCAAAGTGAAGTCCTCGACATGCCCCGCCACTTCCTTCCGAGCTGGTTCTCCATGTTCAGACCCTCTCGAGCACAAAGGTGCTGCGTTTCCGTGCGTTTGGAGAGCTTTTTACGCGACTGAAATTCAACTACATAACCCCAACACCCAAGACCAGCGAGCTGAAAAACAAATACCCCGGACACCGTAAAACATTTCTGCTGCGTTATATCCTGGAACAAATCTGACCTCTTCACACACGCCACTCTGGCACGACACGTGCCCAAAGGACACACACAGCTTTTGCGCACCGACCAGGTTTAACAAGTTTTTTTTCATTATAGCTGTAAGCACTTTTACCAACTCGGTTTACGTTCATAAAAGCTTTCAATAAACCCCGTCGCACGGCTCTTGTGTTTCTATGGAAGCTGGCTGAAGCCATATAGCTATAAATACTTGGTCTTTTCTTCTCGTTGGCAAGGAGACGCTGGCGTTCACGGCGGACCCCCCCTCCAGCCCCCAGCCATGCAACACAAAGAGCCCGCGCTGCCGAATATGACTGCGCTGTAAGCAGGAGTTAATGTGTAATTTGGGCCATATGGCATTTTACATTTCAACCTTTATTCTCACAGTCTTCGATCTGTGTGGATTTACCTAATGATGCCCAATTAGTCATTAAACAGGACCCAAATACGAGGCTCGTGTGGATTCTCTCTCGCTAATATTTGCTCTCCAAATATTTCCTCTGAAACGTTTACAGCGCATTTTATCTGCTGGGCCGGACAAGAGGACATCTGGGAGGGTTTTACGCCTCCGTATTTTTTTTTCTGAATAAAAAAAAAAAAAAAAACAATTGGTTCACACTCGGCGCCCCCCCTCCCCCCCTCTCCTCCGACTCTTATTTGCTCATGCTTGAAAGAAAATGTAATAAAAGAGGGCCGGATGATGGATTTATGATTGATCAAAAGGACGTTACCATATGGCAGTCGTCTTTGGAGCAGATTTTCAAATGTTTGTTTAAAAAGGAAAAAACAGAAGAAAGGCGATTTGATTAACCTAGCAATGAGGAGGATGCTCAAGTCACGTGACCCTCAGCACCTTCACATGATTTGTTATTTATAAATTTGAACATGTAAAGAGGATTGTATGCTCACAGCATTTTTTGGTTGTAGATGGAGCTGTTTGGACCGGGAGCTCCTGTATTGTGTTCAGAAGTCTCCCTGCAGCTCCAGGGCTGCTGTACAGGGAGATCAGTGCAAGTCATGCAGGAAACCAGCTGCCAGCTCCTTGACTGGATTGAACTTCTATTCTCTGGAGCTCTAGAGGCGCACTGGAGACCACTCAGTCCCACTGGCCGAGACCCCAAAGCTCACACATGATTCCCTCAAGCATAAACGCCTCTTTCGTACCACATCTTGAAATGATGAATTCTAACAGCTCGCTGCCAGAAGCAGTGCAAAGGGACATTTCCAATATTAAACTAGGCATCAGCTTATTGGCACAGTGTTGTGTGTTCATTCATTTTACTTAATGCTCAGCGCTCCTCAGACTCATAACTCAGGGTTCCAGCTCCACCTCAGTGGAAGAAAAATCAGTCATTTTTTTGTGCACATCTATGAAAAGGTCATTTCAAATAAAAAGGTGAATAGGAGGCAAGAGTACAGTTGTTTATTCCAGCTGATGTTCTCATGCTGCCTTATTTGGGACAAGCTGATTCATCCCTCTGCTGCTATCATCACTTTTACACTCAGCCAGCTTCACATTATCCATCCAGGCCCCAGCCATAGCGCTGCCTCATTTAGGAATGATTCCATTTTCCCTCTTTCTCCACTTTTCCCCTCTTCCCATCACTTTTGATAAAAATATATAATCACCTTCTGTCTGATCTTCACTGTAGTTTTCTGTCAGAGTCTTTGTGAACGTTACCTGTACTCCTACGTCCAACAGAACATCTGTAATGTCTTTGGCTGTAACTTTTTTCAGCTGTCTGCTGCATTAACTATTTAAAAGACAGCATCCCAAAACAAAAGCTGAGTATTCTGTTCTTCTTGAGTATAAAGCTGAGTATTCTGACTCATATTTATGTTTTCTTATCTAAAAGGCACTGAAAAAATATACTTCACCATCCCAGCAATTACACTTCGCACATGTATGAATGAAAGTGTTGCACTGGGCAAAGAAAAGTCAAACTAGTGGGCCCCAAATGAAGGTCAACACACTGTGATTTACATAGATCATCTCTTCAGTCATTTGTAAAGCTTCTTTGTATCGCTATCACTCACATTGACCTTCATTTTTATTATGAACAAACTGTTTGCTCTTGTGGGGGACTCTAGTCTATGTGCCTGAATCAGTTTAGCCATTGTGTATTGAAAGTTCAAAGTGTCCTGCCTTTTTAAAAAAAAATCAAGTTCATTTAAAAATATAATTTTACATCACTATAACGGGAACATACGGCATGTTACCGTACTGCATGCTGTTTATTATAAAAGAGTTAGAAATGACAGAAGGAACGGGTGCACAGTATTCATACTGCGTTGTGTGTGCATCCTTTGATTCAGTTTAACCATCCAAAATTACGCATTTCTAGTTTCATTTAAAATGTCACCTTTTTAGAAAGGAAACGTTCACCTGAGACTGATGATTTTCAGGAGCCGCGGTCCTCTCAGCCAATCCGGCTGCTGCACGTCACAGAGCTGAGCGCGCGCCGTTGTATTTGAGGTGTGGCGCGCAGAGAGCCGCGCGGACAGGAGGACAGCGCGAGACGCAGGTGAGCCATCACTGACTCCGTGTTCATTCAACAAGAACATACAGTCCAGTAACTCTCTTAATCACTGTACAGACTCTGGAAACCGCGTGTTTCGCTTCAGGCAGGAGAACTTGGTCCACAAAACAGAGGAATACTGGGATGTGCGGCACTGATGTGAGTCAGACACGCGAAGGTCAGCATCCTGCCTCTTACTCTTCGAGAGAGAGAGAGAGAGAGAGAGAGAGAGAGAGAGAGAGAGAGAGAGAGAGAGCACCGCGCAAAAATCTTAGACACAAGCGAAAATATCTACATACAGTTTAGACATTTTTTCTCACATTAATATTGCTAAATATACTAAATAAAACTTAAAAGAATAAATACAAATAAAATTAAACAATAAATAGTGATTTATGTACAAGTTATCAATGTGTTCCAGTTTATCAATGTGGAAGTCCAGTGTTACTTGTAGTTTCCATCAGAATCCATCAGGTTTGACTTAATTAGTCCTTCATTAAATTAAATAGTCCAAGCAATGGCTGGAGGAATCGAGGAGAAATCTGGAACCAAACCTGTGTTCTTTTTATCAGCTCACAAAATATCAACTACGTTTTTACAAACAAAAAAAAAATGATAGTTTTTACTGCTTTTTTTGTTTGCTTGCATTTATTTTAATGTAAATGTCACATTATCACACGCTGAGAAAAAAATGCCTTGAGCAATTTGCATACATGTCTAAGACTTTTGCACAACACTATATATA
>JBBPCZ010000136.1:19348956-19360751 GCA_037974445.1 Brycinus macrolepidotus
CTCTCTCTCTCTCTCTCTCTCTCTCTCTCTCTCTCTCTCTCTCTCTCTCTCTCTCTCTCTCTCTCTCTCCCTTTCTCTCTTTTTCTCCCTCTCTCATAGGGAGATCAGCTCTGTCAGTGAAGGTTCATCTGGTAAGAAATCTCTCCTGTAGACTTTGGCTAGTACTCGCATATTTCTGCTCCGTAACCGAACAAGATCAACACTTGGACACAGACCAGGATGCTCAAAATTATATGAGGGAGGCACAGCTGCTCTGTCTAATGTTAACCTTTACAGGGGTCAACCCTACAAGCCTTATCCCTAATATAAATCCCATTAATCAAACGAGCAAATGAAGAAATGTAAGGTTGCGGAGTGTTTCTCTTGGGTTTTTGTTGCTCTTTGCATATCCAGTTTAAATCAGTTACAATAAAGTATTTGAGAAAACTAGGCCATGCTGTTACTCTTAAGCAATTTGCAATAAAATCAACAAATAATAGGCAACAATAATAGGATATATTGTGTTAAAAGACTAAAGGCAGGAGAGGGCAGAGTAATCTCCATTTTTAGGGATCTCAGGAGGAATGGCCAGGCCGGACATTACAATGGGCCAGCACGATACGTTTTTAAAATCAGCATTTAAAACAGACCAGTCGTCATCAGCCCTGGGATCTTTCACCGCTTGTCAAGTGTGGCAGAAATAGCACTCTGGCATTTCCTTCAATCCAACAATTTGTCTCAGCAAAATGAATGAGCTAAGACAGAATGCATTATCAACCAAACAGCGGAAGTTCAACATATTTATATGTGTAGGAAACAGACATTTAACCATTCGTTTAAGCCTCTGACCTCATATTCTTGTACGTAATGAATCAAATGTGCTGCCGCTTCGGTTTATTTGAAGCCCCTCTGTAAAAACAGATCACTCTTTCAGGTCACTCTTCAATTGTGTGAACTCTGATCCCTGGCTGAGGAATGAATTAGGTGCCAAGAGCTAACGGGAAGCAGAAATATAGCTTGGGCAGAGGGACATGTCCACTTAACAACGAGAAACACCATCCCAGAGACATAGGCATGCACGCATAAAGAAGTGTGCAGGTACATACAGTGCTGTGCAAAACTCGCAGACCACATTTTCCTTTAATTAGTTGAGATGGCAATTCTTTTTCAGCATTAAAAAAGCAGGAAAAGCATATTTAACACTGAAGCCTCCGACACTAAATGTGCACGCGTTTAATTTGTCCACTCTTTTGTGCAATTGCTGCCACTTTTAACTCCTTCATCCCTCCAATCTGACGTCCAGAGCCAGTCGGCCCCTGTTCACTTGCTACATAAGTTACACAGGGCCTCGCAAATTACGCAAGGGCCTCGTGTCAAAGCAGGTGTGAATGTTTCGAAGAGTGGATAAACTATCCTTTTGTTTGCAAAAAGAGAAAAAAACAAACTTGTCATCAAGACAAATCCCCAGACAAAACAAACTATGTTTCCAGCATCACAGAGGCAGAGTTTGATGTCATTTTGCAACGTGCAACTCAGAAAAACACCCCGGCATTGCTAGAAGGAATCAGTAACTTCAGAGGCACACGCTTCTGATCGGATAAACCATATGAAGGCCGTGTGTTGTTGTCTCTCTCCCTACTTACCAGTAAGAATGCATATTCAGAAACAGCCAAGATAGATTGCAGATTTCTTCTCCGAATGTGCATTTGGCCAGTTTAATATTGTGATTTTAGCTGATTTGTGCGGTAAACAATGCTGCCGCTACACCTGTACAAAAATATCGTAGTATAATTGTGCGTAAGTCATTATAATAAATAGTCACTTGCCTCTTTTACTTTGAATGTAGCACTTTAATTTATTTATGATATTTAAATCGCAAAGTTTTCTTTGTTTAAGGCTTTAAAATACCGATTTGGAATTTTATACTCTTATAATGATGATAAGAAATCGTATTAGAATCTGGAGCAGAGGGACATGAGTGAATCAAACAAAAATACTGAAATATTTACTTACAATGTTAATTTAATACAAAAATCCATATTACAAAGGCTCTTAGCATACTGACAAAGGTCTCCATTATTTACAAAAAAAGGCAGCAGACTCTTAGTCACTGAAGTCATTCATTTAAAATAAATAAAAAGAAATGTAACATAACTCGCTGTTGTGAGACGTGTGTAGCAGCTCCTGAAGTGAAGGACATGTAGAAAAGGAAAATGGGTACAAAACTGAAACAATGTAGGAGTATTTGGAATGCACGGTTTATATAAAACAATATTTACAGTATAAAGGTACATTTGCATTCATTTGGCTCATAAAATGGCCATGAATGTTAAAATAAATATGCCATGTTTTGCATCTGTTAAGCAAACCAGTAAAATTGCTCCTGACTTTATGTCCTGGGCTATTTCAGTACTTTTTGCAACTCAGGCTACATTAGATCATGAACTAACATTAACCTCTGCTGGGAGTGAGACATTTATGGTTTGTAGACCTGTAGGGAGCTATCTTTGGAATATTTTGGTATAGTACATAAACAAATGATGGGCTTATGAAACATATATTATCCCTTTGTTCCTCTTATAAAGGCACGTCTTTAAAGTCCTTGCCAAAATGAATACTTTTGTAACATAATATTGCTGGAATAATCTTCCTCCATCATGAAGATTTCATTATAAATAAATACCTTACAATTTAGATATAACACACTATGAGAATGGACAGACCTTCACATATTTGTACGCTAGCCAGATCTATGAGACCTACGGAGTACCAGCAATATACTCACAAGAGCAAAAATTAAACCAAACGTAGTAAATGCACAGCCCCAAAAAGGGCCACTGTATGCTCCATACTGGAGTAAGGCAAGCTATTTAACACCCTCCATTAATGAACACACTCCAAATGTACAGCGTCAGTTCTAAGGTAAGACAGAATAAGGCAGTTTTTATAATGCTGCCCCATGAAAATGTAAAGGCAAGGTGGTATTCTGACTTCCTAATTTCTAAGAACTGGCTCTAGTGATGTGGCTCCCTGCTGATGTATGCGCTACTACTGTAGCTAGTCCTTGACCCCCCACCCATCCCCAAAAAAACTGTTTCACCTCTTTCTGCACCCCTCCGTGACTTCCTAGAAACTGAAAGGAAGCTCTCGTGGTCTTCAAAGTGAAGAACCGAACCTCAGTCGTGAATCTAGATACTTTTGGTTATTATTGTATTCAAGTATCTCCAGGAGAACAATAGAGAGTGAGTCAACAATGCTTTGGTCCAATTTGCTCTTATCTAGTATCGCTATGATGTTTTCTTCTGTTTTTTTCTGTCTCTTTATGCTTCATCTGTCCATGTGTCCCAGATTTGTGAACACTCAATAAAAAAATATTCTCATTAGTCGGAAAAAAAAAATCAAACTAATAGTTTTTTGTTTGTTGTTTTAAAGGGGTCTTTGAGACCACGCTGACTGTACTCACTGAACTCTCTCTTCTTAGCGGTCTCTGTTCTTGAAGCAACAAGTTGAGGCTTCTTTGCAGTCTCTCAGTGGTGGAATATCCATCCTCCACATGACACTTGCTGAAATATCAGTTGCTTGGTGCACAAGCTGTAAAATCAGCACCGTGGCTTAAAACTGATAAGATTGTACACGATGCCATATGTGCGGAGTGTCATGTGTTGAACACTGCACGTCACAGTAAGTGAACAGCTGCAGTGATTTCTAAATGAGGAAGGCTGTTCTAGTAAGTTGCCTCAATGTCAGAATAGTGTTTGAAAACTTTATGAATCCAGTCCGAGTAATAGGCCACATTGACGAAGATCGCAGGCCGCCTGGCGATGGCACACCCCCGGCCGTGTATGCTCACACCGATGATGACCTTGCTCTCCCTCTCTTGACACACCAGTGGGCCACCGTAGTCTTTCTGTAAGAGATGAGCCAGTGGAAGAGGGGTTGATCTCCAAATGAGCCAGTCAAAACAAACACTCCCCACAAAGTGTAAGTGTTTAAAGAGAAGGCTTTGATTACCTCACACACGCCCTTGTCCTTCTCTCCCCCAGCACAGACTTTGGTCTCTGTGATAGGCAGGCTGCCATTGTGGATTTGGGAGCATTTATTGTTGCTGACCATGGGAAGACGCACCATTTTCAGACTGCCTTCATGACCTGTGGCTAAAAGAACCATCACAAATGTATCAGGACAACACTTCAGCACTAACACAAAAGAGACAGTTTCCCTTACATTGATTAAGCCAAGTCTAGGTCTAGACTGCAATGCCAAAGGTGATCCTGGACCTTAAAGGAACAGTTACTCTAGTAAATCTCAAAGGTAGGGTGATTACATTCATTACGTTTACATGCACACAACAGCTTGAACTTCTTAGTCTAAGAGAGAGAAATTAATTAAAATGTTTACATGAGTTTTATAAAAGACAAGTACATTTTTAGTCCTATTTACATGCATGCCAGTGTAGTCTGACTTAACTACAACACCTCCTTCAAGACACACCTAAGGCCTTAACAGACAGGCAGCTCAAATCTAAGTTTTCAGCAGATCTGATTTTAGCAGGACAGATTTTATTTAAATCTGAACAGCAAAAAGTCATCTGACTTTACGCAACCAGATTCCAGCCACATTTGTGGGTTGCATTGGATCTCTGGACATGCAACTCAGTTTGACCAGTCAGAGCGGATTTCATGTAGTATTTTATCAGCCTGCGGTGGTGGTGTGAGAAGAAAGCTAGTGCTGCATCACATACGTATATCTCAAACATGAAGAGCTGAACCTTTGAACAAACATTTAGGTAGCATATTTCTACTGTGTGGGCTGTGGTTTTACAGTGACTTTCAGCAAAGATTTGAACTTGAATCCTTTCCCTAAATATTAATGAAAATGCCTTTTAGTCTTTTAGCTAATGTTATCTTCTATCTTCTATCATCATCCTACTTTAATGTTCATGTTATATTTGCTAAAAAGCACAATACTACTATATCTGTCAATCATTCTGCCAGTTACACAGTTCACATCAGAATCCAAACTTCATTAAACTCTGGCTGCCCCTCCTCAGTCAGTGCTCTCACACCTGCACTCAAATTTGAAATCTGAATTTTCAAGTCAAAAAATAAGATTTAAGAAACAGACCAGATTTGTTTGTACATTTTTAGACTTGACTGTACATGTTTTCATGTTATCCTGAATGGTCCGACCAGTATCATAGCTCATACTGAGAGTAGCAGTCTTGGGCTAATGTCAAACCACTAGTGTACATGTAAATGTTAACATAGAAAAAAGTATTCAATTTTTTAGTACAAAATGGCCTTTCACTGATGGCACAGAGAGAATGGAGAGCCAAAAGAGACTAGTACCTTTCGTCTCCCCCCACCCATACATGAGGCACTGGAAATCTTCTGATACTTCACATCCAGCCACAGGCAACTGCACAGTTCTCACATGCTCTGAGAGAGGGGCTGGTCTAGGCAAAGTTAAAGTAATAAATAGGTCAGTTAAGATATGTAGTGAACAAGTGAATAAGTTAACGAATGCATGAACAGGCGAACATTCTGTAGTTCGTACTGGGCGAGTTTGAGCAGGGCCAGGTTGGAGCCATCAGGTCCACAAACCATGTGTGCAATGCGGAGCCCGTTTGTGTGTGAGGAGGCGTTGAGGTGGAGGAGACCCACGTGCACTCTGAACTCCCAAAGATCAGGAACACTGTGGAACACACATGTAGCACATGACTCATTTCATCCTGCCACATGATAAAACACAGCAGCCGCATGCCAGGGTGAGCATACACAGCAAAAAACAGAGGACCAAACCAAAGCAATGCAATGATAATACATTCACCCAGCTTAAAGCCAAGTGTCAGTTCAAATTCACACAATATTCCCCATTATGCCAAGTGTAGAAGATCTACCAAGATATGGTGCCTGAAGCTCTTGATTTTTGAACTAGAGATATAAGTAATAGTAGCTCATATCTCGCCAGTTAGCATAATACGACATTGTTATGTATAAAAGTAGACAAAAGGGCTCTCGAGTGGGGAAACTGTCCAAGCATTGGCTTTATCATCAGCGGCGTTATCATAATCCGTGGCTGGAGGTGTTTGACAGCATAACTGGCCTCACTCTATGTGTGATTGCAGAATGGCCCTCTCTCTCTCTCTATCACTCAGGGCAATGCCAGCCAGCACACCTAACAAAATAAGTGTTACAATCCAAGCACACTGTGCTGTCTAATGACATTTTTACGTGACTAGCTAGCAGGTAGAAATCGGGTAACTAAATGGGTAAATTGACTAAATTGGGAAAAAATAGGGTAAATGCAAAAAAAGAACAAAGTACTGAATTTTGTTTGTATTTCTATACATTTTTGAAAGATAACAGTATGCCATGCATGTCAGAAACACAAAGTCTAGCATACTTTTCCATCCCTTGTTCGCTACATTACCCTCATAAGTCAGTGTAAAACTAAAGATGTAGACTTTGGACTCCAAATGTGGTTTGGCTTATTGACTACATGTGAGGTAAACTGAGGTATAAAAAAGCGATTTTTCATCAAATAATTGCTTTAAGACATACAGTAGGAGATGTTCTCCAGAACAAAGAGCCACGTGCTGATGTTACATGTACAGAGAAAAGATATCTCAATGCACTGGACTGCATCTCTGGTAAAGCAATCTGATTTTTTCCCTAGCTGGGCCACGGAGGTCCTTAGTCCTCAGCAATGCAGATGGGCCTGCTTCTTCCTGAGATGCGTGAGATAGCTAAGCCCGGGAGGGAACGGGTGTGGGCTATGCAGAGCTGATCTAAAACACAGACACCCGCGCTCTCTCTGTCCAGAACAGCTCTAGGTCAACGAGGTTTTCTCTTGAAGAGCGCCACAGCAGATCCCCAGGCATTCATCACCGGCAGCAGAGGCATGCCAAGCACATAGAGGCTAAACAGCACCACCGACTCACTCTGAGCCAGAACATTGGCCTGTCACTACCCACTCATAAACAGGAAGCGCCGCAAAAGAAAGATGGCCAGGGACAGAAAGATGTACAAGGAGAGGATAAGAGGGAGCAAAGGAAGAGAGAGAGAGAGAGAGAGAGAGAGAGAGAGGAAGAGACAGCTTCTTTCAGCAATGCAGCAAAATATATACAGTGCCTTGTGAAAGTATTCAGTCCCTTGGAAAGTTAACATTTTCTGGATTACAAATTATATTTTTTCCAATCAGTATTTTATTATACTGTGTTTACTTGCAAACCAAAACATAAGTAAGAAGTTAGAAAAAAAACACATCAAAAGCAGAAAGAAAATCAATGAAAAAGAAAGATGGCAAAAGGCAAAAGAGCTACATGAATGGAGCCAAACTGACTGAAGGGACATTACCATGAAGGGAAGCACTCCTGGTCAGTAAGGACCCACTCCTCTCGGATAAGAGAGCCTCCACACCAGTGCCTGCCCCTGTCAACACACATGACAGGCACAGTCAGACTGACAGTCATGAATAAAACCACACTGAAATAAAGACAATTTCTGAGATGCTGGGTTTTTTTTTTTTTTTTTTCCCCTCACATGCACATCTTCCTCAAAGGAATAGTTCAGTAAAAGTGAAATGTGATTTTCTGCTTGCAGAAGGTTTGCTAAGATATGTTTGGTTTCATACATTGGTTCTTTAGTTTAACACTGGAGCTATGAGGCTAATGTGGCTAAAAAGCAATAGAAGTCTATGTTAATGGAAGTCTTTTCGGTGACGGAGCCTATTGCATTAGCCTTCTAGTGCCAGTACAAAACTAAGGCCACAGTTCTTTGCAAATTACATTTTTTGATGAACCTTTCCTTAAATATGTATGTCTTTTCATCTTGGCTGAATCTGAGTAGCATTCATAAAATTGTTTTATTTCTGCGTTATCCTCCATAGGATAGCAAATTAAGGCCTGAGTACATCATAGAAAACTCCCCTCGGCTTGCTGAACTAATCTAAAAGATTAGATTAGTCCAATCCATTGTGCTGGGAGATTATGAACCAGTTACCCTTTCTGAATGCTGACCACCCAGCTTCCATCCTCTGCTCGCTGCACCTGCATCCCACCCACAATCCGTGTGGTCTTATGCACAAAGCAGGAGGGCTTTGGCCCAGGAGCTGAAGTAAAAGAGACAAAACAAGAAGTGGTATTTTGAAGAGTCTCAATTGCTTACTTAATAATAATTACGTAACCACCTAATAATAATGAATTATTAATGACATAATAATCAATTCCATCAATAATCAGTTACATAATAATAATCATGTCATGTATAGTAACATAGGAAGAAGTAGCTTATGTTTGGTTTGATTTAAACTTTACACTTAAAAGCATAATCACTATCACATTTTCCATCATGAAAATGTTGTTTTTTTGTTTTTAATGTGTTTTTTTTTTAAATATAACAATTGTTGTAAAATAATTATTTTGAATAAAACAAACAATATGTGTATTATTACCAACACCAGATACATTGAAACAGCTAGTAATAAGATAAGACCCATGCAAACATTCACAAACAAGAATTTCTTGTGATATCAACCAAGCATTGACTGATTTCTCATTTGATTCTAGGCACAGTTAAAGATCACACCCACACTGGTTCAGTGAGCAATCATCATTAATAGACTCTTTACTCCTGTCATCATTAATAGACTAATTTATTCCAGATTACACTTTAAACTGCATTGATACTGTAAATGATTTTAAACATAAAAATGTTAGATTTTATTTTTCTTTTTTGCCCAATTTAGTTGTCCTCAATTCCACTCCAGTTAGTGGACTTCCAATCAACCCTGAGGATGAATGTGACCACGTGCTTCCCCTGTGTCACATGAATTTTTTGATCTGCCGCTAATGCAGTGGTTCTCAATCTTTTTCTCTCATTCCCCACTTGGCAGGAAGAAATAATGTCATGCCCCACCTCAACAAAACAATGACAGAAAAGTCTAGGTGTAACCTTACTTTATTTAGATAACATCAGATTCATTAACAATTTCTTCAGTAACTTTTGTTGTGCAGAAAAACAACTTTCACTTTAAACAACTTTCATTAGTTTGTGCTTAAAAAAAAAGAGGCAAATTAAGACGAATTTGCACTTTGCCAGAAACGCAACAATAAAGTTCAGTCTGTAATGTCTCTAAGAGTCTTCTTAATTTGTTGGGTCTCATACAGTCAGCTGCCAGTTTTCAAACATAAAATACAGACAGAAATCTCCTCATCTCCTACCACATTAACTGTGAAACCTAGAGCAAGATATGCTTTGTCATATTTTCTTTTGTCCTGTTTTTTTTGCCAGTTATCGGCACTTGCCTTGTTTCTCTCAGAAGCATCACCTGTTTTTCTTTTAGTACCTGTTAAATATCTGTCCATTTTTACCCTCTAAGGCTCTGACAGCAGTGAGTGAGCAGGTTGCTAACGTAACCGATTTGAATTCTTTGTTCCGCCGTGAAAATGACTCTGATGTTAAACATTAGCTCTGTGTGACTTTCCCCAAGGTCTCTTGCGCCCCACCTGTCATGACTCTGCGCCCCACACTTTGAGAATCACTGAGCTAATGCAACATCATTGGACAGTGTAACGTACTTGGAGGAGAGCGCTGACCCCCAATTCTATTTTACACAGTTACATTTTTGCACATCTTTGCACTATCACAACACATTCAGGACCTTGCTGCTCATGACATTCTTGTGTTTCTGTCTTGTGATCCTTTGTCCTGTGATACTGTCTTGTTTAGCATTAGAGATATGTCCATCTATTATGCACTCTATTCTTAGTGATAAGTAATGTTAGGTAATGTTAAGTAGTGTTAGGTGATGTCTTATATGTTGTGCATCTCTTCTTCACTGTGGGACAGCGAGAAACGTACTTTCAATTCCTCTGTATGTCTAGTATATGTGGAGAAATCTGACTTTGACTTTGACTTTGCCTATTGCATTGGGTAGCACTGTACTGAGTGATGAGGGGGCCATCCTACCCACCCCGAGAGAACAAGGCTAATTGTGCTCTTTTGTGCTCACGGCCATGGATGGCTGAGGAGATCAAACTTGCGACCTCAAAATGATAGGGCCAACACTCGGGAGCCCAGCAGGTTCACTTTAATTACAGATACATAACACGCAAAGAATGACATACTTACTTTTCATGTGGTCAGTCTTTGATGTTTTACCTGAAATCACACACAGAACAGCAAGTTCAGTACACTAGTGTAGTATCGATCCTGCTGTAGAAAATCAATTTAAAGCATTACACTCTTAAAATCATTATTCAGTCCAGCATGGCCCAGCCTCAGACCCTGCACTCCTCACAGAGTAAACACTCAGAACTCTCTCATTTCTTAAAAACAGCAGTCTGGACTGGAGCCTGCAGGAAAACTAATTTGTTTTGAATAATCCCAACTTTAAGGAGGACATGGTTCCCATTAGTAAGATGAATAACATAGCTGTGTAGAATGCCTCTGTTTTCGGCATTTTGTCAATAGACAGCAGCCACAGAGAATGTCTGGGTGACGAGCTACAGGCCAGAAGAAAGGAGCACTGGAAGAGCAACATGGTGACCACAGCTCATGGGTCTAGTGTTAGCGCGTGATGCTGTACACAAGGAACCTAACCCAAACTGCTGCCTGCTCTTTACACAGCCTGCGCAAAACCTCGCTGTCCATAGCTGAGTTCACATGCTCACAGTGCCCACAAAGACAGTATGCTCTCAAGTTATTAGGGGGGATGTATATGTTTCTAATTGTCCATTCTTGTTCTACTGGTTCCCAATCCAGTGGTTGCACATGAACATCCCTTCAAGTAGGAGCTTAGAAAAAACTGGAAACCTGTTCATAACTTGTTACTGACCTTTAACCTTTCATCATGGCACAAGAAAAGTTGCACTCACATTTTCAGTGGTTAGTGCTAGGTAAGTCTTTATTTTGGGAAATGCATCTCAGATTAGGACACAGACTTTAGATTCCTACAGGGGGAAATGTCATTAGCACTGTATTTAAAAAATAGGCTCAGCTAGCAGGCTCTAGCGAAACTGTTGTGGGCAACCACTGCAACTTTAAAACAAAGAGCACATATTTGGATCAAATTGTACTGTATTATTGTACTTGAAGTCCTTGCGTTCAGTCTTTACATTAATTACATTAATTTATGTAATTAATTACATTAATTATGCAGCTGGTGGCCTAGTGGTCAGGGCGTTCGCCCTGCGATCAGGAAGTCGTGGGTTCGATCCCAAGACCGCTAGGCACCTCTGAGGTACCCTTGAGCAAGGTACCGTCCCCACACACTGCTCCCCGGGCGCCGTGTTCCTGGCTGCCCGCTGCTTCACTTGGTGAATTGGTTAAATACAGAGGAAGAATTTCGTGATGTTCACACTGTGTGCTGTGGTGTGTTCACGTATGACAGAATGATCACTTTTCACTTCACTTCAAGACAGGAAATAAGACTATGCAATAGGCACAGGAAGGCTGGATTAGACTGTGGTCTGTTTATATTCTTCATCAACTACCATGAGAGCTACAGTGATAATAGAACAGAGAGGTGGGGCCAAAAAAAAAACAAAGAAATGTATTTAAAGAACAGAGTGGATCTTTGCAACTGATTTGAAACCCTACTAATACTGAATGAACTAAACAGCAATGAAAATAGTCAGGAATGGCCTGAGATGCAGGAAAGCAGTGTGTCAGTTAGAATAAATACCGGCAAAAGGTCTCCCGAGCTGTCTATCCGACCCCGGACCAACAGATAGAGTTGGATGACTCGAGGCCGGTCTTGGGGGCGAGAAAGGGCGCGAGAGACAACTTTCCCTGTGTTGGTTCTTTCTCACC
>JBBPCZ010000136.1:19384874-19397518 GCA_037974445.1 Brycinus macrolepidotus
TTCAATTAGACTCCTCTGTAAATACCTCAGCCATGCCCCCTTATGCATCTTTATCTCTGTCCCTGCTTATTAGATATGAATAAGCCTTTCTCTCTGAAATGAGCAGAAGGGGCAAAATACAGAAGACATTGTTTATGGCACTAATGAGGATAGACATCGGCTCGACATTTACATTAATAGTTTCAGGCTGACTCATCCAGGCCCTAACATGGAGCTGATCTGCCAGCAAGTATCTTTCCTTCCCTCTCTTTCTCAAAAAAAAAAAA
The DNA here is from genome assembly GCA_037974445.1 of Brycinus macrolepidotus. Taxonomy (NCBI): domain Eukaryota; kingdom Metazoa; phylum Chordata; class Actinopteri; order Characiformes; family Alestidae; genus Brycinus; species Brycinus macrolepidotus. Next base: position 19,385,141 of record JBBPCZ010000136.1, read on the forward strand.
AATTGCTCCAGAGCAGGTCCGAGGTACTTTTGGGTCTGGCATATGTTTACACTGCACATCTGGTCCAGTGAACATTTGTGATGGTGAAATATGGAAGAAAGGACTGCATGCAGATGTTGCACGGCCTGCCGCTAACGCCTGCGCAAATTGCCGTTTCCCAACCCAATCCTTGGAGGCCTCCAGACGGTCCAGATTTTCAGTACAACTGTAGCAGGTATTCACTGTCCTTGATTGTTTGCCTCAGGTGTGTTGGGAGCTAGGATGGATCACAAATATGGTCCATCAGGGGACTCTTGAATACTGGGTGGGCTAAAAGAGTGCTATGCAGAATGTACCTACAACACACCCTGTGACATATAGATGCTGCACTGGGAACAAGTTTCCAGGAACTGCAGGACCTTAATATCCCACACACTTAAGTGACTAAATGGGAGACTCAAGCAAAACTGCTGTTGCCATTCAAGCCAAATTGATCTGATTACAGGCCTCTCTATATTGTGCTTTCACTGTACTCTACAATATAAGGCAGGACAGACACCGACTTAAGCCAAGAGAGTGCAGCTGGACTTCTGTAATCCCCAAGACAAATATACATCCATGTCAATGAGGACATTTAGAAAGTCACGCTCTCCTTGACACACACTGTGAGCTTCTTTGTTTGGTTATGTAACCTGCAGTAGTTTCCCACAACCTCACCAGGGAATTCACTTTTACAAATGAACTTCTGTCATCTTTGCAATGTGTTGAGCAGCAAAATTACAACACTGTGTCTGCAAAGGCATCCAGCATTTGGGAAGACAAAGCAATGCAAAAAAAAAAAAAAAAAAAAACAGAAACAGACAATAAAACTCCAGTGCAGTGTGTCTGAGAGCTGAGATCAAGGCACAGTTTGAATCAAAACTGGGGCATGCCTTTCCAGTGTTATTTCTTTATCCACTAGGATTTCATACACACCCCATTCAAACACCATTCCAATCACTTTCCAGAACCTTTCCCAGTCTGCTCTAATTCCATTCCCATTCCAACTCTGCCTGATTCCACTCAGTTCCAGTAACCATTCCCAGCACAACAGAACTCGGTCAGCAGCTGCAGCCGTTCACAATTCCATGTTCCGACATTCCCGTTAGTATTTACAATAAATACTATCCATCAACAAGTAAGCATGGGGTCGGCGCGCGTGCACACACTCCAGTCTGAGATTAATGCGACTTTTTATCCAAGTTTATCCAATCAGATAATAAACGTATAATTAATACATAAACAAATAAACAACTTAATAACTCCTATACTGATGCTGATCCGCCCCCTACACAGAGACCCTCGCAGTGACTCACCCACGCTGATGGAGAGCAGGACGCACAGAACCGCGTGAGAAATCCACATTATTACCGCTCGCGCTCTGCCGAGTGCCGCGCGCCGCGCGCTCCTCACCCTTTATACCTGCACACAGCTCCACACACTGCGCCGCGCGCCCGCCTGCGTGTGTGCGTGAGTGCGCGCGTCTGTGTGTGTGTGTGAGCGCGCGTGATTAACAGGGAAAACCTCTCTCTACAGTCCGTCCCCTCTGGAGGGTGGTCTGGACACAGACACACTGGAGAGAGACTTTTCTTGTTAATCACAAAATACACACACGCACACACACACACACACACATAGATATAGATACACACACACACACACACACACCCCTACCATTTGGTGAAAAGGTGTCCTTGGTTCAACCCCATTGAGCTTATAGCCCAACACACAGCTGAGGCAATCAGCTACTGCTTTTGTCACACTCACGCACACACTCACACACACACACACACACACACACACACACACACACACACTGTCCCACAGTTTCGCACTACTTGGTCATCACAGCACTGTGATGTGTGAAAAGTCGGGAGTCCTAATAGGGGGGCTCCCACTCCAATCATGTCATTAGAGTTATTAAACTGGTTCAATGTGGGGTGAATTTTAAGTGATTAATGAATTAATTATTGGATTAAAGTTAATATAGAGTTAATATTAAAGTATTGCATTCATAAGGACTTGTTGACACAGACTTTGGACTTTTACTGTGTAAATCTGGAAGTTGCCTCAAAATATAGCAGATAGCCCAGAATTGTCTGTCCAATGCACAGTTCAGTGCAGTGAAGTTTACATTGATAGAACATGTTAATAATGAGCTCCACTTACCTTGGACGTATGCAACAGTGGTCAAAAAGGCTATCGTAGCTAGCTGCCCTTCATCATTTACAGTTAGTTCTTGAGCTGCACAGCACACACAAAGTAATACAGCTGACAAAGGCATGTGAGACATGCTGCAGATCATGAAGTCATTTGGAAGACATAAATAATACACAAATCATAAACTACTTTAAATTCTCAACCTAAAAACAACCTATAATGCAAAACACTTCCTAATAGGAATGTACCTTCCTAAATTCCCTTATACAGCAAGTGTCCACTCATAAATTATGTTATAAAGTAAGTGTCTACTCATACATTCCCTTATAGATCAAGTGTCCACTTATGAATTCTCTTATAGAGCAAGTGCGCTCCAGAATTTACCCCATCATGACAATAAATCAATCACACAGGTGAGCTGTACACAGTCAAGTAAAAACAACAGTAGCAAACTTAAAAACCTAACCCATTAATCATAACATGTAACCAATAATTAGCCAGCATAGCGCGACTATGTACCAGCACAAGACCACAACAGAGATTTCAAGTAAATTTTTCTCCTCCTGAATAGTTAAAGATGATGAGGTTTTTGTTCCGAGCAAAATACTGTTCATTTTGTTTTTCTGTTTTTGTTTCTAGACCTCAGGGATCTTTGAACAACAAACTCTGTACAAATAAATTTATCAAAGAAACCAAATGTCTTTAAGTGGCGTGTGCAACACTTCTGCATAAGTGCCCCCGTAGACCCCGGGATAGGCTCCAGGTACTCGCAACCCTAGTAATGAATGAACTCATAAGTGATGTGTTCATAAGATTTCTGCCAATTGAATGACTGAAATAAAATAAAAAAAATAAGTACATGCATGCATACATACATACATACAGGGCTTCCTGTGGGTGGAGGGCCCTAAGCGACTGCTTATGCTACTTAAAGCAAGAAAGAGCCCGGCAAATGATTACATTTTTATTGGAAAAAAATAAAAACAAAAAATAAATTGTGCCATAAGATTTGTACAGACTACATTTTATGTTTTATTTTTTTTCCAGTATGTAAAATTCAGCAAATAAACAACAGTTGTGTATTATAATGTGCAGAAGCTTGACCAGGGGAGCCCAATCCATTTGCATACAACAAAAACATCCACACGTACACACACACACACACATTCACATTTGCATTTGCACACAGACAGAAACACATACACAAAGCCTTGCCCAAACGTGCCCTCAATCACACATACGCACATACACACACATGTGCACCACCCCCCACATACACACACACACACACAAACCTGACAGATGCTCTTAATGGAACAGGCGGTAGGAGTGGTTTGTGCGCAGAGGCGTGTGCCAGGATTACTTCTAGCGAGGCAGAAGACCTACTCCTGCATGGGGCCGCGTAGGTGGTGCCGTGTCTACACTCAGGTGTTCCTTACTAATCAAACACAAGTGCAAAGGAATGTTCCATAAAAACGTTGTTCCGCCAGCTTTCAAAGGCATACATGCGGAACAACTGGTGTTTAGCTTTCTACACCCCTGCAAAAGCACTGTGCCACATTCTTCGCTGATGAATTGCACACATTTCCACGTTGCCGAAGCAAAACGGGGCATCTGAGAGGAGTTCATAAAGCCCCGAAACTCCTTCCAGAGATTCGGCTCGCGCTGCATGTGTGGGAATGCCATGCGTGGCCATGTTTTAAGGGATTTATCGACTGGACAGAATTGAAACATACCACAAAAGCGCTACAAGCACGTGAAAAGATCGGAGACATGGGCTGCACTATGCCTTACAGATCTAGCAAGGGCCAAAATATACAAGTTGTGCCACTGGAGAGGACATGGAGGACTTGCGAAGGAGTTGCTCTTCAAAGTGCTTGGTCATAAAAATAAACCATCTGAGACATTAAAGCTGTTGTCCACCGCTTCTTCTCTCAGGCACTCTGCGGCTAGATGGTAATCGGTAAGAGCACATCTGCATTCAGACACAACAGAGAGAAGGCGGAATGCGAGAGGCTGGCCACTTCATAACCACACTGGTGCTGCGGAGAAATGCCATTACATGCTGATAGTTCTTTTTTTTTTCTCTCCATTAATAAAGCAGAGGATCTGATATTGAGGCGTCACTCATTTAGGCCACCCTGCTGGGAGAACATCACGCTGGCCCGTGTCTCCAGTCCCTCGTCTCTCTTTTTTCACTCTCTTTCTCTCTTGGTTGGTGTGGTGTGGCACTCAGGCACCCGCAGCTGGAAGCAATCCTGTTCCGATAGCCACTCGCTGGCTTTAACTAAGTGTTCCTGAGTTTTTAGACTCAAACCCTGTGGAGGGCACGGTCATTATTTAACAGGAAATCCATACTTTGGCCATTAACACACGAGTCTGAAAGTCTCTCCTGAGAAAGAGAGAGAGAGAGAGAGAGAGAGAGAAATAGAAGGAAAAGGAGACGAAGACTGAGGGGGAGGTGAGAGAGAGAGACAGAGGAAAAGAAAAGGAGGAGTAGGAGAGAGAGAGGAAAGGGAGAAAAGGAAGAAAAGAGAAATAGATAAAAAAGAGGAAGACTGTCACTGATGTGAGAGAGATAGAGGGGCATGAGAGATTGAGAGAAAGAGAAAAAGAGAGTGAGAGAGAGGAAGAGAGTGAGGGAGACAGAGGGGAGGAGAGAGAAAAGAGAAATAGAAGGGAAGAGAGAAACAGGGGGAAGTGAATGAGATAAACGTAGAGGAAGAGTGTGTGTGTGTGTGTGAGGGAGAGACGGACAGAAGGGAAGAGTGAGCAAGCCAAAGTGAGAGACAGAGAGAGAGAGAGGAGCTGAAGGGAAACACAAACATCCGAAACGTCTCTTGTTAACCCAAGTGCAGCTTTAAAAGTCAGTCTCACTTACAGCACACTTGAGCTGTGTAGTGTGTGTGTGCTGGTGTGTGGCATACAGGTGTGGCTGAAGCGTGTGCTGGATGGCGGCGCGTGACTCCAGGTGTCAGTGTGTCACATCAGTCAGAGCGAGGCTGTGTTGCAGAGCTGTGGCGAGAGTGGAACTGCAGCTTAATCCATTAGAGTGGGCTTGGCTCTGTGCCCAGCTGTGAGATACAGAGCGGTATGTGCAGACGTCCACAGGTACGGGCAGGAGCTGCAGCACATGATTGCACTGAGGTCCTTAAAGGGGACATATCATGAAAAAACTTTTACTTGCATTTTTGAAATAAAAGTGTTTGATGTGGTACACTGTGAACTGTGGAAGTGGGAAGAAGCTGATTTAAACAAATCATTTGCTTTTCATTGTTCCATTCAAATGGTTCAAATTAGTTACGTTTATTATCATAGGTTGAACGGACCAACCGTATTTTTTCCGTACAAAAGTTATGAGACTTATCATTCACTCCCAAGGTCATACAGTCCATATATGGCAACTGAGCTGCCTAAACAGCCCGCTTTGAATTCGTCATAGTGTGATGGCAAAACCATGAGGACATCTACATGAACTACAAGGCCAAAAGTATAAGGACACCTGAACATCACATTCCACTGGATTTAAAAATCTCGTTCTGAAATGATGGACTTTAATATGGAATTGGGCCCCTTTTGCTGCAGTAACAGTATCTGCTCTTCGCGGAAGTCCTTACACTACATTTTGGAACGTGGTTAAGAGATTTGCGGTAATACAGCCTCAAGAACATTAGCTTTAGGTGAAAATGGGACAATAAGGCTCAGCCAGCAGACCCCTCTGTATGGTCTACAACTTTGTGACCGAGCTGTTTTTGCACACGACTGGGGCTGATATGGAGGAGCTGAAATTTGACTTGTTGGATAGGTGGCATTTTATGACAGTACCATTTTGGCCTCTGACAATATTTGTTTCGGAGGTTCCATAGCTGCATACCTGATTTTATGCTCATGTTAGAAATGAGTGTGGTTCAAAAAGCCAAATCAACGTATGAAAAGGGAGCCCCCTGGCTTCTGCCAATGTCGTGTGTAACAACCTATTTAGCCTACAGCAGACTGTCTGTCGTAAAACTACTGGAACAAAAAACATTACGTCTGTCAGTAGGCGAATATACCAGTGCAGCCTTCTAAAGGATCCAGACATCCTGCTGATGTTTACTTTCCAAATATTCCTGAAGACAGCGGTCTGAACAATTTGATTCAGGAGTGCTTTTTGTCAACCCATACTGCTTATTGATAAAGGCACAATAAACAGGCAGCCAATAATCAGAACAGAGCTGATTTACATACATCAGTCCTAAAGGTACAGTAACAAAAAACAGTGGGTTACAACTGGTTTAGGTACATAAACCCAAACAAAGGGTATGGGTGGATTTCAGGGAAAAAATAATAAAGTGTAGAAAATGGCCCAGGCAGCTGATGCTTTCAGGAACTGGCTCAGATCAGCCAAAGCCAGTGACCTTTTTGTGCTGTCATGTGACTGTGGAAGAAGAGATCTGGTTACAGCATCTTTAGCTGGAAGTGAGATATGGACAAATTGGCATCCAGTAACTAAGAGGCCACAGACATTCTTACTCGCTCTCCCTCCCCTCACCTCTCCTGCTCTTTCTGTCTGGATGACCGAGTCAAGTGTGTGGCCGGAACGACCTGGCTCAGTGCTAGCAGAGCCAGAGATTTGCGTGTATGTGATCTTGTTTCAAAATGCACCAAGTCTTTAATAGAAATGTCTCACTGAAGTCTCATTTGCCCTCACTTACTAAGGCTACGAATCTCTCTCTCTCTCTCTCTCTCTCTCTCTCTCTCTCTCTCTCTTTCTGTCCCCTTGTTTCTTGTCTCATCATATCTTTTTTTTTTATGAGACTCTTTTATGACACACTCTCATTCTCTTTTCCTTTTATTTTTTCTTTTCTTTTCTTTTCTACTCTACACATCTCTCTTGTGGTCCAGCCCTCCCCTTTCCATCTGTACTGGAGAGAGGAGGTGATTTCAGGCATTATATTTCAGCTGGACAATGTGAAGTTAAGTGTCTGGGGAGGAAATCTCAACTACAAGGGAAACGGCCCCGGAGTCACTTTAGGACAAACACTCTTCCACTCTGAGCAGCCGGAGAAAACTGGGAAAACAGAGATATTTAAAAAAAACAGCATGCAGTTCTACAAGCAATGATGCATATACACACATACACACAGTACTTACACTGAATGGTACAAGTTCTATCTTATGTAATCAGTAATGGGATTGCTTTACTAATTTCATTGCTCATTACCTTATTTCTATGTTGCTTTCTGAAACCCCCAAAACTGTGGAGTTTACAAGATAAACCCGGTCATCTGGGTTTTAGAAAACAATAGCAAGTCGTAGTACACATCATCCAAAAGGCACATCACTGCTCCAGCTCGTTATGTTTTATTAAAATAACTGGTGCTGTTTGAAAACCAAGAAAGTAGCCAGCATAAACAATTCAAAAAGCTTGAAATAAAAGAATTTTGAATAAAATAATGGCGAAGCTGTTTCTGAAAGAAAATCGAGTCTGTCTTGTTTAGTTGAGTTTAGGGCTCTCTATTCTTCAGGTTTAGATGATTTGATAGAGATTGTGGAGTTCACGGTGCTCATGTTGCACTGCTCATATTCACAGTCAGTCACGCCAGCTGATGCACATAAAATATATATAATTAATACTCTGTCTCTAAAACATGAGTAACTCAAGTAACATAACGTAAAGAAAGCAACTGTATTACTTACCACTACATCAACCTCGCACGTAATTTATGTATATATATATATATATATATATATATATATACATATATATAGTAGGTACTACTTGTCAGCTTTCTATGCATTTTGTGTATGTATTTATCTATGCGATGCACTGAATTTTACATTAACCTTATCTTTAGCATAAATAAAATATATTACTCCAGCTTAATTTTGTATTTCAATTAACTTTTGACAATAACAATGAACAATATCATAATTAATAACTATTCATTCATTTGGAAATTACGAACTAGTGCTGAATGATTTGGGGGAAAATAATTCGATTTTTCTGACCACTATTGTGACAGCGATTTAAACTGTGTTTTTTTTACTATTTAATAAAGTTTAATCTTTCAGCTTTTAGGTACACATTTGAATTAAGAAAATTAAAAAAAGTTGAATAATTGAGTGGAGAACACAACGAGTGCAGATGATTCCAGACAGGAGTACCACATGATGAAGTTAAGCAATTAACATTAACATGCTGCTATGCTCTGTGGCATTTATAAAATTGCTGAGCAGACCCAGTGGACCTCAACTTTGGATCAAGATGGCAAGAGGAAAAGATTTTGAAAGAAGATCCATGAACAAGGCATAATGGCAAGAACTTCGCTGATAAAGACTGCTCAGCTAAGTGGTGATTTAAAAGGAAAAGTAAGTAAAGTGACATCTGTACTCAGATCTGTGGAAAATATGTCAGTAAATAAGGTTGGAAATTGTGATTGAAAGTGTATAATGCTCATGCATTGGTGCCATATGTAAGGGAAAACAGAAGAGCTGTTCATGAGGTGCCTGAAACGCACATGATGTGTACAGAGATGTGTAAAAAAGTGATATTGTCAGATGAGTCGACTTTCACCATATTCTACACGAGTGGATGAGTGCTTGTATCTACACCAAGAAAATGATGCAGGCCTCCTCAAGTCAGGGTGTCTGGGTACTCTAGTAAATCTGAATGAAAATTATGTAAATCATATGCTGTGAAGTTTGCACTCATCAGATCTCAACTCATCTGAACACTTATGGGAGACTGATGTGTTAGACAGCACCTTCATCCTTACCACCTGAAGGAATATCTTATGTAAGAATGTATGCCAAGGTGCACTTAAGCTATTCTGGTGGCTTGTTGTTGCCCAGCGCATTACTAATGTCTATCTATGGTTGTATATTAGGTAGGGATGGGTCATGACTTTCAAATATTCAAATAGTCATTAAATTATTATGCTACTATCATGTTGTTTAAGAAATGTGACAAATGTGTTTCATTCAGACAATTATTGCAAAGCTAAAGAACATGATCAAATAAAAACACATAGTTTGTGTGTGTGTATGTTTATGTGCATGTGACTGGGGGTGTGTGGGGATTCTGATTGTCGAAGAATAATCTAATAGCTCCCAGCGAATATCAAATAGTGTTTTGCTGTAAATGCCCACTCCTAATATTAGCTAGTTAGCTTTACTTTGAAATCTCCTGAGTGTGCTGATATACTCTCTCTGTATGGGCATTTGGAAGGACAGAGATGGCCTGAGAGACCATGGAAAAGTGGCCTCACTGGTTGGATTTCCCTCATCAGAAGAGCAGAGATATCAGTCTCCAAGACATTCACTCTACAAGGCCAGCAGGCTATGTTAGGCTATATACACCCAACCACCCCACACACATACACACACGTACCCACCATTTATCCAAATACCCCTAAACACACCTTCCACCCTTCCCCCAGTCTCCTCTCCTTCTGAAGAGAACCTGAAACTCACAAAGGGGAACTATAATCGCCAATACGATCACCTCACTGTGACCCCTGACCCTGCCATGTCAGAGTAACAGCTTCCTCACCCCTACCAATTAGGCGAGAGCTGGCCCTACAGCAGGATGACTGATGTAAGGTCAAACTCTCTCTTCCCTTCACCCCTCTCTCTGCAAGCCTGGAGTATGAGAAAGGAAATCGAGAGAAAGATGCTGACAGATGGAACTGGAGAGAATCAGATGAAGGAACTGTGATGGGAGATATTTTTCAAAGAGGCTTGAAGGATGAGGCAAATAAATGGACGGAAACTTTGCTAAGTTGACAATTTTGGATGAAGAGAGAACTTGGGGGAAGAGTTGTGGGGACATGGGATGGATGAACAAGGTGAGAGGACCAAGGAAAATAAAGGCAAAAAAGAGCTGCACAGGTTAAGGAGGCGTCTACTTAGCAAGAAAAGGCGAGAAAGGAAGGAAGAAGCAAGGGAGACCGCAAAACAGTTCTGGCTCTCGGGCGCAGCAATAAAGCAGCTCTACAGCACCATGAATCAGAGTGTTAGGGGCTTTTCCCCTGGCCTGTGTGTCTTTCGTCCTGTCCCGCGCTCTAATGGGGAGCAGATGGCAGACCCTTTCACAAGTCGCGCCTTGGAAAAACATTCCTTCACATAAATCCAATTACGATCGAGCAGGTCCTTCGATCTCGGCTTGTGCATGCTCACGCCGCTGACCACTTCCCCAACCCCCTGCCATTTACTAACATAACATAGCTAAATACAAAACTGAGGGACGTCAACAAACTGTGCTAATGTCACTCTGCTGTTTGCACGGACACGGATGAACTGGGGGTCATCGAAGCAAAACTCAACCAAATTACGCCAAACAAAACTACATTTAGTGGGAAATGAGTAAATTCATCGTTGTTTTTCAGCCCTGTCAGCTGATTAGTAGGCCCTACTCACCCACCCATAACCTTGTTTCAAGGTTGGCAAAAACTCCACTGCAAAGATGTGTGATAAATACTTTTGCTTTCTGTCATGCTAGCTATACTTTTAGCTACTAGTTCTTACACCAGAATAAGGAAAACGGGAAACGGGTAAATACCAGAGGCCAGATCAGAGAAACATCAATTCTTATGTTTAGCCAACACATCAGCTTCAGTTGGGAATGAATTTAAGACCGTAGCTATAACAGAATAATCATGATATCACAGAATCGCGAGTGCAGTTTGATGTGCTTTTCTGAGATGGCTGCATGAGCGTATTCCTGACTCTGCCGTGGACACCGCTGGCTTTTTTCGTGTGTTCAGGCACACAGAATGCAGAATGAGTCTGCAGCCTGAATAATGAGCTGGTAGCAATGGGCCTACATCCATACTATCTGCCCAGAGAATCCACACGTGATCACCATTGTTGTTTACATTCCTCCATTGGCCAATGTAACGATGCCGTGTGATGTCATTTACTCTGCGACCATGAGACTCCAGATGAGACATACAAATGCTTTCATTTTCATTTGATGAGACTTCTATCACGTCTCTCTAAGCAGGACACTCAGAACCCCCACACAGTTTGTGGGCTGTCCCACCAGAGAGAAGTAGACGACTCTTATAAAGAGGCATACAGCTGCACAGCCAAACCACCTCTGGGCAGATCCAGCCACAGCCTGGTGCACTTCCTGCCCCCTTACCTATCACTGGTGAAGAGGCACTCAGCCACTTTCAGGACGGTGAGAGAGTGGTCAAAGGAGGCCAGTGCTATGCAAGTTCATGCTCCTTTAGTCTTGTGGATTATGGGCTAACTGACTGTAAGGCCACAGTGGCTACAGGACTGTGTGTAAGGAGAGTTTTGTTTTATTTTGATGATGTTTATATTATATTTTACATTGTTCTTGTCTTTGTTTCTCTTTGTGGCTGTGCAGCCATAGTATAAGAATTTTCCTCCGGGATCCTCCATTTTCCCAACTACAGATAGGAAAATAGATTTCTATTAACATACTAACTAGACAAAATTCCTCACATACTGTCTTAAATTGAGGACAACCACAGTGGTGACCCAACTTCTGTTTTAACTTCATGTTTTTACTATTTGCTGTTCTATTAAAAATAAATTATTTTCAGTTCTAGGCAACTGTGACAGGCATAACTGAACTACATCTGTTCATACTGAAAATGTGGGGTTTCACTTAGGACTTTTTTTCTCAAAAAAAAAAAAATCTTGGACACTGCAGACACATTCTCCCCTGTTCCCCTCCTGTTATCTGTATGTGTTCACGTTGATGAACACTTTCCAAATAAAATATTGCAGCAATGACGGCAAATGATGAGGTGACAGAGCTGAATGTGTGATTAAGAGTTATAAGGTGTTGCACGCTTTTATTTTTTCTTAACTTGAAATAATTGTAAGATAAGACATATTAAAGATAAAATTGACAAGATTTGCTTTAGTAATATATATTTACGATTATTTATCTTATCTTGACCTTGTCAAACGTGGGACTAAAATTAGGAATATAGGACTTAGCAGTTTGCTAAGAACAGAAATTAAATAAAAAAAACATAATCAGATTTTTTAAAATTCCTATCCAAAAAGACCAGTAAACCTAGGTGTGTCTTCTGAGTTTTTATACGTAATGCTGATTATGGTAAAATACTGATGATCTGAAAAAAATACTTTTTGAGTACTCTTTTGGTTTACAACAACCTGCATGTATCAACCTGCCAATAGTCTAATAATACATTTTAAGTTTAAACTTCTCAAAAC
>JBBPCZ010000136.1:19406172-19420874 GCA_037974445.1 Brycinus macrolepidotus
CCTCTAATTAATTAGATTAATTTTTTTAATCGAGTCCCACCCCTAATATATATATATATATATATATATATATATATAAATATTTGTTAGTTCAGGAGACAGTTGATGGCCCTGTTCGGAGGTTTGTGATGGAAGCATTTAACTGAAGCACATGACGAAAGCGTAAGTGAATGTGAATTTCATTTAAATGATCAGATGAATTATAAAATGAGCATTTTTATAATGAAACATGTTAAAAGAAGAATTTTTCTTGTGTGCCTGTAAAACATTCCTATCGATCATTGTAAGTCAATGGAACAAGATCATTTTTTATTATTTGTCTTGGTCCATTCATCATGAAATTTTGACACAGTGTAAATGGCAGCTAGCATTAACAAAAGCATCAACTGTGGTGGTTTCCTGGGCGCCCTTTGTTGGTGGCAGCCAACTGCTTCACTCAGTGATAGGGCAGCTGGTGGCCTAGTGGATAGGGCATTGGCCCTACAATCAGAAGTTTGTGGGTTCAAATCCCAACACTACTAGTGCCTTCACTGAGGTACCCTTTAACAAGATGCGCCCCTCGTTGGTGGCGGCCTACTGCTTCACTTGGTGAATGGGTTAAATGCAGAGATAGAAGTTCTCACTGTGTGCTTCAGTGTGTTCACGCATGACTATAAAGGGCCACTTCAAAACAAAAAAATTGGAGGTCCAACAGGTTGTTATATTCTAAATTTACTATGAATATGTTACTTTTCATGTATTTTAAAACATGATATTGGAATATGGTAACATTTATGACATTGTATTCACTACATTGTCTAACCTCATTAGCCTCATCCAGTACAAAACTGGATACAAATTATGGTTTGTTGCCTACATTTGGGACAAGGGGAAATTGTGTATTATTTTTCTATTTGTAGAAAAAGAGTACATAGGCTTGTATAGCTCTCAGTTCACCCTGAAGTCTGTTTTTTCTACTGTTTTTTGCTGTGACGGGAAGAAACTTGGACACAGTCCATCTGTAAGCTGCTTCATGGTCAAATGCTTAAAGAGTAGAAGTAAATATGGTTTCAGCAAGTCTTTGCCTCTAACCGCAGAGCCGATTTGGCAGAAAACAGAACAAATACTCAAGCCACAGAGATGACAGGTCTGTGGGTAAGCTGGTGTTGTCTTATGGGAAAAGAGGACAGCTTCTTTTTTCCCTTTTCCATAGGGCTCTCTATTAAAGACATTGTCTTTTCCAATCATTGCATTGACTGCATGGATACCCACTGTGTAATATCTCTCAGTTAGGTTACAATCAAGTTCCTACCAGTTAGGCAGCACTTTACTTTTTTCCTTTGTTTTGGTTAAGCAGTACATCTTTTTTAGAAAAAGTAGACACCTACAGCGAGTGCAGCACTTGTGTTTTTTCTGCCCACACCTGTTCCACACCACTCACTGACCGCTGCACTTTTAATGCATACCACGACACACAATCAAATGTTTATGGCATTGCTTTACAGTCCACAAGATATTTTAAATTTCTCCTCTGAATGGGGCAGCACAAGAAGACTGACACTTTTAATAATGCCTTGGCCGTTAATATTATGGCCAATTTCCTGCCTCCAGTCAGTAAAATATGTAATTTCATATTGTGTGTGTCCTCGTAGTAGTTCCCTCACCCGCTCTGCATATCCAAACGGGTCCTTTTATTGAAGGCAAATACTGAAGGTATTGTAACTGGGCCTATTTGAAATGTCCCTGAGCTCCTTATAGCTCAAAGCAGCCCTTAACAGCAATGTAGTATATCACATCCAAGAAGGAGCTGTTTTAATATATGTAATAAACAGCATACGAGGCTGACAGGACTTGTTCTCAGGAGAGAAGGTGATGGGAGCTGGTTTGAAGAGAGTCTCCTCTCATCTGCAGCTGCTTTCATGGTTAACTCCAGGGTGAAGCGGAGCTACTGAACCCCTTAAAGTGATAGTTCAGAGAGAAATCTCATTTACACCGCTTTCCCCTTGCTGCAAATGTAATCAGTTAGCCAAGAAAAGTTTGGCATTTGATGTATATTGGTGTTCTTCAGTTATAAATGGGCTAATACAGCTTACCAGCAATGGGAGGAAATGTGACACAAATGGATAAAAGTCCACTGCATAATTTGAAACAGCAGAAACCATCCTAAAGTATGACTGAATTATGACCATACTTTTGTCCATTAATGATGACAGGATGTTAGGAGCCTAGCTGCTGCAGTGGAACTATATTTGAGTGTAAGTAAAACTAGTCATTACTTTATTAGTTATATTACCATTAGTCAATATATTACTCAAGTAAGAGTAAATAAGTTGATTAATACTTAAGTAATTACTCATATATCCACAATCACAATAAAACTTCTGAGTTGGCTTGTAATGTCATTAGACATAATTTATACAAACTAAGCCAAAGCGAAACATGATATTATATAAGAACAAGTTTCAAGTCCTAAGATTGATGTTATGCTAGTGCATATCTGTGTTACGTACAGTGCTGCTATAATGGTTCTGGCGCCCATGGGTAATACTCATAGCAAGAAGGTCCTGGGTTTGATTTCTGTGGGTAATTTTTGTGTTTAGCTATGCCTGCTCTCCTGGGTACTCTGGTTTCCTCCCACAGTCCAAAGACACACAGGTTAGGGGAACTGGAGATCCTAAATTGCCCCTAGGTGTGTGTTTGTCTGTGTTTCTGCCCTGTGATGGACTGGCGACCTGTCCAGGGTGTTTGTCTGCCTTTCACCCTATGACTGGTGGGATAGGCTCCAGCACCCCGAGTTAGGATATGTAGCTCAGATAATGGATGGAAGTTTGATCTTTCCAGCTACAGAGGAAGGCAGAGGGTAGATTCCGAGCAGACACAACGGGGCGACCACGTTTGCCAGGCGAAAGAGCTTAGTTTAATATAACTGATGATGTGGTGTGATAATCAGTGTTATGTGATTATATAGATCGATTTCTGTGTTATGGTGGTTTTGTTGTGGTCGGCCTCTGTCTTCTCCTCTGATGACTGAACAATGCCCCAGGGGAGAGATTGCAGACCCTGGTTTCCTTCTCACACACATTCAGAGGGGGAAATGTTTTTGGGCAGTCGGACAAATGTAAGGCGAAACAATCTGCACTGGAGAAGAGAAGCAGAGATCCACATAAGAGCAGAGCAGTTTCAGAGTGATGCACATAACTCCTCTGCTAATAATGATAAACCTTTTTATTTGGTATATACTACAATTTGCACAAGAATTGACACAATTGGGAGATTATAAATTGTTAGCTTTCTGTATAACATTATCATACAAATGTACACACCATTTGATTCAGGCAAACCAAAGATCGAGAAAAGAGTAATGTATTAAAGCACAGAGATGGACAAGAAGCCCACCGATCACCAAGCCCGTGGAGGCTTGTCACAAGAGGTTGATTGGATAGGTTGGCTTAGGGCAAAGATCCCCTCAACAGCCTCTTGAAGGATGGTAGCAGAGTGAAACAATTCACTAAAAATAGATTTTGAGAACCTTTAACAGAGAGGCCCAGGAAGGGGAAAACCCAGAGAAAGAGCACCAGTACCATCTGCATCAGAAACCCATTCAGTAACATTTTGCAATGGTTCTGTTCCTGAGGCGACAGCATGTGATTGTAGCACTTTTGCAAACAACTGCATCAAAAGTGTAAACTCTCTCCACTTTCTTCTGAAAGGCAGAATCTGATCTTTCTCCCTTATTTTAGGCAGCATTTTAGGGCCATCTAAATGTCTCATAAAGCTTTCTTACACTTTGACCTTACAAGGTTGGTGAACTGTGCCTACACTACTTCATGCACCCAAAGTGTGGAGGACTGTTCCTACATTACTACGTTTGACCCTACAAGCTTAGTGGACTGTTCCTACATTACTAGATGTTCCAACATTGCTACAGGTTTGATCCCCTGCTCAAGGGGTACGGCTGCTGTTCAGAAAAGACTGAGGAGTTTATCTATGGATGGGTCCCAACCAAATGCTGTCTCCCCAAGAGAAAGGCAGTAAAATTGAGACCAAGTGATTAAACACTGTCGAACACCAACAGCAGTAAACATCCCAACGTCACGCACACACATATCATGGTAATAGCGTGCACGAGCACGCAAACACACAAAGGTTAGTTTTCTCCCATACATGCAGACCAGCAAGAGCATATCAAAAAGGTCTTAAGTGTGAAGAGCTTTGCATTTAAAGGTTTTACTGTCATGTTCATAAAGGTTTCATTGTTTTGAAGAAAGAAAGACAGAGTTAGAAAGAGAGAGAGAGAGAGAGAGAGAGAGAGAGAGAGAGAGAGAGAGAGAGAGAGAGACAGTTAGTTTGTTAGTTATATGGCACTTACTATTATTGATCTCCAGTAGATACAGAATCTGAAGAGTCGAAGCTTTATCATATTGTGGTCTCGACACATAACACTGATACAAGTGATGACACAAATTGATATGGTATTTTGATTCTTGAATCTCTTAATTGAAAGGTCACACCGTCACCGATATCATGAGAGCTGGCTGAATGGAACTGTAACATCAGACTGAAGCAATGATGCTATATAGTCTGGCAGATGGCTGGAATAATACATAATAAATACATTAGTAATACACTCATTAAAGGTGCCAGAAGGGTTCAAGGGAGCGTTGTCATTGAAAAATCATCCTTGGTTCTCTAAAGCAGTTGTTCTTAAAGTCCACGGACGCTCCACATTTTTCCCTTAGTCATATTGTGAGTTTGGGAGGTTTGAAAACCACTGCTTCAAAGAACCTTTCCATGAATAACTCTTAAAAGGAACACTTTCTACAACTCAGTCTCTCTGCAGTGTAACATTGATCATTATGGACAATTAAAAAAAAAAAAAGCATTGCAGGATAACAGAATTATCACAGGCTCTAACACATTTCTAATAGAATACACATCAATTACATTATAAACATTATAACGAATACACTTATTAAATATTTTAATGTTTTGCATTTTCCTTTTATTGATCTTTTTACTAAAAAGTCTCGCATTTCGCCTTTTGGCACCTTTATTTTTAAGAGTGCAAGTCTAATAATAAAGCACTGAACAATTCTCAGTACTTTTGTTACACAGCATAACTCCTGGGAGTTAAAACAGGAGAACGGAAAACTTGAATTTACTCAGCATGACTCAAGAAGGCATGCCTAATTACAGTGCATTCATCGATAGTAATGCCGCATTGCTCAATGGCGTGAATGCCACATTAACAACACAGCCTCCTGTGACCAGAGGGAAATGGTGCATCAAGCGGCCCTGTGATTCCACCGCCAGGACTTCCAGTACAATTATGACTGATGAACAAAAGTCCTGTTTCTGATGAATTGCCTGCATGTCATCAGAGACCCTCGAACGGAATTAATCAGGGTGATTCACGCGGACAGCTTAAACTTTAAATCAGGGGCCAGTGAAGAGGCCGACATCAGATAAACATAAACTTCACCAAGAACAACATCCTGAGTGTCCACAGGGCAGGTGTCTCAGCTTAGACTGCATATATTCCAATTAAAGTCCCCACTTGAAACATACAAACTCAAAGAAAAGGGTGACTAGAAGTAAACTATCCAGTGATTTGCTACAGATTGTCATCTTTCACACAATTACTGTTAAACTGACAAAATACCCTTTTTATTTATGTTTACTCCTGTTATATGGGATTGTATCAGGGATTTTAAAGTTTGGTCCTATGTTCATTGAGGCACGCAGATCTAGTTACACTGAAACTAAGTTACTTTATTCAAATCTGTACATAGTTTTTACATGAACAAACTATATCACATCATCAGTTTTGTCTTTCGGTCTACTAATTTTGACTATGTTAATGTGACCTTTTTATCACGTGGAAATGATGTACATATTTGAATCAAGCACATTTATCTCTTTTTCAGTGTAGGATCTCTCAAACGTTTGGCAGTTTTGTAGCCAGAAATATTAATAAATCAGTGTCCGGGGGGGGGGGGGCAGATTTCACGATGTAAGGAAAGCTCGACCCTTAAGCTCTACCACTCTGATTTTGTTAGAGTCAAGCTCTAACAAAATCCTCATAGCATAATATCATGGACAGGTATTTTGGTTTAGGGACGGTGCTAAAGTGTAAACTCTAAACAGGGCAGTAGATTTCTTGGGCTGGGCTCCATTGCATAATATTATGTCATTATAAATAGTGAACAATGAAACCAACATGTCTAAGAAAGACCCTCTCACCATTTTAAAAGGTTTTCATGTACAACACATCAAGGCACACAGCAAAGACAAAATAATTACGAAGACATCCTGAGCCCCAAAAGACAGAGCAAGTTAACACAATAAACAGAAAACACAGCTTGGGACTGAAGATCAATTCCCATATTACTAAAACAGTTATCTGTCATATCCATAAACTTTGATTTCATTTCCATCTTTTGACTGATTCAAGTAGTTTGGGGAGGAAGATGGTGAAAATCATTTTTAAAAACTTCCGATCAACACGAGCATCACATATAAATGGTATAGTAGCAAAACAAAAATACTTTTTTTCTTGTCAGTAAGAACCGTTTTCCCAGTTTTTTTTTCTTTTACCATAATTAAACATCAGCCAAACTCACTCACATGCAATAACACTCTTCTTCATTAAACAAACATGTGTAACTATGCCTTTCCCACACAATTAAACACCTCAAGCTTTTAAAACCCAGAGTCAGTAAGTGGCTCATTTGGACAAGCTAAAAAAGACTGGCTAGACAGACAAACTACATGGTAGGCCCACACATAGAGGAGGCGGATGGGGTGCAAATTTTTGGCAGGTGCACTTACTAGTGCACAGTGGGTGGATGTAAACTGTTCCAGGAACAGGGAGTAGCGGGCCTACAGAACAGCAGTAAGCTACAGGTGGAAAAAAGGGAAACTCCACAGGCACTGAGGCGGACAGCACTAGGGGAGAGACCTCTTAGCTTGCGTGTCATTTTGCAGTCAGTGATGTCTAAGCCATTTTTGTCTGCAGGAAAAATGAAAAGTGGCCCTATTGCACACCATATTAAAAACAAAAATGCCAAAAAATTTGCCCTACGCCAAATGTCACTAGGTCCTCTAAACCGCAAGGTCATTACTGCCTCATAAATGCATCGAGCCACTTAACACTGCACATTTAATTACTAAACCACGTAATAATTATGGCACATTTTATATAAGTTTTATATAAGTTTTATTTATTAAACTTGGGGAATACACAGACATTGTGCACTAAAAACTCTGTAGAGGATGTGAACTTATTTCCACTCAGAAAATCAACCAAATGTAATCTGGGGGTCCAAACTTTTGCACACAACCGTATACAACACAGGTAGGTTCTCAAACTGTAGCCTGTTACAGCCAAAGTAACTTAACTACCACACTGTAGTCGCCAGTCTAATGATGTCAAAGTAAATGCAAGGGAATGTTAACGTGCATCTAGCAAATATGTAGCAATATTCCAACCTAATAGGTCAGAGGAGTTCATGACATTTGGAGGAAAATGTATGTAGAATGAAAAGTATAGACTTTCCAGGTTTTCCCACAGACAAAAATAGCTTAGACCAGTCCAGATGATAATGGAAAACTAGAAAATGACACCACATCTCTGGGACCCTAACATCACTTAGCTTTTTCTGCATTTACCTTTTCCAACATGGACAAGGTCTAATGAAATGAGCAAAAGTTTTAAGTCTAAACTGGGCCTATAAAAAGCAAAGTATCCACACGAGTATACTAAGCAACTAGCAATTATGAAATGCTCAATGAAACCAAAGAAAAGTAACAGATCTTATAAAACTGACACAGTACCCAGGCATAGGAGAGAGTATTGTATTTGGCAGTGATGATATTAGTTATGATTGATGCAGTATACTCTTTCACGGTGGAGCGCGGGTTGAGGACCTGTGTTTTGCTGGGGTCAGTAAAGGTAAGGCTGTCCACCCTGTTGCCCATGTGGGCCAAGACTGGCCTCAGAGTTCAAGGGTAGAAGGTCGTATCTCATTTATCATCTGCTGATCTGCTGACCCACCGTGACTCCTAGGGCAATGAGTGAACACTTCATCAGTCTTTTTCTTCCTGGGTCAAAGGCTTCCTCGTCGTAACCAGGCATGCTGGTGCCCAGGATTTGAAAAAACAAAAACAAAAAAAAAAACACTGTGGCAGGATTCGGTCAGGGATTTTGGTGGCATCAAGGGACAGAGCGTCTCTAGGCTGAGGTCACGACGGGCAGTGTCCGAGTCCACTCAGGAGCCAGAGCAGCAGCAGCTGAAGGATGGCCATGTGCCAAATGAGCGGAGTCAGAGCGGATGCTCCACCACAGTCTACATTTTCTTCCTTTAGTGCGTGAGAGAGTAAGCAAGTCACATCAAGGGTCTCCAATGGCAACACATATACTGAGGCCTAATATTATGGACTGTGGCAGAACTAAGTTGTAAGATTGCTCTTTAATTAGGCCAGATAAGTTAAAGAACATTTTTAGAAATGTAACGAATTAGTTGAATAGTCGGGATTACAGCATGTTACAGATTTGGGATTAAAAAAAACTAAAATAAGCTTATTGGTCTGAATCATGCAAATTAGACGCATATAAGAAATACAGGCGAAGAAAGAGGGTAAATATAACTAAGAAAGGCAGATCAAATTAAGAGAGAGAAAGGGAAGTCGAGAAAGAATGATAACGAGAGAACGATGCAGAGAGAGAGAAGGAGAGAAGGAAGTAGAGAAAAGGGAAAGACAGAAATAGAGAGAGAACAAGAAGGAGGGGAGGAGGAGGAGAGGAGAAGAGAGAGAGAGAAGACAGAGAGAAAAAGAGAGGAAGAAAATGGAGAGAGAGATGAAGAAAGAGAGGAAGTAAATATCCATGACTACGAATCAAGAGAAGAAAGAAGTCAGAGTGAGAAAAAGGGAGAAAGTAAGACAAGGGACGCAGAGAAGCAGAGAAAGGGGACAGAGAGAGAAGGTGAGAGAGGGAGAAGATGACAAAGAAAGAGAGAATGACAGGAAAAAAAGGACGGTAAATATGAAAAGCAAATCAGAGAAGGAGAGATGGAAGGAAGAGGAGGAGGGTAATGAAAAGAGACTGAAAGAAACAGAGAGACAGAAAGAAAGAAGCGTAGAAAAGAGAGAGAGAGTGAGAGTGACAGAGAAAGGGATAGGATATACAAAGAAAATGCAAGAAAGTGAAATACAGAGAGGAAGGGAAAGAGAGAGAGGGGTAGAGAGAAAGGGGGGAGGGAGAGAGAGAGAGAGAGAGAGAGAGAGAGAGAGAGAGAGATGGACTGACCCGAGACAGCACATGAACACTGGCAGCAGTAACATGAGCAGAGAAGAGAGCAGTGGAGAGCCAGCGCTTCTCCTACACATGGCCTCATCCTAACACACATTACACAGCCCAGCGCACAGCGGAGAGAGAGAGAGAGAGAGAGAGAGGGAGGAAGATAGTCATGCAGCAAAAACATTCAACAGTGGACAGTGGAGCTGAGTGCGAATAAGTTCGTGGAGGAAAAAAGAAGAATGTTAATCGGCAGATAGGCAATAGCTGAAGAAAGAGAAAGAGAAAGAGACAGAAAACATGTGCAAACGTGTGTGTGTGTGGGAGTGTAAAGCAAAGTTAATAACGACATGAAACTGGAAAAACTTGTGGAGATCAAAGAAAACCAGGCATTCAAGCTGAGAAATCTGTCACACAGAGACCTCCTGCAGAGAGAAGCTTTAATCAGCCACAACAGGCAGCGAGAGGCTTCAGCCTCAGTACATGCTTTTAGTGCTCTGCTGCTGAGCCCCCTGTGTGAGGGATCTTGTTAATTGGTTCTAGATAGTACAGAGAATAGAGAACAAGCAGCCGTTTTCAGTATAAGAGCAGAGTCTGAGCATAAAGCACATGCAGTGCTTCTGAGCTTGGGTACTTGCAGGTTTGCTGACAGTAAGTGATCTTTCATGAACAGTGGTTGACTTACACTTTCATTGTTGTCAAAGCACAGGTCCGGACCTTTCCGGTACCGTGGGTTCATGGCTACCTCACAGGGGTTCGGACCTGAAGCTGAGATCGCATGCTCAGGAAAAGCCCAGAAAAACACTCATTCCGAAAGCATCATGTTTACTCACTCATAGACGTCACCAGTAGGATGCAAGTGAAATCTGAAACTTTCTTACACATGATTCACGCTGATGTCAGTTAGAGCTCTTAGACAAAACACACTCACGAGTGAGTGACTTCTCCCAAACCCAACCAGAACACCAGAGCACCATGCACGCGGACGGTGATCCCAGTCTTTTTAAAGGGTCCATATCCTACTCTTTTCTTGTACTTAGATATCCATCTATGGTTGTGTTTTATCTACCAAAAAACAGTCCTAATTCATTTTTACATGAGCATCTTCCAACTTCTCTGTTTCCCTTGGAAAAAAACAGGCTCTTTTTGTTAATGTGCCTTTAAGACTGATGTAAATGGCCTCTGTTCTGGCTGCCTTCCCTGTGTTGTGTCTCATTCAAAAAGCAGTCCTGAAACACTCCATACAACTTCAGAGTGAATTTGCAGGCCTGAACAGCTGTAGGCAGAACAGGTGGATGGTTTGGGTGATGTTATGAAGACAATTCACTGATAATGGGCTTTTACTGCAGGTTTGTTTTCATATATGAACTCTGTGTCTATTGTTTATTTTAAAGAGAGCAGATATGTGAATATAGAGAAGCATAAAATAGCTTGACGCCATTCTATTACTAACTGACAGATTTTGAAGTGTACAATATACACTGTAAGTGCAATTTAATGGATATGAAAGCTTATGCACGAGTTTCATCAAAATAACCACCCCGTGGCATTGTCACAGCAGCACAGATTCGGAGCATACTTTTCTGTCATTTTTGGAAATAACTTGTATCCAAACCCTCCCAGCACCTTTTCAAGCATGCTGACAGTTCTGTTTGGTGATGAGAACCCATCTTTACTCAAAATTTTTATGTGAGCCCTCTTTTCAGTTGTCAGCTCTGCCTTTCTATTTTGATACAGTACAACAGAAAATTTAAATGAGGAACAGACAGCACATTCAACTTATCACAAAAAGATCTGGGACAAGGCAGATAGACGGCTATTTAGTTAATTAAGACGCACTCAGGTGGGGCCAGAAGCAAATCAAGTTTTGACATTAGTAAATAAAAGTTCATCCCAAAGGGAATATCAACGTCGACCAGAAGTCTTCTTCAAAATCAAAATCTTATTTATAAACCTTCTTTATTCAGCCACAACGTTTGAGCCTATGTGGCTTAAAAAAGAAGGCTACAGACTATTAAATACAGAAGACTAGTCAGTTACATTTGTTTTAAGCATTTTAAATTTTTTCCTATAATAAAATTTTGAAAGAAACATTTATTTATTTATTTATTTTTAAAAAAACATCATAGGGTGGGCCAAAACTTCTAACTATACTCTAATTCTCAATTTAAAGTCCATTTAACCTCATGAAAAACAATTAAAATACATAAACATAAAGTGCATAATTAATTTTAAACAAGTTTCCTGTTTGTGTGTAATCACAACTTTTTCACAATTCATTTTCACAATTCATTTTCGGTGTGGCTTATTTTTTTCACTTGCATATGAAGATATCCTCCTTTTTACCTCTTTCTGGTGCCGTAAACTAAACAGCTGAACTTCAAACAGCTTGAAGCCACAAACAGTTGCATGCAAAAGCTTGAGCATCCCAGTTTAGTTGATTTTCTAAGCGAAAACAAGTACAAATATGACATTCATCTAGTGTTCAATTTCTATTATTTTGCTGAGTTTAACATATGTGTCATAATATTTTGTTTGATTACTTTCTTCCCAATGTGGTCAATTCAGCATCAGTAACTGGGTATTAAAATGTGCAGAAGCGTCTTCTTTGTAGATGATGAGGACTTCTTTTCACTTAGAAAATCAACAAAACAGGGGCACCCAAACTTTTGCATGTCACTGTATTGTGGCACTTTCTGAAACCATTTTAACTTGTCTCGGCCAAAAAGAGTCCCACATGGTAGGATTTTAACTTAGCTAGGCATGGACAGGTCGGTTGAGTTTATGTGTCTCAGTATTATGTGGTATTTGTGTAAAAAGGTGTGTGTGCTGATCAGGATACAGGGCTGCTCAGCCTGGATGAGTGGCTTTACTTCACACTTGCAGCTTGCCTGAGCATCTGCGATGATAAGCACCAAATTGGTCTTCAACAGCTTCTCAGCAATGAACTGTCTGGAGGTACCACACACACACACACACACACACACACACACACACACACACACACACACACACACACACACACACACATACATGATTTTAATAGAAGATAAAAATAAAATTAAATTACATTAAAAATTAAAAATAATCTGTGTGTGTGTGTAAAACAGGTTCTCACCTGGAGCAGTTGGCACATTCTAGGCTTCCCTTGAAGCTTCTGTTAGGGTTCGCAAAGAAGTACTGAGTCTGCTCAGTGATGCAGCTTTCTTTCTCCAAGATGTCGTCATCCGGCTCCGCTGTGCACCACAGTACAGTGCAGTATTAGGAATACATCATTCTGGTGGTTCATTTCATCACTCCTGATGCTTAAATGATGAGGTAAAAGTTTTTTTTTTTTTACAGCTGCCCACAGGCATCTGGTGGTATGGGACTGCAGTGGAACTGATGTTGGGCAGTGTAATGATAGATTTTGATCAAGTTTAAAAATCACATGCAGCGCTTTTAAATTCATTTTTAAGTCCTTGGCTGATACATATAATACAAATAATACAATTTACCTTTCACAAAGTCATATATGAGATATTAATGTGTTTTTTCTTATTCAGACAGTTCAACATATGCTTTGGTTGGATATTTCCTCTCTAACTTCACTAATTGCTCCCTCTTTTACTTATACTGCACCATCTTTTCAGTGTATTTAACATTAGTTAGACAAGGTCAATCAGTTCTGCCCTCCTTTAGTCCTCCTTCACTGGTCAGTTTGTGATCCACTCTACCATGTTTCTATCAAGTCAGTGTCACTGCTGTGTTGAGAATGATCTACCGCCTAAATAATACCTGCTCACTGGTGGTCCTGACCATTGACGAACAGGGTAAAGAGAGCTAACAGATGATGCAGAGAAAAAGATGGACCACAGTCTGAATCTGTATGTTCAGTGGAGCTGATAAAATGGACAGTGAATGTAGACACAAGGCAGGCAAACCTAATAAAGTGGATTGTCAGAGTGCGCACAGTGACTTTGCTCAGCCACGTCATCAACACAGCAAACAATGAACATGTGTGATGTCAGCATTTTCAAATAAACACATTTTTTCATCCACACAAAAACAGAAAAGTCTCCATCCTGCCAAGGATTTTCCAAAAGCTTTGTACTTAGTGACCTAAAACTGTATTTTCAAATATAAATTTGTGGACGGAGTCTCTGTCGCAAATGTTCCTGCCCAGTGATTCATCTAAACTCTGTGAAGTTTTCAGGGTTTAGAAGCCCCCTCCTTCCTCAAGCCCCCACATGGCTGCTGTCAAACTTGACATTGCCACAAACAATCACATCTGGCATTTCACAACAACCCGATTACAAATGCGCGGCAACGTTTTTATCCAGTCATTTAGCCCTAACACTGTCATTGTTTCATAACACACCATTACGGATGCATGTCTAGAGAGCAGCCATGACTCTGGCCTTAATCACTTTCAGAGTTTGGTTTCTTACCTGCTTCCAGGAAATTAGGGAACGTTATGCTAACAAACAGCTGCTGCAGTATTGACCTGGAAATCAAAACAAAGCAGCAGACGATCATCTCAAACAATAACACAGCGCCGATCCACACATTCACCCTTCATACGTCTGGCCCAAACAATAACTCTTCTACTAGCAGAAATAATGGGTAAGAAAAAAAGCCTAAGTAGCACATTCATCTATGAGAGGGATAAATAATAGTTATTCAACATCATTTCTATAAGAAGCCATAGGGCAGTTGCTAAATTCCATCATAACATGTAGGTGGAACATATTTTTGCTTCAAAAATATTTCAGAAATTGTTCAGCCAATGGTAAATCTGTATAATTTATTCCTTTAGAGATAGGACTAGTTTTCCAGAAAGAAGAATCTGTGGTAATACATTACAAGTGTAGTTATCATAAGCAATCTTATGGAAAGCCAATATAAGAGGAATGGTGTTTTTATTGTTGCTCCAGTGCTCCAGCTGGATAAAACGTAAAAACAGCTTTGGTGGGACTTTTTTTCATGTCTGTCTCATCCACACACTCATATTGTTAGACTATAATGGTTGTAGTTATGAATTTGCTTTAAATATTCTTGTATTTCACATGTTTTCTCAAAAAATTCAGCAACTGCACATTGCCATATAAGTGAGTTATGAGTCAGTAGGATTTCTGTTCTAAGTACAGCTGTGTGTAAAAAAAGTTATTCCCTGTAGCAACTGACTGCACCTAAATAAGCGACAGAGATTACGCTAGAAAATGCTGAAATATCCCTTTACATACTGTCATATGCAAAAGTTTGGGTGTACATGGTAGCACACAGGTGTTATGGTTAATGCTGTTGCCTCACAGCAAGAAGGTCCTGGGTTTGATTCCTGGCCAGGGTCTCCAGGGTCCTTTCTGTGTGGGTTTTTTGCATGTTCACCCTGTTTCTTTGTTTGTTTCTGCCGGGAACACTGGTTTCCTCCCATGGTCCAAAGACA
>JBBPCZ010000136.1:19420974-19435585 GCA_037974445.1 Brycinus macrolepidotus
GGGTTTTTTGCATGTTCACCCTGTTTCTTTGTTTGTTTCTGCCGGGAACACTGGTTTCCTCCCATGGTCCAAAGACATACACATCAGGTGAAATAAAGATGATAAATTGCCCCTAGGTGTCAACATAGACCTGTCTATGTTGTTTCTCCACCTTTTGCCCTATTAGCACCTGGGACAGTCTCCAACATCCCCCGCAACCCTGGTTAGAATGCGGCTCAGACAATGAATGAAAGCATAAAATGTGGCCAATGCAAACCTTATACCATATTTTATATAATTTTTCAGAAATATGCCATGGTTATATTTAACAGTATTTCTTATACTTTTGCAAATGACTGTATGTGGGTACGAGTGTGATAAAACACAGGAAGCTCAAAATAGTGGTCAAAAGATGAAGTTTCTCTGTCCATTCATAAAGACTTTTCATAAAGACACTCACCAGGCTGCTGCAGAGGCCCACCAGCCCAAATTCAATATATCTGCTATGGTTGGCTGTGAAGGACAAAAAAAAACACGGCACATTACTGTTAGATTCAAGGTACTTAGCACAAACCCTCTGCAGCGTTCACTCAGGCATTTTTCTTTGACTCCACGAGCCTCCGCTTCTGAGCGGAGAAGCACCCAAACATCCTGCTTTTCATTGGCAAGGAGCCGCCGTAGCCTCTGCCAAATGAAGAAACACATGGCCAAGAAAGCCGGAGGAGCTAGCTCATAGCACACCACTACAGATGCTAGTGTAAATTTACAAACAGGGCAATGAGTGAAATCTGGGCTGCATTAGCAAGAGCGCACAGGCTGCTTTAATTAGCGCTGAAGAGGACGCATCCCCGTGCTCTGATTCAAGGTTGAGTGTGTGTGTCTTGGACGGTTTAGTCACTGGGTCCAGACTGACACATAAGTTTAAACTCACAGAAGATCAGAGAGGGAGCATGAGGTGACCCGGTCTGTTCATTATTGAGTGATCACACGCCACTGATGGCTGTGGGCTCACTTTCACTTTATGGCCTGCCAGAGTTTACAGAGCCGACCAAAACAAGGCCTGCACCCAAATAGCTATTTTTAGGGGGCGATGACTTTTTTTAGCACTCTAAGCTATTTTCGTGGAAAGCAGGGTATTAGGCCTTTGATTTAAACCCTGTAAAAGAGATGTTCATAACTAAGGCTTGAAGCAGCAGGTTGGCTGATTTTTTTTTTACCAGTCAAGTGCAACGAATTCAGCTGACCACTGTGATCTTCCACTTCACATGATGATTAGGAAGTCTGATCGTAAATGTCAGTCGCTATTACACTCACCACATATACTGATCTGAGGCCTGCTGCTGATCTGTTTTCTTTGACGGGGAAACAGACCGCCTGGTAGTCATAGGTTTTGTTGAAGGAGAACAGAGACTCATTCAGCAAGTTGATCATCAGAATGGAGTCAACCACACCAAAGAACTGGCCGATCTAACAGACAGATGGACGGAGACACAAAGATACAAGAACAAAAAAGTACTATTTAACAAAGACATACTAGTTTAGTTTTACTCATAAGGACTTCCAATCATTTGATACATGTACGACAATTTAATCTGAACCCTACCAACCTGAAAAGTTACCGAGAGTGGTATTGCAACACACCTCATATGTAATTTTTTTTTTAAAAATAACAGTGTGTCCAGACAGATGTTACAGTTAAAACACATTGTAAACATTTTTAAGCCCAGTTAAGTATAAGAACTGTATTTCAGTAGCCTTGCCAAATGCAAGACAAAAGCAAGAAAAGAAGGAAAGAGAGATAAAAAAGTCAGAAAAGACAAAGGAGGAAAGAGGAAGCAAAGCAAGGCAAAGCAGATTTTTGTGTGCATATATGAATATTTGAATCAATTCACATTAGGTTAAGGCTGCAGTTCTTTACCTCAAGGAACTGGCTGGCACTCACTCACTCACATTTAGCAGTCTGAACATTTTCCACAAGGGGACAAACAAACTTTTCATGTGCCAGAGCAGTGCTTCACATCATTGACACTGCATGTCCTCGTTTAATCAGAAGTTTATCTGAGCCTGTTTAAAGTGGGAGAAGATTACTTCTATAAAAGACTTTTTATGAAAGATATTTCTGTGGAGAAAAAAGTTAATTAAGTAAACTAAAGCTATTTTTAAATAGGTGATGATATATTAGTATTTTGTGATAAAATGTTACGACATGAGTATGTGGGCATGGTCAGCACTTCTAGAACACAGGACAAGCGCATGTCTCATGGTTTTTAGAGCCTTTTTCATTTGAGCTCTAGATCAATCAAAATGTCTGTAAATAGCAACAACCAGTGTGCAGTAACAACATAAACTTTTAACAAACCGCTAGCTATATGAACACATTGTACCATTTTCTTGCTTTAAGAATGCATTTTTACCAGTTGTTTGCTTCTTTCATAGTTTATTTTTTACAAAATATCCTTAAAAAAACATCATTCACAGTGTTCCACCTATGTGAGAAACAAAACACTGCAGTACACATTTAAGTGTTCATATTCAATGATGTGATATTAATATACATTATTGTATCTATGACTACAACATATTAGTGCAGCACTTTTCGCTATATGTATTTGATATTTAGATTATACAGAGATTCACATTTTATACTTTATACACTGATTAGCCATAACATTAAAATCACTGACAGGTGAAGTGAACACTAATTATCTTGCTACAACCTGACAAGGCGCGAGAGGTATATTTGGCAGTAAGCGAACAGTCAGTACTTGAAGTTAATGTGTTGGAAGCAGAAAAAAACTGGCAAGTGTAAGGATCTGAGTGACCTTGACAAGGGCCAGACTATAATGGCTAGAAGCCTGGGTCAGATCATCTACAAAACAGGATGGGGTGTCCCCGGTATGCAGTGGTTTGTACAAGGAAGTGGTTAAAGGAAGAACAACCAGTGAGCCTGAGTCATGTAGCTCACTGCTCACTGATCCACATGGGGAGTGAAGGCTATGACAGAAATGTCAGAACATACAGCGCATAACAGCTTGCTGCGTATGGAGCTGTGTGGCCACAAACTGGTCAGAGTGCTCATGCTGATGCCTGACCTCTGCTGAAAGTTCCTTCAATGGGCATGTGAACATCAGAACTAAACCTTGGACCAATGGAAGAAAGTGGCCTGGACTGATTAATCATGCTTTTTACATATGGAAAGCCGGGTGTGTCTGTGTTGCTTACCTGGGGAAGAGATGGCACCAGAATGGGGAAACCTTGCATCCTGGCATTCATGTGGATGTTACTTAAATACCACCTACCTAAACACTGTTCCTGATCGAGCACATTTCTTTATGGCAATGGTAATCCCTATTAGCAGTGTTCTTTTTCAGCAGGGTAATGTGCCCTGACAAACTGTAAAAATTATTCAGGAATGGTTTGAGGAACATAACAAAGAGTTCAAGGTGTTGACTTGACTTCCAGATTCCCCAGATCTCAATCTGATGGACCACCTGTTAGATGTGTTGCATAAACTATTCTGATTCATGGATGCCCAAACGGACTTGCTACTAACATCCTGCCAGATACAACACCACACCTTCAGAGGTTTTGTAGAGTTTAAGCAGATTAGTTTTGGCAGTACAAGAGGATACACAATATTTGGAAGGTGGCTTTAATGTTATGGTTGATCAGTGTCTACCCATTATATATAAGCAGAGTTTGAAGAAGTGTGTGGGCTCAGGAGAGGTTGACAGGATCTGTACTAATCTCATTAACACAGTTCACTACATTACCATAAACTAACCTGATGGAGGTGCTGTCTTTGAGCCAAGAAAGTCTCTGAGGTGTGATACAGTGTGTGTGTGTGTGTGTGTGTGTGTGTGTGTGTGTGTGTGTGAGAGGAGAAAAAATACCCTTGTTCTGGTTCCTGTTAAGAACACGCAGGGAACAGCTCCCAACTCAGGTGCAGAAGAAACAATGTCCTGTCAGCAACAATGTGTGTGCGTGCGACTGCAAGTGCAGAGGAAGCATAAATCTAGGCGTATATAAAGCGTTCTCCTCTCTAGCTCTCTTTGCGAGCAATAACACTCCTAACGAATGGGCAGGCAGTGTCGGCAGCGGTCAGCGTGGACTCTGGAGAGGCTGCAGGAGGAGGGTGGGGGCCAGGTCGGGTTTAGCTCAGCACTGTGATTTATTCTGCACACACTCTACTCCAATGGGCCTCCCTCGCTAAGCCCAACCACAAACATTTACTCTGCTACAGCAGGGGGGTGGGGAGTGGGGTGTGTGGGGGGGGTTGGGGGGGAGCTTGGGGGTGGCTGGGGGTGGGGGGTGTAGGAGGAGGAGTACTGTGGGTGACTGACAGATGTAGGACTTGTAGTACAGAGAAACCAACCTTATCGATGTAAATGTCCTGATTGGCCATGACCAAGAATCCTCCGTCGTCTAGGAGCACACAGTCAATGTTCTTTTTTCAAACAAAGAGAGAGAGAGAGAGAGAGAGAGAAAGAGAGAGAGAGAGAGAGAAAGAGTCAGGAGACTGTGTAATAGACTAAAAAACTTTTTGCCCAAAAACTTTTTGTCTGATCCAACTTGAGTCAAAACACTTTATCTGGTTTAATCTAATGTTGTCCAGACCCGGCCCGACCTGAATGATGATCAAGTCTGAAACTGACCCATGTTGAAGAAAATTAAGTTTGAAACAAACCCAAGCCAGCCTGTTGTCACCCCCATGCTAAATAAAACCTGACAGGAAATGAACAGCCAGGTCTTGTCAAGTCTGGACAAATTTTTTAAGTTCTTGTTGAGGGCAAACAGAAGTGCTGAAGTAATGGACAAAGTTATATGTGCCATAGTCAAGAAGCACATTCGAATTAATATAGAATCTTTGGAATACAAATACAAGCACATCACAAATAGAAAAGATAACAGAATATCAGTACTATATACATGCAAAATTCCATGAAATGGGTTTAAATGAATATTATAAAAACAACGTTTGTATTTTACATGTGGAGACTATACCTTAAACAGTACAAGAACAGTAATGACGAGTAAGGAATATTTTTCAGTTACTGCTGCATTTTACTTATTTAGGTATTTAGTAAGTGCTTAGATGTAATGTCTTACCTGATCGTTTCTTTTACACCCACAGATCTCATCGTTACACTGTCAAGGGCACACAAAGGCACAAGGTCTCACCATTGACAGAAATATTATCAACAAAACTGAAAGCTTAACAGTTAAAGCCCATTCAAAATATATCATAGGCTATTAGAGAATTGCAGAACATTCTCACACACTTTTTCTTACAAATATTCTTTTGAACTGAGTATTTGTCTTTAGAAAACTTTCATAAATCATCTTGTTTTTTAGACTTAAAAATAAAGTTACAAATACTTTTATTCTTCAGAATATTCTTACCTTTTAATTCTAAAGATGGCTCTTAAGAGAAGAAATAATATCCTTACTCTCGTAAGTTTTAGAATAAGCCTATTATAAACCTATGACCTGGCCTATGTCTAAAAAGAGCTAAACATTTCTGCTGTTTGTGTTTTAGATTGAAGTACTTTGGGTCCAGCACATACAGAAACACTTCTTCTCAGTGATTTTCTTAATGTGATGGTCTTAATATGTTTTCCACAACTGCAATCATTAACATTATCACAATCATCATTCTGAAACAGCATTCTGACTCACATTAGATTTCTCTGTAGCATTTGTGAAGCTCTCCATCCAATTACTGATGTCCAGTTTCACACCAACCACTAGAACAAATAACAGCAGAACTCTATTAACAGCTCCTCATGACTTCACACAATGAACACATTTGAATTAATGAGACATGTACAGCTGTGTGGCTGACCATTCACTATTCACCTGCTGGTTTGAGCTTCGCGCCATTGATGGTGAGGTCCACTGCTTTGCTCACTAAAATGGAATTATCTGCCTCTGATACAGAGTGAGAGAACATATCCTTTAACATTAGTGAACGTCATTCAATGTTACACACACACAACTTACGCAACTTACAATCGAATCATGTTACAGATGTAGGAGAATGTAGCATTAGGAGTCTTGCCCAAGGACTCTTACTGGTGGGCCTGGGGGTGCTTGCCCAGGCTGGGCGATTGAACCCCATGCTGCATGGAGAGTAGTGGTACTGTCCACAACCCTACATCAACCACAATTCAAAACTCAACAAAAACCTTTAAAAATTTAGGTTCAATCCCATCACTGATCACAATGTCAGAAAGAATTTGTTTTTAGCTTTAAAATTTCTACAGAAGCCATCAGAGACGATGGGTAAAAATACAAGTGCACAGGATATAAGTCAAGTGTTGGGAAACTGAATGTCTTCATTGAATGTCAAATCATTTCAAAAAATGGCAAAAAATTGGTTTAAAAATCTCCAAGATCACCAAATCCACTTAACCACCCAGTTCACACAAACAGACTTACGGCTTCCATTGTAGGGTAATGGTGGTGTAAAGATGTAAAGGTCATTATCCAGGGTCCTCTTGTAGAAACTGGACTCATATGTTTCCGGTTCCTCACTCCATTCTAGGCCAGCACTATGGTACATTAACAGATAAACATACATTTGTTTTTATTCAGCAACATGTGGTCTCGGGTACGTTCATATATAAATATAAATACGTATTGTGAAGTGAAGAGGCGGAGTTGCCGCCAAGTGTCCCAGACTCAGCACAGGGCACAGTATGTATGTATGTTTGGTCCTATGGGCAATATTAATATGTTCTGTATGTATTATATATAGTGTCGCAGTTGGACTTCATTTCATATTTCATATATTTCATTTGTTGCATAATTTTGTTTGTTCCATAATTTCATAATTTAAAAATACTAGGGACTTTAAAAAGCCTTTTACATGTTTTAAACACTTCATAAAGAATGAAACAATAGAAACTATGGCTTTAATGACTTTTAAGAAAGTTTTTTTTTTTCCTTTCTCCTGTATGTGTGTACACACACACACACACACACACACGCACACACACACACACACACACATACATGTATACGTTTTGTTTATGCTCCAGGACAGAATCTAAATCACATTTGACATTTGCTATACCTGATTACACAAGTCAGCAGTTCTGAAGAGAGTGTTTACCACTCTTGAGAAGTTCAGTGAGAAATTTGAGCTAAGTTCAGTGAAACTTGTTTAAGCAATAGAAAGCATAGATGTAAACCGAAACTATTTAAAGCAAACTCATACCTTTTGGGATAGACTCTGGTGATGCCTCCATCTGTGGCCACAAACCTAGCGCTGACTCTGTCACTTCTGCCAATTACATGTAGTCACAAACACACAAGGGAATGACTGACTCTCCACAAGAAGGTGAAAGTTAAGCCCTTAAAGTCTAGGTTTAAACCATTCAGTAACTACTATGACATTGATGAATCATGCATTAGGGCTGCACAATATGTTATTCATCAAATATTTTGTTTTGCAGTATATGATATCGCAGAAGGATGTAAAATACAAATGAACTTCATTAAATAGTTTTGGACCAAACCTGGAGAGAAGAGTTTTTTTTGGGTGTTTGTTTGAATTGTAAATTCACATGATCTAATAATTGTAAATAATATTGGTCAAAATAATGTCAACAAAAATGATAAAAACTTAAGATAAAAAGCTACCATGTAGCAGCATAATCTGTTATTTTGTCCATATTATGCAGCACTAACTGCTATGAACAGATGCATATAAAGACAGTACACATGCACTTGTTTAGGTAATATATCTGTGTGTGTGTGTGTGTGTGTGTGTGTGTGTGTGAGTGAGAGAGAGACAGAGAGACAGAAAGATAGAGAGAGACAGAGAGAGAGAGACAGAGAGAGAGAGACAGAGAAAGAGACACAGAGAGACAGAGAGAGTGTATGTGTGCTTGCATGACTCACTGATTCTGTTCTTCTGCTTTTCTCCTCCAGTGTTTTACGAGTTCAGAGGTAATACCCGCATCCAGTAGCAACCGGTTTACCAGATCCACATTGCCTAACCACAAATAAACAGGTGCATAAGTGACAAAAGTGTAAGAAATTGTGTATTTTTGTTTTTTGTTTTGGCTTGATCTGAGAGTCACATTCTCCTTCTCCAATGTGCCTGTTTTCCATCCATTTACTCAGAAGGGGTGAAAAGTGCAAACAGAATCCAATCCATGTCCAAACAACAGTGTATATCCATTTCTATTTTGACTTTGGTTTGGTTTACCTAAAATGTGTACAATAAACGCACTCAGACCGGACTAACATTCTTATACATTTTGCTATCTGTCTTGTCCTGTATGTTATAAACAGTGTTGTTCTGTGTATTTACTGCTTTGTATTGTTGGCCTAGTTTTGTACTGTTGTGCAAAACTCTTACTGTATTGTAATGTAGTATTGTTATGAACTGTCTCATTTAAAGGAGAAATCTCGCAATTTTTTTCAATTTGACATTAAATGCCCCATTTTATAGAAGCTGAAGAACTGGTGACAGGAACCAGACATCCGAAGCATTTAATGACTCTAAAGGCTACCTGACTGCAAGCTTTTACACAAAATGGTCATAAACATCTGGCCTTAAATGTAATTTAAAAAAAAAAAAGAAAAATCAGTAATTGCAGGGAGGTACACATAAGAAAACTTTCTCAGATCTACCACTATTTTACCAAGGGACCCTGGTTCCTTTAACCACCACTGTACAAAAATTTGAGCTGGTGAGTTTCACTGCAGTGGCCCATTTCACATCAATCCACTCTGAATGACTTTGCTCACACCCCAGCGGTTGACTTTATACAGAAATTTTTAAAAACTGCTGGATTTTCCCTTTAAAGGAATACTCTTTTATCAGCCCAGTCTCTATGTGTTGAATCTGTTGTTTACGGTCAAGCAGCTTCATTCTAATACGATTCCCGTATAAGAGTATCAGTTTGAAACACAGTTACTTTACGTCAAGTTTATATTGTCTTTTCTAATACTTACTACTTGCAAACAAGAAAAAAAATGACTGTCTGCGGTAACTGACAGTCTGATACTGATATATCAGATAATGATTAGGTGGAAAAATGCTGGATTAGTCTTTTAATTGACCTGTGTGGACTATATGTCTTAGTAACTTGTACTGCAAATCCTGGCCCTGTGGTGTTTGTTGTACTGAGGACCTCTTCCACTGTGTATACTTGTATATGCTCCTGATGAAAAGAAGGTTTACTTGATTTTGATCTTGACGTACCATGTGTGAGCGCCTATTTGCCTTATGGTATGGAGAACAGGCTCCAGATCCTGACCTCTGATGGAGTTATTGCAGAAGTCAGTGAGGAGTAG
The DNA here is from genome assembly GCA_037974445.1 of Brycinus macrolepidotus. Lineage (NCBI taxonomy): Eukaryota > Metazoa > Chordata > Actinopteri > Characiformes > Alestidae > Brycinus > Brycinus macrolepidotus. The sequence goes on from JBBPCZ010000136.1 coordinate 19,430,266, forward strand.
GAGTTCATAAAAAAGGAGGCCAAGCAAGGAAAAAGTAATGTGCAGATTAATTCCCCCCGACATGGAACATGTCTGTATTGTAAGAGTGTGTATAACTACAACAGCCCATCAAAGGGGCAGCGTTGTGTGTGTTTTTTTTCTGTGGTGCGTTCAGCCTCTTTTGAACGCTTTAAAAACGTTGCGCTGGAGTTTATTAATGTGAAAGCTGGGGTGACTCCTTTATGACACACCACACACACTTCAGAGAGGGCAGCTGGTGTAACACTTTAGCCTGCGCCCTGCTGATGCTGTGTGCTTTTCATTAGGGCCTTATTGAAGGCAGCCCAGGAATTCAGTTCGACTCAAGCAATCTGACCATAACCCGCCTTTATAATACCAAGATCATACGCGACAATTACAGGGGCCTCCATGACAAATCTTTACAAATATGAATGGTTTAAATGGAACTGTTTTTTTTTTTTTAAAAACAATTTTCTCAACAATTTTCAGCTTTGTGATTATGTATAATAATGAACCGAGCCTCATCCCACATATAAAAAGGCCCATAAGTGAATAAAGACGGTTCTGAAAATGATGACACACATAAAAGGCCCATAAGAGCACAATACACTTTAAAAGGCCCATAAGTGAATAAAGACGGTTCTGAGATGATGACAAATAGTAGTGAAGCTGCACGCACACTACAAAAACCCTAGGTCAACTGGTGGTCTCTTAGGATGTCTGAAATAGCAATCAGCTCACTAAATGGCTCCTTTCATTCTGCTACATTTTGAGTGGGTTAACCCTACCCTATGTGCCCCCACCCACTTTCCATGCCTTTAGGTTAACTGCGTCTCTCTCTCTCTCTCTCTCTGGCTTGTCCTGCTTTCTCTCATTCACACAGGGTAATTGGAGTTGGTTGGATGTGCAGGTATAAGGCCAGCCCCTCCACACGCCTAACACGTGCACCGAAGAGAGTGATCACAGCACCTCCAGTGTTAAGATCAAAGGGCTCTGTAGAGAAGATGGAGGCAGGGCCCCAGCCCACAACAGCCAACAGGAGAGCAATAAATATCACTCAATATTGACTGGAATATGCATGCTAAATAATAGACCTCGTGAGATGTCTATTATTTAGTGCTTACTTGGCACACTCAGCCAAAAGCTTTATTTAATCAGCTAGGCTAAATGGGAGCTTATTCCTGTGGGGAAATGGACTAAGCAGGTTATAGAGCTGAGTGACTTACTGCAGGCCACAATCTCCACGTTCAACAAAAGGGCACAGCAGTTCCAACTGAACTGAGAGCCCAACCAGCACCTCCAAGCTCTCTGAGAAAGTATTAAAACAACTCTAAAGGTGTACTTAAACATTATGTTCAATAATAATTTTTTTTCTTGTTTGCATTTTTCAAACGCCCAATAAACTTCTAAAATGTTATTAAAGCATTTCGTTTTATTTGTATATTGTCACTGTCAGAACAAAACCTTGAATCTCTAAAACTGAAACTGCAAGAAAAGTAAAAAAAAAAAAAGTATTGGAAATCAGTGTAAATTCTAGGCAATTCTGGATAATATCTTTTGGCCCATTCATCATGAAATTTGCATTGTAAGAAAAAACTATTATTTTCAAATTAAAAAACAAAAAACAAGAACAACTGAGACACAAGTTTTAGTCTGGACAGCGAATACATATGCAATTGTGTACTGATGTGCAGAAATGTGTTCTCTGTACAGGATGTGTACTCGTTTTCACAAAACATCATTTGACCAGGAGTGCTAAAACTTTTGAACCTCAAAGGCTTTGAGTCGTCCTTTTCTAAACTTGTGTCAGCAGGGCAGGAGTTAGATGGAAGTGGAATATTTACTCAGATAAAAAAAACGGTCCTTGCTCCCCCCCCCTTTTTAGACACCTAGAACATACAAGAGAATTGCGTCTGGTGGCTCTACCCACCCTGTTTCTGTTGTCCCACTGCACAGAAATGAACCTAGGAAAAATGGACAGCCATCTGTCCAGCACTCACATAGCGGATGGTTGGGCGTCTTTCTGTCGATGTACTCGTTGAACTCATTCAGGAAGTCTGTGTTGTTGCCACTCTGAGGCTTTAGGTCCTTGCAGTAGTCTCTATAAGGCAAAACAAAAAAGAACCATTAAAGGAACAATTTGGTGTAAAAATCAAATTCACATCATGGAAACTACATATCTAATTCATCACACACTTGCCCTTGAGTTGTTAAGTAAACTCAGTTGTTAAGTAGACTTGCTTATGCGGTTTCTGACACTGTATGACAGCCTTCCTGAAGCCTCAGTTTGGTCTGTAGTTTGTTAGAAATGTCAGATAGCCTATTAGGGATTACTTGACCACTCAGCACAGCTTGTGTGATCATTTAAGGATGCAGTTTGCATGATGCTAGCCTGGTGAGATATAACCTTCCACTACACGTGTGCTGAACTGGTCTCGAAGCTCCAGCAAAAAGAAGCAAACTATGGACACCAAACATGTCTCAGCTACGTTTGCGGCAAGGTGGGAATTTAATAAATTTGATTTTTCAATCAGCTCCTTTAAGTCAACGCACTACTCCTACTACAGTCTCCTTAATGAAATCTTATCAAGTGAAATCTCACTGATTTACCTTTGTCTTGTATGCATGTGGTATAATCTGCAGCTCCACTCACCTGGGAGCTATGAAAGTGTATCCGTACTCTTCAAAGTTATCCACCTGTAGGCTTTCAGAGACTGCAAAGGAAAAGAAACAAGTCAGAGCCATGTTTAAGCTGTGCTGACTCTGAAAGAGTTTTACTGCTGCTGTAAGTGCTAAAGACACATCTGATATGACGCTAAAGTGAAGTCAAGCACTGAAGGGTCATATAATCAACAGCGTTAACGCAAACATCTAACTGCATTAATTACCGCTGAATGCGTTCTGTTTTGAACGGGGATTTTATTTAGCAGAGCACTAGCTGAAACACATTATGACGCATTAAGACAGCACTGCTGGCCTGGAGGCTCCACATCCACACACTAATGTATCAGCAGCCAGACACACACACACACACAGCATGATGGAACCAGAGACTTATTCTGCCGAGGCTCATTTTATGCAATGCATGCAAAGTCATGGCTTAGGTGGCCCTTATGCTGGAATTTTAGTATTGTAGTACTGATATTATGTGCTGCTATTATTGGATGTACTTAATATCTGAAATGAATTCTCCAGGACTCTTCTTTTAACATAGTCTTGGTCTGTTGTATCTACAGGATACAGTCACTGTCAGAACAAAACCTTGTATCTCCATTTTTTACGTAATGTGGAAATGCCAGCACGGCTTTATATTGTGTGGAAATTTCACGATGAATAGACCAATACAAATGGTCCAAAATGATGAGGACTTTGACCAGCTGAAAGATAATAACGTTTTTCTTCTCCTGTAACATTTTCTTTTTGGAGATCCAAGGTTTTGTTTAGACAGTGACGATGGTCGATTACAAAAACTTTGATGCTTTTCCCTGTACTTAGAAAAGATCTTAAACCCCTTTACTCAAAATATTTGTAATACAAACAAAAACACTAGGTTCTTTAAACCTCTTTAATTTATAATACAAACAAAAAGGTTCTTTAAACTCTAAAAGGTTCTTCACCCTCACACATCTCTTTTTTAAACATGGTTCTTTAGGCAACCAACGGTGGCTCTTTCATAGCATTACTCACCTCTGCTCAACTTGCAGTACATTTTTGAGGTGTATCTTTCTTTAAGTGCATTTGTTTACCTAATTTTCTCAGTTCATTCATTACCAATCCCCACCCACTGTCACCACTGAAACTGGGAGGTGAACAGGTGAAACCACTTCTTTTCAAATTTCTGCCAAGGCGACTCTACTGTAGCTACAGGTCAGATTGATCAAACTCAACATCTCCTGACAACAGGGCTAATCCACTCGGTAACCTTTTTAGTACAACCCTGAACAAACCTGGCGCTGACCCCTTCAATTGTGGATGGTTCCATACATCAACTCATCACTTTCTTTACTTTCATATTAGGTGTAGTATTGTTAGTGTAAAACTCACAGTAGTTACAGTAATGAGCCTAAAAATTATACATGAATATTAATTGGCTGTTATTGGGGGTGGGCAAAAAACAGATAGGGAAATTGAGGCCCAGAAAGTAAAAATCCTCCCCAGGACTGTCTGCCTGCCTGTTTTCTCTAATAAGCTCAAATCAGCAGCGGAGGTGTCCCTGTAGCTGGTACAGACTAGTGGGGAGGAATTTCTGGACCTGAATTTCCCATCTGGACCTGAATTTCCCGCAAATCTCTGCATCTCTGCAACAAATAAATAACTTCCCAATACACAATATGTCACAATATTTATGTTTTCTGAAATCTGATGAGTTGGAACAGGCCAAAAAGAACCAGTGGTCCCATATTTAAAGTACTGTCAAGGACTATGAGTAGAGCTGATTTTCATTCAGTGAAATTAAATTAAACAAGTTTAATTCATATCCCAAAAAAAGCAAATTCTGTATCCAAAAAAAAAAAAGAACATTTTGAAATTACAAAAATTTATGATTGATGCATCCTGAAGCATAAATATTGTGATTAGCTGTTCGGCAGTTTGAAGGGTAACTGACATAACTGAAGGCTAGTCGTGTATACGCATGTCTGTGTACATGTATGTGGCACAAGAAGGATAAGACACAAGGAAAGAAAAGGAAAAACAAATACTTGCCATTTTCCTCTGGAGGGTCCCACAAAGAGCGGAGAGAGGGGAGGGAGTGATCGACAGAGGCGGGGGGAAGGAAGGGGAGACAGATAATTGGGGGTAAAACCACACGGGTTAAAAGTCACCAATATTTTATTCACAGTGCAAGCCTTGAATAAAAATATTGCATTTTGATCAAAAGCTTTTCTCTTAGCACATATGGAAAAAAAAACAGTGAGGAGGGTCTTAAATGTGGTAATCTAGCCTTTCAGACCTATCTCCACAGCAATGTCATGGCATCATTCATGAATTATGCATTCAGTGAAATGGAACAATTTGGCATTTGGGACAAATGACGGATGCAATGGCAGTCCAACTACCAAAGAAAAATAATTATAGTTTCAGTTGTTCATATTTTTTGACCCCAAACATGCTGGACATGGAAAGAGTTGTGTGGTTTAATTCAAAATGTTTGCCTGTTGTCCAGAAAGAGGTTGTCAAGACTTTTGGTTGTTAAGCCAAGCAGCAAGGAACTACCACTGAAGCCTACTGTCCCATTTAAGTTTGCACACACACACACACACACACACACACACACACACACACACACACACACACACACACACACACACACACACCCCAC
>JBBPCZ010000136.1:19435685-19463358 GCA_037974445.1 Brycinus macrolepidotus
GGATTTGCAAATCATTGTATTCTGTTTTTATTTACGTTTTACACAACGTCCCAACTTCATTGGAATTGGGGTTGTATGTGTGTGTTTGTGTGTATGTATGTGTGTGTGTAGGTGTGTGTGTGTATGTGTGAGTGTGTTTATGTGTGCATGCGTGTATGTGTGTGTTCACAAAATGTGAAACTGTGTTTTTGTTTTGTCTTGGTTATTGTAAAAATAAAAACAGTTAATTGAAACCCAATCATGATTAATACTGCACTATTTGTAATGCTGTCTGTTCATTCATTTGTGTGTGATGAAGTGGTCCTGCGATTGGTTTGGGTCAGTTTTGAAACACAGATTAACTGTTTTGCTGGTTTTAGTGCATTTTGGAGCTTAGTGTTCTGAAGTGCCTTCAGTTTTGAGAAATTTGAGAAACATGACAAAAAACTGTAATGCAGACTCAAATATCATCTGATCCTGTGATATACTGTTGATACTGATTTTTATTGGTAACGTCCAGAGCTAGGTAGCAGTGTATGAGAAAAATCACGTTGAGGGAGTGTTTTTCAGTGGTTGGTGCATGGAGACAGGGACATTAACATTCACAGGTTATAATGCTCACAGCTATGGAGGAGGCCTGCAGGGTTTGAGAGTCGCTGGAGAAGGAGCAGCTGCTGCTGAGGTGAATCAGAGGCCAGGCCTGCTGTGTCCACGCCACCACCACCCACTAAACTTAGTCTACAGGCTTCACCAGGCCTTCAGCTGTCCACACATGACACAACGTGATGAAGTGACCAAATGGGGTGTGGAAAGACTGACACCGCGATATTTTAGTCACAGGTTTACAACTCCAGTTTAAGACGAATTTGATTTGCCAGACATGTATATGCACCTCAGTCGGGGTGAGTGTGTGTGTGTGTGTGTATGTGTGTGTGTACTTACAGCCATTGTAGATGTCAGTAGGGATATGAACTGCAGTGCAGTTGTATGATACAAGGCGCTTAAAGGCCGGGTCCTCTTTGAACTCAGGTATGATACGGTATTTGCTGGTGGTGTTGGAGTCAAGCTGAGGACACAAAAAGTAAAGTTACTGAACATGCGCATAGACACACACACACAAACACACACACACTGCCCTTGCAGTACTGTAATCCATCTGTAACAGTCAATACATCACCAGTAGTTCCATTGTCGTTGCATACATTGTTAAAGTGTTACTATACAGCTAAAAGGGACAGTGAATATAAAGTGGGGCCAATTTATTTCACTACTTGATCATTCAAGTGAAGTCCTTATTACAATTATTTTAAACATTTATCTGCAACAAAATTGGTTTAATATTACTGATTCCAAACTATTGAGAAAGAGTTTACATTACATTTTATGACACAAAAAGTAGCATCATGTCCACACCCGATCGATTGGTATCCATGAGGCTACAACTGCTTTAATTTTGTGGTGAAAAAAAAAGAAACAAAAATGTAGTATTTTGTGCAAAATGCTTACCTCATCTTTTGCATTGTAATAAGCAATTTCTTCCTGTAAGACAAACATAAGACATTCTTTTAAATTACATTTCAAAGTGATTACATCTCTTTTGCACAGACATTATTTGTGTACAGACTATTCTTCAGAGAATATGGGCTTTTGAGTGTGTGTGTGTGTGTGTGTGTGCATGTGTGTGTGCGTGTGTGTGGGGCTGTCTCTCCTCAGCCTCTCTACACACTCCACACACACTGTGAAGGCTCTGTCAGGGCAGGGGATAGTGAGGCGTTAACAAGCGCACTCACTGGGTGACATACACTTGCCCTGGAGACACTGCTTAGCGCCACCTGTCTATCAGATGAAGCATGACAACGGCTGCCCCAGCAACAGTTTAATAAGGAACACCTGCGACAGCTGCTGGTGTGAGCATTACCTGCTGACTGTATTTGTAATGCATAAGGCAGCAACCCACACAAACACACCCACAACCACACACACACACACACACACAATCTTAATCTAAGTTCACACCATGCGATTTTTAAGATGACGGTTTTTGGAAATTGCAGACAACAGACCCAGATCTGAGGCAAATGGATGTTCACTCTGGGCTCGCAAATCGATGATCATGTGTGAATTGTTCATGACGGGAGAGAAAATTGTCCATCCAAGAGATAAAAAGAAAAAAACATTTCGCACATAGTATCTCATTTACACTTACACACTTATACTACTCCTGCAAACAGAGATCACACGATAATTTTCTGATGAACAGCAGAAATAAAATTAATTCTTTACTCAGGTTTCTTTAGTGAAGACAATGATTCAATATAGAACCATAAATACTGTGAAATGGTTCTTTTCTATGATGGAAAACCTGTTGTATATGGATGTCAGGAAGACCCCCTTTTTGTGGCACGGAAATTGACATCTAGTCACCTACTTTTTTGAATTACTAGTTAAAAATGTAAACTTGAAGTGTTGCCAGTTACTTTGTATGGAAAGTTGCTAAATCCTGCTTGAAAAGTTGCTACATATTGCAAATCTCTGCTGATGACAAGATTTTCATTTGTCGACCGGGAAGGGGGGTTTCATTTGGGCGAACGGACACAGATGCTGTGTCCCAAACAACACACTTTAATACTTCACATACTACACTACTGAATGCACTGATAATGGTGTACTATTTTTACACGCTATTTACGGTGGCTATAAGAAGTTTGGGACACCAATTTGATCATCCATCTTTCTGCCACTGACTGAACAAAGCAGATGCAGTTTGTAGGGCTAAGGTGGGGCTAAGGCTAAGGTTTCTTCTTCCGTGGAAAGTAGCTAAGGTTTGACTAAAAAGTCACTAGATCCGTCACTAGGTGCTTTTTTGGAAAAAGTCACAAAGGGATTCTGAAAAGTAATTTATCTGACAACAAAACTGCAAAGCTGGCAACTGTGAGAAGCTGTGCAACCCCTAATATAGCAGCAAATACTGTTATACTATTGTTAAAGAACCTCTTTTTTGGGACCTATATTAAACCACTTTTGCTGAGAGTCTAGACTGAAAGCAATGGTTCATGTTTAAAATGTGTCAAGTGGTCACACATAAATAAAATATGCCACTTCAGCTCAATTGTAAAATTATGTTGACGTGACTTATTTTATTTATGTGAAGGCATGAGACACACTTTAATCATGCAAAGTCAAAGCGCCATTTCCCCATATCACATATAATATCCACCACAGCATTTTATGCTGATGTCAGCCCGCTACCAATACCCGGTGTGTGATGCCTCTACCTGCGTCCATGAACATACTAAAAAACTACACAACACTGTCTAATGTGATCACACGCACACAAAAATAAACTTGTGTGATCAATGGGAAAATATCCGCTAGCATATATCCATGAAATCATGTTGAACACTGGCGAAATTCAACTCCGCCTTCTTTTAATACAGCACCCCACAATAAGGGATGAGAAGCTGAGAGAATAACAAATGTGATATGTGTGTGTGGCGGGTGGGGGGTATCAGTAGACATGAACGGAGGGCTGAATGACTGTAGGAAGTCTCTTGTCTGATTCTTACACAAGGCTTTAATACAACTCCCACACAAAATGCAACACACTTGCTTAAAACAAAACATGCCTGGAGGCCAACACAGTTTAACTTCCAGTAAACATGAAGCATGATGCATGAATTAGAGCTCGACCAAGATGACTGTTTTATCGATATGGAGCAAATCCTTACACAGTCATGCCACTGGAGAACCCACTGAGTTACCCCCTCTTTAACTACATCACTTCAATGCAGGCTGAATTTGCACACAAAACACTGACATGATTTAAATAAGAAAAACATGCAAAATGTGTCCAAACACCACATTTACCACAAGAATAACCTGATTCATTCATTCATTCATTCTTTATCTAAGCCGCTTATTCTTAACCAGGGTTGGGAGGGAGTGTTGTTGTTGGGGTTATAGGAGGTTGTGCTGCAGCCTATGCTAGTGGTCACAGGGAAAAAGGTGCAGGTCCATCACAGGGTGCAGGTCCAGTCCATCACAGGGCAGACACACCTTTTAGCTTTACCTTTTAACCTTATTCCTTATAACCTTATAACACACAAAAAACTCTGTAAGTATATATATATAACAATCTCTGTTGCGACAACTGAAAATTGAAAACTGATAAGTATATCATTCACTAAAGCCCTGTTGAACTAAAACGACTGAAGTATGAAATTAGGATTTAATATACAAATTAAATGTTTAATATGGAATTAGCAATACCATGTGTCACATTGTATCAAATTGTATCACAATGTTTCATATTGTCATATCCATGCCGCCTCTGCCACGCCCCCAGCGGTCCAGCTCACCGGAGCTCTGAGCTGGGGATTCCCTGTCACACCCCCCTCTGTCTGCGTCATGGTATGTCCCGGCATGCTCTAACCATCTGTCGGGCAAGCTTTCTCCCTTGTCTTCGGGTCATGGTCTATGGTGCTCTGATACACTGGCTGGACCAGAACTGTGGTCTCTTCAGTTGTAAGAACTGTGGTCTCTTCAATCTAAGACAGGACTCTTGACTTGGCTTTTTGTGTGTATTTCATGTTCCCTAGTGTGAACCAGCGAGGCTGAATCACCCGTAGGCTGGACAACTCCTAAGTGGCTCTGCAGGCAGCTGAGCCTCAGACCCTTGTGCTCAGCATGGCTCCTGGACAGGAGCAACCCAAGCATCGGGACCGTATCAGTGGCACAGAGGTCCTTTCCAGCGCTGAACGGGTCCCTTCATGGTGACTCAGAGAGAAAGTCTTCTAGTGTTTTTGTTCTGCCAAGTCCATCGCTCTTAAGTGACTATTTACATGCCTTATTCTGATTAAAGCCTGTTTGAGTTCTGTTTAACTCCTGCATCTGTGTCCTCCTTTCGTGAGCCGACATGACACATATAATATAATTGGATCATGACTAGCATGGTATCTTACGGCAAACACGTTATCTTGGGACTAAGATTAGCTTGTGATTAGAGTATTATACTGGAGCACTATAAAGAATAGGTTTTGTATTAATTCAGTGCTTATATGATGTTGAATGCTCTAATAATATGACAATAGAAACATATATAATAAAACATATAATTTGACTGGGAAGTGTTTTAAATATTACTGAACTTTTAAATATTATACCGACTGATATATCCAGTTATTGTAATTTTAGACAAATTTAGAACAGGTATCAGGCTATCAGTATATAATGGTCAGGCTCTAGAATAAATAAGCAAGGTGTGGTCTGTGGTGTGGTGCTATGGTTGCATTCCGCAGAACAGTGCTAGACATAACACCCGAGTTGCTCTTTGAAGAGTAGCTTTTGAAAATTGGACTTTTACTCACACACACACACACACACACACACACACACACACACACACACACACATGCGCGCACATGCGCACACACACACACACACACACATGCACGCACACATGCTTGCACACACGCACACACACACACACACACATCTAGACAGCTCCAGGCACTGAGGACTGGCTGAAATTTTGATGAACGGCGAAACACCATGCTAACTTTTTGATTACAGATCAAATACATTATTAATACACTACAATACAAAATATAAATAATAATAATATACAAAAAATGAATTGTTCACTAGAATTTCCTGTTAGCTGGAATAGGATTTTCCAGTGTTCTGTAAAGCACATAGTCACAGCAGATGAAACTGTGCAGTGGTATTGTTGACTCTGATTCAGATGTGACTGATTTATTTCATAGTGAATGTAAGAGTTAGGGCTTTACTACCTCTCTGGCAGTTAGTCATAGGTCTTTAGGGCACATACATGTGAGTGATGAACTGAGAACTGAGTGTATGTGTGTGTGTGTGTGTATGTATATGTGTGTGTGTGTGTGTGTGTGTGTGTGTGTGTGTGTGTGTGTGTGAGCTTGACAGCTCCGAGTGTCACGCCTCTGATAAAGCTGGTGTCTGCTACACTGTAATAAGGGCTCTCTGGCAGTGAGGTCCTGGACTCTTGAATAAAGGTCAATAAAGGAGGTGTGAACTCACGTGACCCCGCTGGCAGAAGTGGAGTTACTTAATGAGTGTAATATAGGAACTGCATCTCAGTGCGTTAGAGAGGCACACGCACGTGTGCACACACACACACACACACACACACACACACACACACACACACACACACACCCCACACACACCCCACACACACACAAATGCATGTTTTCATGTATACATATTATGGAATTTGACGACCTGGTCATTCCAGGTGACATTATTCAGAGGGTGTAATGTCACATACACATACACACACAATAATACACACACACACACACAAATACACACACAATTCTTGAGGCAGTGAGGGCATTGGACAGGATCACACAGAGCGGTGCTGAAACTGAGAAATCTGCTCCAGGCACTGAGGACTTGCTGAAATCACAGCACAGCTGTGCCTCTCCGCCACTCTCTTCTCTTGTCTTTTCTACTCTTCTCTTCTAGATTACTGAATTACCCAAGTTGGGTTAAAGATATGCTACAGCTTCAGTGGAACCTTACAATGTTTTATTACCTCCAGCTGATGCTTGGCATTGAGCATGCTGTTCTTAGGCTCATGTACAGCTGCTCCAAAAATATATATAAATATGTTAAAGCAAGGTGTGGCATTACAAGGACTCATAACCATGTCATGTAATAACATTCTGTGAGGGCGCTTTCATAGGCATTCTCTAGAACCAACCATTTTTCATCAAACCTCTCTGAACCACTCTGATTACATATTAACCATTTAATTTCACACAAAAATGACGGAATTACTCTTCAAATGATTCACAATTGCTTCATTGTCAGTGATAAGAACACACATTCAATGATACTGCTGATGTCTATGAGCATTTAAACATCCAACATGCTTTTGTCTGTGCTTTATTATCCATAAAAAGTCCAAAATCTTGCTTTCTCCAAAGTAACTGAATAGTGACACTTCAAACTGTCTTAAAGCCTGATCTTCAGCACTTCTGCAATAGCAACTGATGAGAGTGTGTGAGAATCATTAACAAACAGTATGCAAAGTGAAACTCTTTACTAGATGACAATGATCACTGATCTATGATGATTTTGGGCACTGCTGAGTTCAAGCTGGCTCCCGACTCCTACACTCTGATTGGTCAAAGGGTAACTGTGATAATTTACAGTCTCTGGGGAAGCAATTAGCCATTATTTGGCATTAGATATTTTTGGAGTTGGCTGTGTCTGAAAAGCAGATTTTAGACTAGAAGTGTATCATACAACTAAATGAAAATAATATTTGTGACAACCATAGTCTTCAGTTGCATTTTGGGTCATTAAAATACAGCTACATTATTACAGATTACAACAATGTAAACATGGATTGTCCTGTTGACTGTTTTGCTGTAGAAGGAAGCCATATACTTTCACTTTTTAAAAACTGACTCATACATGTCACCAATTAATTATTCCAGTATGAAACAATGGGTTTTATTCTACAGTAAAACACTCGTAAAATGTCCCATCCCTGCATGTGGCATTTTAGAACAGCGATGTATGACACATTAAAGTAAGCTGTTCTTTTTTAAACATGGCCTGTAGTTAACGTCAGGACCGCTGACTGTATGGAAAAAAAAGCTGTAGTGATCTGAGACAGTTATATCAACAAAGCGATCTGCATCAACTTTCAGCCCTTGTGGAATTATTAAATGCGGAGAGTATGACACTTGTGAGTTAGTACAGTGACATCCTGACCTAGACCAGGAGCAGTAAAAGCACTGCAGAATGAAGTCACTCATATCAACCTCTTTCAGACCATCGCTCACACTGTCATACTCCCACTCAGCTCAGCCACAGCACAACACTGTTCCTACCCCATCTAGTTATTTGGTTTAAAGTCCCAAACAGGAACGTCCCCTCTAGGATCAGCTCCAAATTTACCCACAGAGATACTGATATTTCCTCTGATAATGGCAGGATAAAGCTCTGATATGTTGTTGCACTGACAAAGACGGCTATACTGGGATGAAGCATTTTTAACATCTTGACATTTGCCAGTTTGGCTTCTGGACCTAAATCGTATCACTAAATTACTATGTAAAGTAAATGCAATATTTTTTTAATAATTTGGAGTTAACAGACTTTAATAGATGCAGTGAGATATGCAAACTTAACTTGTTTTCATGTAGATTATAAATTGTTTAGTACAATAAGAACTAAGAGTAAAACTATATTAAAACTGTATTTTTCACCAAATGAACATTTTCAATGCTTTTTCAGCTGGCTTGAGATGAAAAAGATTCATGGCACTGTCAGCTTTGGTGGTTACCTTTGTAACACAGATACAAAAGACAATGTTTTTTTAAATCTGCGATTTTTTTAAATCTTGGGGCAAACTATCACCCTATCACAGAGTGTTTATTAAGCACAAAAGCACTCTCTCACATTTCTCTGTTAGTACCTCATCTTCTCTTGAGGATTCTGTTTTCTGATAAGGGATAACACACTCATACTTAGTGAGACCACTCCAACGGCCACAGTCTTCAGACTCAACTGCCAAAATGGAATCACCTCAGTGTTCACAAAACTTCCTACCTCCAAAATCTCTTCCCACATTATAAATATTGGTCACATTGCCTGGTCCTGAAATGGAGATTAAACATAAGAGCTATCTCTTTAATATTGTGTTTCACTCTTATGGACTGTCAGTCAAGCTGTGAGATTTGTGACAGCACCTTCGTCATTTTCTTCATCAGTGAGCCCTTTGCCACCACTGGTCTCCAACTGGCTGAAATGCTCAATAAAAATCATTCCACTTATATTTTTTGATGGCATTTTAATGTAGTACAGCCTGCTTCCTTTTTGTCTGTTACAAGTTCTATGATAAATTTCATAAAAAATAAATATCATGACAAATTCTTTATCTTGAAAATGCCATGAAGATATTGTGATAAGTCTTTTAGAAAATTAAAGTGATGAAGAGATAACAGTGTTAATAAATGAAGTCCTTGCCCGCCAAAACATTCTCTAATGCTGCTGTGGCTGAATGCAATTAAATCTTCATAGCAATGTTCCAACATCTGGTGTAAAGCCTTGCCAGAAAAGCAGAGGCTAGTACTGCAATGAGGGAGGGACAACCTCCATATTATTACCCTTGATTTTAAAATAAACATTAGATTAGCAGATGGCTACAAATTCTGGAGATATGTTTTTACTGTGGAAATGCACTTGAGCAACTAAATTTCCCTTTGGAGATCAATAATGCTCATCTTATTTTATCTTATTTAAAAGTCAGTATGTGCTGAACACCAACGCTACTTGTTCAGGTACCTTTTGGACATAATTCTGCCCAAATGAATTTAGTCTGTAATGATACAAACTGATAATGGATCCTGACGCAATCCAACACACCTCCTTTCATATAGCGCAGCACAAAATGGAGATTCATTTCCCTCCTTTCCGTTCTTCTCTCCCACACATCATGCTCACCCCGATATGAGGGCGGGAGACGTGCGTGAATAAATGAAGTAACTTTTAATGGAAAAATAGAATTAATTAATGGCACGCTGAAGTCTGTGAGGATGTCCTCTTGGGGTCTTCGAGGTTAATGAGATAATGCAAGCAGGAACGGAGTTCAATCTCACACACGGAGAAATAGAGCGCCTCAAATCAAACCAACTGCCTATACTGTCAGGTGTCCCTCATTATTCCTAATCCAGTCTATGAATCGGAAATAACTCTTAAAATGAGTGAAGACTTCAAGTAAGACCTGACAGACAAATCTGTGACAGGCAGGAAGGATTTACAAATGAGGACTGATATTCCAATTTAGTCGTTAATTTGAGGAATGCTGATGAAACAGTGATCAGAAATGAGGTAAGATTACACTGTCGGTCAGGAACACATTGATAAGCTGCGAATCCAGAAAGCAATCCAATCTCAACTGGCAAGGGTCTGTGTTAGACAGATGGGCTGCTCTGCCCTGAGTGGTCCACATTTAATAAGGTCCAGAAGGTGCACATCATGACTTGGACTAAGCCAACACTTCCTAAATCAAGACACCAATGGGTGTGCAATTGTGTGTGTGTGTGTGTGTGTGTGTGTGTGTGTGTGTGTGTGTGTGTGTGTGTTGTTACCTCAAAAGTATCTTGCCACTGGTGCTCCATCTGCAACTTTTCTGCCGCTGTAGCCAGAGACTGAAATCAGAGGAACAGAAGATAACGTCAGACATTGTCACATATTGAACAAATACACCCCCCCACACACACACACACACTTACAACCTTTCAGAAGTTTTAATTTCAATGAAATCTATGATTTACTGCAAAAATCCTAGCAAGCATCTTAGCAGAGAAAGCATACATACATCCAATTATAATACATACATCTATTAAATACATCTATCATAATATATTCATATGTTACTGTTTTAAGGATATTATGTACTAGCGGGTGAAATTAGGCATGACTAAAGTTGGTGGGAAAAGAAAGAATCATGAAATCTGTCAAACTGATGCTACAGAACATTACATAAGATGAAAAATAACATTTTTAATTCTAGATGCCACTTTAAGGCTGAAGTGCCCTTTTATTCTCCAGCTTCTGGCTTGATAAGTACATTATAAGGGCATTATAATGTGTCTTATAATTTTATCAAACATTACCAATAAACACGTTGAACAATCTTATAATGTTCTCATAAATTGATGCTCATAAATAAGCATTTGGATATATCTCTCACTTCCAAGATGCTTACCAAGATTTTTTTTTTTTTTGCTGTGCATCTTAAAGGGAACTTAAGAGTTCTTAAGAGGAAGGCAGAGTTCTTTTTTTGAGCAGCTTGGTCAACATCTTCACACAACATGGACAAACTGCACCATCCATGTGCAAATGTGTGACTAAAACTGCAGCAGTCCAAGATCAGCTTTGGACCAAAGCGACAAAAATAGTGTCAGCAGTGCACTGTGCAGGCAGTAGTACAAGAACGACCCTCCTCAGAACGAGTCACATTAAGTTCAGCACCCTGAGGAGGGAAGACACGGTTTGGCATAACAGGATGTCACGCTAAAATAAGATCACATGCGGCTCTGCCCCACATCTCCTCTAATGACTAGGTTAATGGTACATATTAGGAGCTGATCTAGAAAGTGACGGTATGCCTAATTTCCCCAGAGAAAACCCATGTCTAATTTCTTAGTCTGTCAAGTAAAGGCCATTATTGGAGCTGTGTCGAAATTAGAAAAAAAAGGGGGGGGGGTCTAAAGTCTATTAATTTTCTGGCAACAGCAGCAAATGCAAAATAGCACAATAGGTGAAAAAACCCATAAAAATGCAATGTAGTAACCACTATAACATGCGGTAACATTATAGTTTTGCAAATGTGATTATGTAATTATACATTTATTTACATAGTAATAATGCAATGAATTACATTTATATTCTTTACTGACAGGCTCGAGCCTGCAGCTTTTTCCATTTGCTTCAGTGTCAAGAAATGTCACAGGAACCTTTGACCAAACTGAACGTTCTATGTATGTATATCTATCTATCTGTTTATCTATCTGTCTATATATACACATATATACTCACACAGACACACACTCACACTACACTAGACTAATAAGGGTCCTTGGGCAAGACTCTTAATACTGTCATTTTAATAAATGTATGTTGCTCAAGATTTTGCCAAATCTGCAAACGTATGAAATTACAGCATGTTTTTGTAATCATCGGCTATAACTTCAAGTTACTTAAAAATATACTACAGTTTACTCTATATTTATGAGTAACACAGGAAGAATGTAGTTCATTTCATAGGAGAGGAGTGAAGCTGTATTCAGTGCTGGAACAGAGCTGTGGTATGTCAGTTTTTGTCTTGGTCCAGCTTTGGAGGAAAGCTCCTCAGGCCACATGAGCTGTGCTCTTTCAGCATGAACCCAGTCCACAGCAGTGATGGCAAAAGCAAAGGTTTTCATGCTCTTTGTTGCTGAAAGCTAGCAGGGAGAGTAGACACACATTAGACTGCACACTAAGCCCATTTCACTTCGGAAGGGTGGCAGGCTAATCTTAGCATGATATTAATGCTGCTGGCTTAAACAGCCAGAGCAGATGCTGACCACTGACGCACCTACCCATTGCCTTCCATAAGCGTGTTTAGTCAACAGTTTTTCTGCTCTTGCACTAAGTAAAGGAAAAAACGTCAAAAATGCCTGCGATAATCGACCGTATGCTACAGATGCAGCAGGCTGAAAAAGGCTGAAGTGTTCCTCTAATATGCTATGCATGATACTAGGTGAAATATATCATTCATAGAATTAACGAAAGACAGTATTTATAGAGGACAACATCTCTGGAAAGCTTCCAAAAATAATCGAAAGTAAAGGATGTTTTTCTACTCCAAAGTGTTCCAACGTAGTTTTAAGCACAAACAGGAGCAAAGTGTGCACATTCTGTGCATCTATGGATGTCAGTGTTCATGAACAGCATGTGAACTATGACACGCATGCGTACAGCTCTCCACGTGTCGGCGCGAGTACAGTTGTAGAATTGAGATATGTTAGCATGTTGCAACAAAAGTACTTTTTTTAATCTTATACTAACTTTAATATTATGGAATGATTTCTGTAGAAGTCGAGACAGGGAAGCAGAAAGGAGGGATGAGGGCTGGCTGTACTTGGTGAAAAACATAACGGTACCAGCAAGTCTATTAAATGTAAATGCCGGAATTACATAAATTCGTAGAGGGTGTAGTTGATGGGATTGTGTTTGTTTGGATGCTGCTGCTGCCGAGAAGGAGGATAGACTGGTGGGGAACACTTTGTTAACTTTTAGATTATATACATTAACATGTGGACAACATGGTTGCTCAGAAACTGTAATTATTTTTATTTATTATTATTTACTGTAGAAGAATGCAAATGTGCAAAAATAACCTGACTAAGCTTTTGTTATTATTTGCATATACAGGTATGCAATTTCTGCCAAAAAACGTGCTGAGAATGTTCATATATCTTCATACATGAATTAATAAATCTGTACATTTTTACCTTTACCCGTAGTTGCTTCAGTAGGAGTATGGCAGTGGCAATAATAATGAGCTAAGCAAGCGAAGCTGGTGTAGCACATACCACAGCTCATCATGTAGGAGGCTTTCAAATAAACTTATATGGGTAATGAAAAGTGGGGGTCCTGTGCCACAGTAGAGCTTAATGTCTAGCAACACCCCTGGTTACAGCTATTAAAAATGTTTGTTACATTAATTCCTCAGCTTTTTTAGAAGACAGCTTACAACTGTAAATGCAGAGCTGCCAGCAAACACACACACATGCTGTCCAGTGCAGTGTCCAGGACTGTCCACACATGCTCAGTCCATCACACTCCAAAGTGGATGAGCTGTTGCTATAACAACCCTGATGGCTGCTTCTCATTAGCGAGGCCTGGGCTATGCAGTTGTCATGGAGTGGGCTCCTTCTGCCACAGAGCTGTGGAGAAGATTCAACACGTGTTTAAGGTGAAATTCTATAAGCTGCTGATCATCACAATACCACCATGTTTACAAGTGCTGCAGAGACAGAGACATAAGAGGAAAAAAAAAACAAAACAAAAAGATGCTCCACATGACAATAATATGATTTGGTGAGCTTCACACATAAGCCATTTCAAACATCCCAGATTCAAAGCTCTTCTGCATAAAAAGCAACACAACAACCAACACTTTCTGTTTTACTTCCATTTACTTTCCTGTTACCACACAAATCCACAAGCTTCGCTTGGATGCTTCCTTTGGCCTAGAGGGCAAGGTGGCCTCCACCTTCACATATCCTCCATCCTCACATAACTCCAGCCTCACATAACTCCATCCTCACATATCCTGCCTTTTCTCGTTTATCCTCTCACCAGCTGGTCAGACGGGTCTCTGCTTATGTAACTGTAACTGTATCAGTTTATAAAAAACATTTCATTTACACTCGTGTTGAATGTGGTGAAGATCTATCTCTGACCGCCTCCGAAGGGATTCAATCGTAATACAATCACAATGCGTTCTGGGTGTATTTATGCCTGGTGAAATCTGAACATGATCCAAACACTCCAAAATGAATGCTGATGCAAGGTGTAAAAGATTTTGTTTTTAGCAACTTTTCAGTTTAACATAATGCATTTGAAAGGATCCGTCCCTTCAATTCACTTAAAGTAGAAACCCTCCCCAAAAAATAACTAGATATTCCAAGACAACAGATGTTACAAGACTTGTCAAATAAGGTGAGTACAATCACCGCAACACACCACCCCAGTTTCCACTTACCCCAGATGTAGTCAGTCAGCTAAGACATGTTTGGCAAGCCTGCACTACCTTAATGAAGAACTCAGAGTGGTTTATAGTGGATTGAGAGAAGCTGTGGGGATGTCTTTATAGATATTTGGGTGACTTCTGACTTCTAGTGTGAGTTAGCAATGTTACCTTCCAGTTCTTCAAAAAAGAACTAAAAAGGCATTAAAAATTCTCCAAACATGTCTGGAAAAATGTGTAAAGTAGATCTTGCTTTCCTTTCAATCTCACTGAGAACTTGAGGGATTATGTGGCTTTACGAAAGTATAGCAAAGTGCTGTGATGCAGTCATCAAGCCTAGAGGATTACTCATAATTACTCATAAATACAATTAGTTAGTCTATTTTCAATTTTTGGATCGATTTTTTGGGTTCATATTAATGATCATTACTAACACATCATGTGAGCAGTTTTTTAATTGCCAGTGTACATACAAATGCAAGCATATGCACAAGCCCAAATGTGCCCACCCACTCACACACAAATAATCCTGGCATAGGTCACTGCTTATTTCTCCAGGGAACAGTGTAAATGCAAAGGTCAAAGCCTTTGTGCCTTTTTCACACTTCAGATCAGTTCTGTTGTTCCTGAAAAGCATATATAAGCAATAATGATAAATTAAACCGATAAAAAATGTAGCAAAGTGAAAGTGACCATTTTTGTCACACGTGAACACACCACAGCACACAGTGTGAACAGCACAAAATTCTTTCTCTGTATTTAACCCATTCACCAAGTGAAGCAGCAGGCAGCCAGGAACACAGCGCCCGGGGAGCAGTGTGTGGGGACGGTACCTTGCTCAAGGGAACCTCAGAGGTGCCACTAGCAGTCTTGGGATTCGAACCCACAACTTTCTGATCGCAATGCAAATGCCCAAACCACTAGGCCACCAACTTCCCAAACCCAGAATAGAAGGTGATTTTCACTAGAAGCCTTACATTATGAAGTAAACAAATTACTTACAGCCTTATGCAAAAGCTTTGAACATCCACGATGAATTTGATGACTGATTAAAATGAAATATCAAAATGAAAAAAATGAGTTAATTATCACTTTTTGTTATTAGCCCACAAATTCTTCACCAGTGAATTTCAAAACACAACCACATGGCAGATGAAGACAGTAGCATAATGGACCTGTGTGTTCTCAATGGCAGCACATATTACATTGTGAGACTATGGGTTTTATCAGAAAAGTGATTCCCTTCTGTAAAAAACCATAGAGGCTAATCAGCTAGTACATTACTGAAAGGACAAAAGGAGGGAAATTCCTTTTTTGCTTCATTAGTTAAAACGCCACACACACTCTCTCACACACATAGAAAATAATGTATAGTTAACCTGCCCTCTGGCTAGACTAATTCCTTTCTACTCTAATTACTGCATGAATTATAAACAGCATTCCTCCTCTGAGGACGAGACATTACACAAGAAGATCCATCTTTCATCGCTAGCCATTGTTCTTGTTTGTATGAGGGTACGATGGCAGGCACAAAGAGAGTTGAGACAGAGGGAAAGATAACAGCTCCACATTATTCTCTGTCACGTTCCAGCGAGCCGGCCCTGAAGGGGGGCTCCAAACACGAGCCAATTAGCTGAGAGTGCCGCAATAACGTCAAAGAAACGGATAAGTGCTGTAAAAACACTACAGGCCTGACCTTTCCCATCCTTTCCGTCTCCCTCAGTGCTATATAAGCCCTACATTTCTTTTTCTTTTTTTTTAAGATGTTGGAAATGGTCTCAGAATCCATCCATGCAATAACATTTGTGCATGTGTCTTACTGTACATACAAAACATAACATGTAGGAAAACAACAGACAGAATACTGCGGGGGTCCGAATTTTTTTATGCTGGTTATGGGAGGAATGAGTAAGAAGAATGAGGAATGATAGCTACAGCTGGGTAGCTACAGACTGGTGAGAGTGCCCATGCTGACCCCTGTCAAAGCACCAACAAAAGGCACACAAACATTCAAACTGGATATTGGAACAAAGAACATTTGGTCTGATGAATCACATCTTCTTTTCCATCATGGGGATGATGTTTACCTGGGGAACTGATGGCACCAGGATGTACTGGAAGAAATCTGATGCTCTGGGGCTTGCTTGGACACCCTGGGTGCGGGCATTTGTGTGGATGCCAATTTGGCACATGCAACCTACTTAAATACACTTACTTAAACACTGCGGGCCCAATAATGCACCGTTACCACACTGTAAACATTGTTCAGGTATGGTTTGAGGAACATGACAGAGTTGAAGGTGCTGACTTGGCCTCCAAATTCCCCAGAGCTCAATCCGACCTGTAGGATGTGCTTGAGTCCCATCCACAGTAGCTCCACAGGACTTAAAGTAGCTATTGCTCACACAATGGTAATTATTAATGTTTTGGCACATTGACATTATTATTGTTAAAACATTGGTAAACCCTTAACCTAACAAACAGCCAGGATACTGCATGTGTACATAAGAAACCATGTCACATAAACCTTCCAAAACTGAGTTACAAAATTTGTAGCACAACTTCTTTCTATTGTTTACACCATGCGACAACAGCAGTTTCATGATAAACGGACCGATAGAAACGGTCCAAAAAGTCTAGTCTGATCTTCTCTGATACACCTTCAAAACTGAGAGTATTTTTCCCCTCTCTTAAAAAAGTTACTATTTTGGTAACACACTGATGCTATGCTGTATTTGATCATGTAAATACACCAATTCAGTAAACACCCACACAAACCATTGTGTCTGAGGTTTGGTCAGGAAGCTCACAGCACACTATTAAACGTTAGCGTTCTCATTTGCATATTGTAGTTTTTTCGCAGGTGGCTTGTGCGAAACTTACGGCACATTTTATGTGTTACATTTTGGGTTTTTTGCTTGAGACCAGCCCCGTTGGGAAGAGCAGACCTGGCTCAACGAAGTGGGCAAAATCAGCAAAGCGTTAGAGCTGAAATGTATTTGGCCTGGGAAAGGAAAGCTCTCAAATCATATCACTTTTTCTCACTCCGTCCATTTGCAGGACGACAGCTGCTGTAGCTGTCTGTCTCTATAGCCAACACAGTCTGACAGAGCAGAGGAACAGAGAAAGAGAAGCCGACAACTGGGAGAGCAAAAACCAAAACAAAACCAAAAAAAAACAACAACAAAAAAAAAACAAACCACAAACAGGTGTGTGTGTGCTCACACAGTGAGACACAAACATACACAAACAAAGGACACAGGACGTGGTAAATAATAATGAGGTAGAGGATAATAAAGCATGGTCGTCTATGGAGCCAGCGCTATTCTCTCCCTCTCTATATTTAAAATCACAATGTTAGCATTCCCAGCAAGGAAGCAGCATCTTCCAACAGCTGTTTGCTCATTGTTTTACCCCACAGCACACTACAGCCTGCAGTGTACACACACACTACACAATGACCTGTGGAGGTGCTGTATTCAACACGGCTCCTTACGTATAATGAACAGCAGGGATTATAACGTAGATAAAGTGCCTTTTTGCAACAGTTAGCTCTGACCACTGATCTGACTGGTTAAAAAGTGTTGTTATATCCCATAACAGCAGGTTTCTTCACCATGCCTGTATCGTTCTGCTGATGACCGGTTGGTAAGTTCCAACAATGGTCACTTTACTCTCTGCTCATACTCGCCTTTTAACTGACTTGGGACTTGACTTGGATTCACCCTTAACTGACTTCTGGCTCAACTCGCCATTTAATAGACTTGCAGCTCAACTCAGACTTGTCATTTAACTGACGTGTGACTTGACTCAAACTCACCCTTAACTGACTCGTAACTCGACTTGGACTCTTCCTTAACTGACAGGTGACTTAACTCAGATTTGCCTTTTAAATGACTCACAATTTAGACTTGCCATGTTACTGACTTGTGACCCATCTGCAAACACACTGCTGGCACCATTATAATAAGTAATAACACACAGTACAGAAATGAGCCCATTTTCTTGGCTCCCAGTAAACAGGCCTTCTTTGTACAGTCTACTCAAAATTAATCTAATCTCATCTCATTAGGATGCAGCTGTGAAAAAGAATAGGGAAAATGCTTCTGGCTGGGCAGGCACTTGGATACAGCTACGCTGTGGGCTCTGGGCTCTAACTTGCCCATGAAAGTTTCAGAGGAAAAAAATATATATATCTTGTCTGACTGAGGGAGCCTGACAGAAACTGTCAAATGAACAGAAGCATAGAAGGAAAGTATTTTTTAGTTACTTCAAGAGATTATAGACAGTAATAAGTTAATTACCAGAAAATAAAAGAGTCTGACTAAATGTGAACATGGGTGAACATTTTTCATTTCTGGGCCTTACATGTTTCTTAATAATAAAAAAAAGCTCTTACAAAGATATTACTTTAAGTTTTTATTACTTTATTAAGTTTTTAACTTCATTTTAAATTCAACCCCTTCTGGAAACCAACAACACTGAGAAAATTACACTTAAAGATTCCACTGCATTCCACCAGGACAGACATGGGACTTGAAACAAACACAGAGAATAAAGTTTAGACCTTGCAAAAGCCTTTGCAAACCATAGGCACAAACATGGAAGTATGTAGCTGTACTAATGAAATTCATTGGCAAGAAACAGGTGCTAGTGATCTGAGGTGTAAATGATCTTCATCAGCTTATAAACAACCACTTCAACAGCTGAAAAAACAGGTTATAAATTAAGCAGCAAGTTCTACGTTACCAGGGTTTATGAGCTGTGATGTATCACCAGCCAGCATGTTCTGTGACACTACATGATACATACCACATCAAGCTGACAAGCAATGACAAATACATCAGTGAAAATGATCTGTATTTAATGTGCATGAATAATTAACATTAATCCTACATGCACAGGTTCCAACCCTGGCCCTGGAGGTCAAATGTCCTCTACATTTTAGTGTTTTCAGATCTAAACAGATTCAGCCACAACAGCATCAGTAAGGTCAACTGCCTATGTTGGATGATTAGTTCAGGATCATAAACTCCACTCCAACTCATCCCAAAGGTACTGGATGGATGATATCATGCTTAATCCTGGGTGGTTTTATACCCTTCTAGCTGACAATTAGCATTGGGCATGGTAACTTTAGAGCATTCCATTTGCAGCAGTGCTCTTCTATGGCGATTATAAAATGTATGTGTGCGTACAACAGAACAGCAATGTGTTAATGTAGATAATTCACACATTAGAATGAGTGTCTGGATACTTTTGGATTCACAGTGCATTTTTTTTTTTCAATTTTTTGGCAATCTTCCAGAGTCCAACTACACACTAATGCAGCCTTTGTACTCTATGTGCTTTATTTATTATAGCATCCATCATCCTGGCACATGCTACAGACAGCATTAGCCATTCTGGCTCAAGGCGAGGTAAACTATGTTAACTTGGAAGATTGAGAGTGAAGAACTAGTGGAGCCATCCTGGCTTAAGGTGCAGAGCTTGCACTCGCTGGGGTTGTGCCATTTGTCTTCATGCCAATGACCAGCGTGAAAAAACAGGCACACACCACTGAAAGCATATTGCAAGGCCAGAAGATCTTCTACACTGAGAGAGAGTACGCTTTAAAAACAGATGGCCTTGTGTCTGTGTGTGTTAGTGTGTGTGCGGGTATTTGCTTATTTATGTGCTAGCGCTGGAGGCTACAGATATATATATGTCTGTGTGCGTGCAGTGTGCAAGTCTCTACGTCTGTGCAGTAACTAGCCACCATAGAGATGTACTTCACAACTCAGCTCTGTTTAAATCTGACGACAATGCCCATCAAAGTGGGAAAGGTTAGGGAAAGGGTGCACCTTGCCTTCTTTTACATTTTTCCACATATTGGTTGATTTTCACTGTAACTTTACAATGAGAAAAGAAAATTAAGTGTTGTCGATTTAAACAACTGATGCATTGGGTATATTTCTCAGCACTCACTCTATTGTTCATCAAAGTGTCTTTCTTGGTTTGAAGAGCAGGTTTTGGCAAAACAATGATTTGCTTACTTTACTAAAAACACAAACTGAACATCTGTTGCTCCTAAAATGGGAATTTTGGATGCTGACACTGCAACAAGGGGATAAAATGTGTGGAGTTTGACATTATTCCCAAGACAGCACAGTCACAAACATTTACACATGTGATTCTGTTTCCCCCAAAATAAATCTGCTTAGTTAACATGCCTATATTCTGCACTTTTCTTGCCTTTTTTTTTCTCCTAAGGTCTATTTGTGTGGTTTTATTAACGAAATGCAGCCATAATTGAGTTTTACATGACCACTTACAAACTCTCTTTCTTCCTAGGAATTAAACAGGCTGATTTTGTCACTGTGCTTTTAGGTAAATATATACAGATACATTAAGACTCATGCAAATTACTTCTTCTCTGATTGGCTGCCCTGTATTGTGCCTCTTTCAAAGCACAGAAACACTCTTCATAATTTAATTGTAAATGGCTGTGGCCAAACTTGTAAGCTGAAAAAAACTACATTTGATATGGGCTTTTTAAATTATTGTAAACATTTTGAAATGCAAAGTGTCCCCAAACCTTTGATATCTCTTATATCAAATGGATCTCTCTAATAAGAGGGCACTTGGTCTACACTGGCCTGAGCTATTACAGTCAAGTCCATTTTCAGTAACTGCTTAATGCTCTGGGTGATGGCTTTAGAGAGGCAATTTCAAACAGTGATTATGATCTAACCCACAGCTCATCCTTAAAGATGAAAAGGCAGTTCACAACTCTAGAGCCTCTCTCATCTCTCTGTTTCTTATTTCTCTCCATTGAGGCAGCTGTTACAAGGGGGTCCTGGGTGGGAATAGGAGGGATTAGTGAAGGGTGTGGTAATTTGAATATTAAAACAATTCAAATATGTTTACTCAATCAGGTTTTCAAATAGGTTTTCAGGTGGCTCATGCAGCCTGGAATAAAAAAAAATCTAATCAATCCTAATGTTTTGCAGTTTTTAAGTTTTTGTGTCATGTTAAGTCACACAGCAAGAGGAGATATTCATAGAAAGTCACACAGAAAGTGGAGATATTCATGAAAATATGTTAGCCAAAAAATTGACACATTGGTTCCAGAGTGGTGCAACTGTCTAAGCGTTGGGAGTTTGATGCGTGTTTGATCCCTGTAGATGCCACAGTAATTTGTGGCCTGGATCTCAGCTGAGCACAGTGGGCTTTACTCTCTCTGAGTGGGTAGGATGACCCTCTCTCCCCATCACTCAACATCACGGTAGCCTTGGCAGACGTTTGTTAGCTGACAGAACAGAAATGGCAGTTAGCATTTTCCTCCATGTGTGTTGAGCTGTACTATGGCATGATTAGCTCCAAAAGATGTCCTGGGACATGCAACCCTTCACCCTCCCAATGCTGGTGGTATCGTATGATGGCTAAGAAATGTGTAGAAAAAATGTCAAAAAAGATGACAAATTTGAAAATGTTAACAGCCTTTTACATTATTTCAAAATTTGGTGACGATAAAACCAAGAGAAAATGTCCAGAATGACTTACGCTAAAACGGTTTTTCAACAACTTTAAGATTTTTTTTCCTTCTCCTGAAAAATGACTATTTTGGAGATATGGCATTGTGTTCTGACAGCAGTGATATACAAGTTGTGTTGTAGACTAGCCCTGCTGTGTTCATAATTAACTAAATTATGGGTATTAAAAAGGTAAGGTTCTTATTCACTCTTCTGCTGGATGTGTATTGAAGGAAGACTGGCACAGTCAAATGAACTGGACAAACAATTGGCAGATAGATGAGCCAGTGTTCTAGGTTAGTTTTCCTGCTAGTTTGGTTTTCACTCGTTGTTAGTATTTACTCAGTAAATTTTTCTGACCCATACAGAATGACCGTGGGGGTTCTTTTAAGGCTGTGTGGGAGAGAGGAGCCACATCAGCCTTGTGATTGGTGAGGAGACCGCTTACATAAACGCTGCCCTAGATTAGGACTGCACAGTTTACATCAAAAAAGGAGAATTTGGGCCAAATACAATGGCCATTTAGTGGACATCAGAAGTCATTACCAGGACATACTTTGTACAAGTCCACAAAAGCGAGATTAACCAACATCGCAAATAATGATTCAGGTTCTATGCACCTTTAAACCTTTTGGGTTTGCATTCATAACAATACAAGATATTTTCTTGTTGGGATGTACCAATTTTTTTCAGGTAAAAAGGGGAATGTTCAAGTAAGAAGAAAAGGAGCGGAACTGAAATTGTTAACGACGCATCGTAGTACACTGTGTGGAAGTGTCAGACAGACGAGAACACACCGATCTCAAGCTCACAGGGACATCCTGCGTGGGTAGGCAAGAGTGTAATTACTCATCCTTATTCCAGCCTCACTCCAAATGAAGGTAAACCAGCACCTGTTCTTTCCCACCTAATGCCTGAGTAGGTCCATTGTGGATTAACACAAGGAGAAGTATGGAGAATATCATTAGGCCGTACTTCGTGAGGAGTTTTCATCACATGTCTTTCTGCTATGAGACACTAAAATGATCACTTTATTGGTCTACAGAGCCAGGGTAGCATGGTAATCCAGCGTCAGGACAACTGGCAGCCAGTGAGGAGCAAAGACAAAGTTATTTGCAGCTCTGTGCTGAGTGTGCCAGGCAAATACACAGAACGTGTTCAATTTACTCATTTAAAACTCTAAAGTTTTTTAAATGCAGTACTTCTCAAGCTTGCTATTAATTTTTCCTTGCAGTTCTCATAGCTAAATGAAGTTAAATCAAGATGATGGGTTCAGAATAGAGAGATTACTTGGAGCTGAACAGTCATTGACGGACAAGTGCAGTTGGTGTGCAGCCAAAACCTTTTAATGTCGCTGCCAGGGACCAAATGCCCAAGTTCCCCAAGCTCTGAGTACCACAAATCAATGAATAAATGGCTGACAACACCCACCCACTCATGGACTCACAGACACACACACACACACACACACACACACACACACACTGTCTTTGCCTCCTCAAAGGTCTGTCCTCAAATGACCATCAAAATTCAAAACATCTGAGCACAGGATAATGCAGGCTGATGTCACTTCTTTCTTTATGTCCCAATGCTGGCACTCCCACTCCGTACCACTGAGTGGCCAATCTAACAAAACTCCCAAGGTGGAGCTCTCCTTTCCGAGATCTAATCAACAAGTCTAGACTTTAATGGGATTGAAACTGGAAGGACTTTGGCCTGCAGATGGGGCTCAGACATTTTGTTCATTATGCAATGGGTGGTGGTGGCCTAGTGGGTAGGATACTTACCTCTAAACCAAGAGGTCATAGGTTCGAACCACCACTGGGTTCCTGAGCAAGACCCTTAACCCCAAGTTGCTCCAGGGAGACTGTCCCCTGTATTTAGGGAATGGAAGTCGCTTTCTGCTAAATGCCGTAAACGTAAATTCTGAGTACAAAGGCATGCTGGTTGTGGGGGAGGCATATGTGTCCTGTACTCTTTGCTTGTATATTGGGGATATAGTGAATGTAGATAACATTTATTTCTAATGTCATCATCGGACAACAAGATAGACGGGTGCACTTTACATCCCTGACACGCTGTGAATGAAAAGAGGAGAACCTCTATCACACCAAAAATAATAATAAAAGAAAAAGACTATTGAAAAGCACCAAACATTGTACAGCACTGACTATGTTATTTGCCATGGTACTATTTTATATTCCACTACTGACAACCAAAGCAAAAAAAAGTTTGTGTACACTTAACAGACAGTATATTTAGCAGTGGTAATGACGCATTGTGAGATGGAGCTAATTCAAACACATTGATTTCGTGAAGTTAGAATCGATAAGTATAATATTTGATAAAGTATGCACAATGTTTGACAAAAATAAAATTGTTTTAGTATGTAAAAGTAAAAACAAAGCTTGTGTCATCAGCTTTGGGTCTAGGATGGTCTTCTCTACGAGAAAAATGTCTGGCATGGTCAAAAAATGTTCCAAACTCACTATGTTTTGCAGAATGAACATTTTTTTTTGCTTTGAACATCACTGGATCTTCTGAATTTGAGGTTGTTAAGGACGTTGAAATATTATAACTGCAACATGCAAACTAACACTGCTGCACATGAAATTGGTATCTTAAGGCTGACAACAGGTTTGGAACATATTGCCCCATCTGTGAACCTTGTGGATCACCAGATCCCTAACTTAAAAGCAGTGAAAGCACAGGGTAATGGGCCTTGGTCTCCCTCCAGGAGGAGGTTTAGGCTTCCCTTCAGTCACCACTGAAACCCTGACTTCTCTCAGGGGGGAAAAGTCAGGGTTTCAGTGGTGAGAGCATCAAAGAGAAGTTGGGAAAAAACGCAGATGGGCGAGGGCTTTCAATTCATTCTGGTAAGCCAACGATACAAATATTTTGCCGTCTGCTATGACCCTCCAAGTCCACAACTTTAGCCTTGAGCTCACTGTCCACTTGCAAAGCAGAGCACTTGCAAAGCAAGTTGTTGAAGATGGCGGTCAACATTAACAGCATAAATTTCCAGACAGCTGAGACGCTGTCCTTGTTCCATAATGGTAGAGTGAACACTCCAGTGTAGATGCCAGGGGCTCGATTGATGCTTTGAAATCAGCTCAGGGGGCCCCTCTGTGTTCTTCTAATAGCGACCTAATCCCCGACATAGTTACACCAGTGGTTGATGGAAATTCCCCTGTCTTGTCCTGAGTGTTTGCCCATTGTTTTATACGTTACTAAATAACCAGTGCAATGCATGAAACTATAGCAAAGGGCTTTACAAAGTAAATAAAAGAGCGGTAGTGGGAACGCGCTCAACACACTTCTACTCCGCACACCTCATACAGGAATGTCTATAAAAACAATTCTGATTCATCCTTATTGAAAATCTGATCATCGTGAAATGTAGGATTTGACGACGCAATCAAATGAAATTGTAGTGAAATCAGAGATTTACACACTTAGCATCCTCTTACATTTCGTCATGTGAGTGGGGAAACACAGGTGGTGAGTGGAAATCGGAAAAGACTAAAATGGATGAAAATATAAGTAATAATAATAATAATTTGCATTTTAAATAAGCCATACGGTTGTAAGCTGAACGATGCCTACCAAATGACATGACTTTCACCACACGTTAGCGTGCTTATGTTGTGAATACACTGTGTGTGCGATCAGTGATAGGAAAGATGGATCACCGTCCAAATGCTTGGACGGCATTAGTCAGGGGTTAATACAGGTAGTTCAGAGAAAGCTTTTAACACTGGATGCCGCCTGCCCCTGAACCCTACTTCAGAGCTAACAGCACGGAGACAGCTGAATAATTCATGAAACCTTTGATAGGAGGGAATCTATGATACCAGAGGAAGAAAATGGCTTTTTACTACAGTTGTCAAAAACAGGTTGGATGGGATAATACACCAAATTCCGTGTATCTGTTACACAGAAATATACAGTCCCTGGTCATTTAATTAGGTACACCTACTTTGTATCTACACTCATTGTCCATATTATCAGCTGTGCTGGAAACAGTCAACTAATATCAGGCCAACTGTTTCCTTTTTTTACATCTGGAAGGTGGGCCATGAGGTAAGATGTGTCCAACAAAGTGGTCAGGAACAGCATACATTGTTTAAAAACAAGAAGAACGTAATAAAGTGGTCAGTGAGTGTACATTCATTCACGTATTGTTTTACAGATGTAACTAAAAGGGTAGCTCACTTGGTACTACTTGTTACAGTAGATATTTGTGTCACATAAGATACCAGACTGAATGTATACGTAGTCGTAGGAATATCAGAGTGTGTAAGGGTATACATACTGTGTGGTAAATACAGAAACATATGGTACTGTACAGAGCATTTGCTATGTTTGTGGCAATGAATTTGGCTCTTCGTAAGGACCCCAAATCTTCCAAAACTGTGATAGGGGAACATTTGACTGGTCCACTTAAAAAAAAATTAAAAGTCTAAAGTTTTTTTTTTTTGGTTGCTGGGAGGAAAGTTATGCCTTATGTTATCAATATTTATTAACAGAGCCACAGAAGTCAGCGGAAATAACATACAAAGATAAGGAAATAAACTTGGCCGTATAGGTCAGGGGTGCTGAACCCCAGTCCTATACGACTGGTGTCCATCATAGTTTAGTACTTCCCCTGCTCAAACACACCCACTATATCTACCAATCAACATAAGAGTTGAATCAGCTCTGTGTTGAACACCAAACCGGGCTAGATTCTCCAAGACCAGCTAGCTTAACTCAGGGTGCTTAGACTAACACTGTCTCAGCCATCCTTTCAGAAGGCCCTCTGAGAGGCTGTTTACAGCAGTGAAATATTCCCTCCATCAGCAGTGTTTATCAGCCATATCCGCGTAGCCTACAGCCACACACTTCACGGAAGGAGACAGAGAGAGAGAGAGAAAGAAGGGGGGATAAGGATGGTTTTGTGTTTACAGTAGCACTCTCTAAGGGCAGCAATCCGCAGGCCTGCTTACAGAAGCACAGTTCTAATGATATTTAGCTGTCTAAGAAACAGCCCATAGGCTGACTCATCCATCTGCCTCTGTTTTATCTGCCATATCAAAGAGCTGCGGGAACCCAGGCCCAGAGACAAAAAGAGGTAGAGCGAGGGAGAGAAAGAAAACAAACACACACATCTCTCTGCTTCCCTTTCCTGACCTAATGTCATTTTCTCCTGCAGAGTGATGCAAAAGCAGAATGCATCCTCTCTGTCTCTGTGTCTGTGTCTTGTTCTCTCTGTTTTTATCTCTCTTTGTCTTTCTCTCTCTATCAGTCTCTCTTTGTCTGTCTCTTTCTCACAAATTTTCTGTGTCTCTTTCTCAGTTTTTATCCATTTCTTTGTCTGTCTCTCTCTCTCTCTCTCTCTCTCTCTCTTTTTCCCAGTCTCTCTCAGCCACTCTCATTCTGTCTCATAAATCAGGCTGTGGTAAAAGTTTCCGATCACAATCAATTTTCTCTCAGAGCGTAACTGTGGTATCATTGATTCTGACACACGTGTAATAATGACAATCAACTGGGCGATGAGATCTTATATGTGAGCACTAAGAAACTGGAGATAAATGAGAGAAACAAAACAGTAGTCAGAGATGTTCACAACTATTTGGAATAGACTCAATTTATATTCGACTTACAGAAGTGCTTTGTTGTTTACCTGGAATTTTTTTCTTAAAGGAGTACAGTCGTCCCTCGCCACCTCGTGCTTCGACTTTCGCGGCTTCACTCTATCATGTTTTTTTCACATATATTCATTAAAAAGTTGATCGAGACAGCGCACACTTGGTTATTAATTTTAACTGCAAATGAGTCTGCCCAGGCATCATTATACGTTCTATTTTCTTCAGATATTTTTCTTTTCTTATATTTATCCATG